>VXBP01000939.1:18349-165868 GCA_013400115.1 Rhinopomastus cyanomelas | reverse complement strand
AGAAAGGCTGAGGGAGCTGGGTGTCTTTAGCTTGGAGAAGAGGAGACTGAGGGGTGACCTCATCAATGTCTATAAATATGTGAAGGGTGGATGTCAGAAAGATGGAGCCAGGCTCTTCTCAGTATCAACTAGTGATAGGATAGGGGGCAATGGGTATAAGTTGGAACATAGGAGGTTCCATATAAATATCAGAAGGAACTTCTTCATAGTTAGGGTGACAGAGCACTGGAACAGGCTGCCCAGGGAGGTTGTGGAGTCTCCTTCACTGGAGACGTTTAAAACCTGCCTGGATGTGTTCCTGTGCCACTTGGTCTGGGTGATCCTGCTGTGTCAGGGGGATTGGACTAGATGATCTTTCGAGGTCCCTTCCAATCCCCAATGATTCTATGATATTAACAGGTTGTGAGGTTTGTCTGGGTAATTTTTGGAGTTTTTTTGTTGGGATGTTTTGAATGTGTCTTTTCAACTGGCTTCTCTTATTGGGGATATCACAGTGACTGTAATAGTCTGTTCACTATTTCATGTACATGGCTTTTGTTGCTTTACTGGCTGGACTGGAGGCCTAGAATAATTACACAGACATGATATACAGATGTGTAAGTGTACACACACATACACACTTAGAAATGCATGCAGACATACATTTCTATACATATATTACACATGTAATCACACACACAGAAAAACAGAAGGTGAATAATCCCAATGAATGTGTTCAAAGTCTTTAACTAAATGAAAGTCAACCACCTACAGGAAAGCACGCTGAATTGAGTACATCTAGCAATACTCACCCTAACTGGCTTAAACAAAATCAGTTCTGTATCTTTATTTGACAAGTACAAGGACATGCTTCGCAACGTTGACGGCAGCTTTGTTTTTATTGTCTTGTAAGTGGATGAGACCAGATCGTTGATCTTTGCTGAAAGTACAAGAGAAAATGCTTCATAGGCCAAAATGGTTTTCAGCAAATTCAAACTTAAAATACAAAGTGTCACCTCCACATTACTGGAGCGGGTTATAACCACAGCTTTGAGCGAAAACAAAAGAGGAGGCGATGGGCTGCGCAGAAGCAACTCATCATCTGACTGCACCATGCCAGACTAGCTTTTCCTTTTGGGATTACTCAAGACATCACCCACTCTTTCCCTGCAGAAAACTCATTTAACCTGTTTCTGCACGTTAACACATTCTCCTGAGGTTCCTGAAACCACAGCCATCCGACAGCAGCAAAGTTCTACACAGACTCTTGCCTGGAGTAGCAAACTGCTGGGAAATAAACTGTGCTAATAAAGAGAACACATCACAAATTCTCCCTACTGACCACAGGCCACAGCTATAAGAAGAGAGGTTGCACAACCATCTGGACTTTGAATTAACCAGAGAGTGATGTTCTCTCAGACAAGGCCTTTCTTTATTGCTAGGGATTGTAATGGTTTTACAAGATTTTTGCCTAAAGGGTAAGGAAAAACTACATTTCATCAAGTACCAAAGTTAATAAACTATGGGTTGGGTTTCTTCCCTTTCTGTTTTTCTACTGTATCTAAATGTTCTGCCTACTCCTGCTTCTCAGACAAATTACTCCACGAAACACAAGCAGCTTTGCTTAGAGCTGGCTCTACACACATAATTATCTCTAAACAAACATTAAAAGTACTCCTGAAGAAGCAGACATTAAGCAGAAGCCCTAGTTAGCCCTTATGAGTGCCTGACCCACGCAGAAGCACTGAATTATGAATGAACATGGTAGCCTTTGCATTTTAAGAACACGATGCAACAGAAAGCTCCAGTGTATGAGCTGCAACAATCAGATTTCTCAGTGTCACCCCAGAAGCACAACTCAGTAATGCAAACAGCAAAACAGGAACAAAACTACTTTAAACATTCCTGCAGAGCATTCACATTTGAATTCCTAAAGGAGAGGGAAACAAAGCTGGATTCTATTTTTGCGTAGCGACAGGAAAATTGAAAAGGAAGTAGGTACCAAATGTACAGACAGTAAAAGCTTCCGTGCAAATTCATCTTTTCCTATGAAAGCAAAAGCTTTATCTTAATGCAATCAAACAGTTCCTTTAAGCACATTCTGAAGGCAGTTCGGGAAATGCTGTTTTCATGCAGGAACAGTCAGTCACAGCTGGAAAAACAGTCAGGTCATCCATCTACTGCCTCAATTAAATACATATCCCAAAGGTTGTCAGGTTTTGATTTAGAGTTTTCTTAAGACACGTAAACCAGGCACGGGGGTAAAAACGAAGACAGGATTTTCAGGAGAAAGGTGCACAGTACTTAGGTACTTAGAATTTTTCCAAATCAGTCAGTGTTATACACTCCAAATTATTCTAGCCAGCTTTCCAGATTACTATGTTTTACGAGTCTGACACAGAAACAAATGACATCCTGAAAGCCTGTAAGCCTACACACTGTGGCTTACACATTGCTCTACCAGAAATGGTAGATGGAAACGGTCTTTCTTCCCTTCAGATTAGTTTGTAGAAGTCATCTGAAAGCAGTAACTGTAACTGGTCATGGCTTTACTAGCCTACAAGCACCTCAGAGGTAACATAGATATAAAGCAAAGCAAATACCTGGCTGCGCCCAAGGTTGCTGCGCAAGGCTGTACTTGGGACCTCCTTGAGTGGCCATTGCTTTTAAGGCAGCGACCTAAAACAAGGACAACCAACAAAATTACCTTTCCTTCAGTTCCATTCAGAACCAAGAGACCAAGTAACAACTGCACAAGTCTCTGAGATACTGCAGTGTATGGAATCTCCCGGAACTCTCTCTCATCTACGCCCTGACTTAACACACAGAGGAAGCGGCTTGACAGAAACGCAATTCAAAATTACAACCATGATCATTTCTTTAAAGTAACATTCAAAATGGGATTAAATTTACAAAGATGCTCAGGCTCTTAAGGATACAAAACCTCAGAAGAGATTTATACTTAAGCAGGTCAGTCAAACTCTCCAGATTCCTAATGAATTATCTGGATCACTCAGGCAATCAATCAGTCTCACAGGTTACCCATCCATCTGTATTTTACACATGCCACTGGCTCTTCACCCCAGCATGACAGGCATCAGTAAATTTAGCACTGTAATCTTCTATGTTCCCAGAAGAGCAGCTAGGGTATTTCTGACATCCATACAGTGCTGTTGCTTCAGTTTCTGAGAGTTCATGTGACTTATTTTCAGTACATTAGGATCCACATCACACTTCTAATTTTCCAGTAGTACAAGATTCTGCTACGCTGTTTTCTCAAGAAGCCTAAAATTCCTAAACTCTAGAGCAGGGTCTAGAAAAGAGTGTATTGTAGCAAGAAACCTGCTTTCATTCCTATCCCCATGGGATGCCTAATATTTCTGACCAACTTTTATCAGGAATTTCTGTCACAAACAAGACTTGGCAGGAAAAACCTGCTCAGCAAGCACCTCACTGGTGTTCTAAGAACAGATAATGTTACCACACTTCATAAACACACTCTAAAGATCTCCCTCACAAACATACATGACCCAAGACAGTTTTTGAAGGCTGACACATTCACAGTATCACAGTAATGATAAGGTTGGAAAAGACCTTAAAGATCATCCAGTCCAACCTAAATCCAAATAAACCCAGTAATCCTAACATCTGACATCTAGATCATGCCACTCAGCACCTCATCCAGCCTAACCCTGAACACCTCTAGGGATGGTGACTCAACCACGTCCATGGGGAGCCCATTCCAAAACTGGATCACTCTTTCTGTGAAAAATCTTTTCCTAATGTCAAGTCTAAACCTCCCCTGATGGAGCTTAAGACTGTGACCTCTTGTCCTGTCTCCAGTGGCCAGGGAGAAAAGACCAACCCCTGCCAGTCAAGGTAACGGTTTTCCTGCACACAGAAAAGCTCCTGCCAACTTTCACAGAGCTGTTTCAACAAAATGAAATACTCAAGGGCATAAGGACTGCTTCTAAAAACAAAATGTCATGTTTCTTTAAATTAATCTCAAAAATGCCTCAAAAACTGTTGCTGAAACTTAAAAAAGGGAAGCTTGACCCTATAATGGGAAATGCCATCATCTTCACCTCATCAGACAGAATCAGAAGATTCTCCTATATTCAGTTTAAACATAATTCCCTTGTCATTCCAGTATCTCAGTTAGGTTAATGAACATACAGTATGCTCATACCTTTGTCATGAACTCCTCCAGCTGTTCTATAAACTGCTTGGTTTGCTGCTGAATAAACTGTTCACAAGCTGATTTCAGGTGGCGATCTACATCTTTCTTAGAGTCGATATAATGTTCTCGGATTTCTGGAGTACCCTGGAACAGAAGGCAACAATTATCTCCTTTTTGTTTGCCACAGATCACCACCCACTTAAATGACCCAATTTTTCTTAATGCAGTAAGAGTCCACATTACCTCCAGTAAGAACTGTATCAAGGCGTTGTTGCTGTTTAGTCTGAAAAATCTTGACACCGTCTTGGGATTCAGGATTTTAAATGCTGCATCTGTGAATCAGAAAGTCACTGTCGCTGATTTGGCTCCAGGAATGAAAAACCTCTGTCACTCATGTACTTGGGAAAAAACAGCCTAGCATGATTAGGAGTGTCACACTAGCAATTCCACTGCTGTTTGGTGTGGATGCACAAGTGCTAACACACACGGAGCACACAAAGCTTGATCCACTGTGCTTAATCGCACTTGCTGCAAATCTGAATTTAACAGTTAGCTGCACCCTCTAAACCAATAAATACAGGACATGAACCTACCAAGGGACTGGTACCTAGATGTAGTGCTGTCAGCATGCAAACTCTGTGAACTCTTTCCCTTTGGCAACTGTATCTACAAGTGAAAGACTCTTCCATGAAGTCTTAATTAAGGATTTCTGAACAACACACACAATTTGGCCCATGTTGCCTAAGAAAACCAAGTACAGTGGCATGAAATAAGTGACAATTGTCATCCTTCCCCTGTGCTGAATTACTTCTGTTAAGTCCTAACAAAACATTGAGCTTGATATACACTCATGTTTATGGTTGTCACGCAGAAGTCCCAGGAAGGAAAGCAATGGCTGTAATCAAAACAAGACACTGAAATTATTCCTATAGCATTAACAGGATGTTATCTATCTGAAATCTGGATCAATAGGGAAAAAGAAAGTTACCAATGCTGTTTCAATATGGCTTACTGCCCTAATGATGTTCATTTATCATCCACATATCTATGTGATTTTTTTCATTTCAGGAGCAATTCTGCACCCCTCCTGCTGTATAAAACAATGGGAGGGAAACAAGACACAGGGATTAAGAACATGCTATCAAGGGCATTACACCAAGAAGGAATACTGAATATGCAGGCATTGGGTTGGACTAGATGATCTTCAGAGGTCCCTTCCAACCCTCACCATTCTATGATTCTGTGTGGGTTTTGCACTGAACTAAGAATCTGCACTCCTATGCCGTTAAGGGACTGGAGAGAAGGACTAATTCTGTTCTCTGAATTACTTAACAGAAACCTCACTGATTCCAAAAAAAGAGCCTATGAGCTACTCAGCGTGAAAGTGATTTCTCCCCACTGTATATTTCAGTCACATGAACCTCAGCCTCATACCACTTAAAACAAAAAGCAAAAGTGATTTTTACCTTAAGAAGTGTCCCTGTTTGTGTATATCCCAAATTAAGCATTCAATGTATGTGCAAACAACTTGGCTAGAACAGTGAAACTCCCATTAATCATGTTGCTTACCCCTACAACCCATCCCAAATACAAAAGCCTTACTGGCACCTGTGCTATTACATGTTAGGAATTCAACACTATTTGCACTCTTGCAGTGCCACCACCCAATTCCAACAAAGCATTTTCCATTACTTACCACTACCATCTGCAAAGGACTGGCTGGCACAAAAATTTATTCAATTCAAAGAAGACTGAGAAAAAACTTGTGTGTCAGCCAGGACAAGACACCAAAAGGATGTATTTGCCCTTCAACCTCCAGTCAACTAGAAACTACACAACAGGTAGGAGGTTTCATTGATGTTCAAATGCAACAGGTGAAATGGTTAGTGTAAGAGTTGCTTGCTTCAGAGTTAAAACAGCAGCATATTAGACAGATGGTAGGAAAGAATAGTTATTTCTCTTGTGAAATGGAAAAAGAAAGCCTTCACATGCTTCCAATTATTTTTCCCTTTACCTTTACAAACTTGGCAAGTGCATGACAGTTCACTCGTGTATTGAGAGGGGTTTTTTCTGCATTTTACAAAGCAAAAATCACAACCACAGCCACTACTGTCTGTTTTCCCTTCCTACAACAGACACGGTTGCTACATAAAAATATTCAACACTGTTGTTTATTGAACTTGCAACACGAAGTCTTTTCCAAAACAAAACCTCACTGAAAGGTCTCCAGGAAATCTTAACTTGTTCCAGACAAGGCAAGCATGCATTGCTAAATTCACCTGCCTTACAGCTGTAACAACGATGTTCCTTTAACGGGTTAGAAAACTGAAAAGACATCTCTGCACAACAGAAATGTACGTTACTTCGCTTTCATCAAAAGGACTGGATAAATAAGTTAGGTCAGCAGCACAAAGCAGTCAAAGGTATTCCATACAAAAAGAATATGTTAGATACATCCAGAATTGCCCTGAAGAAAATTGTTTTAATTTTTTTCAGAGAAGAACAGAACAAAGCAAGAGATGAGAACAAGCGTACAGGTCATTGCAAGTGAACACAAAATAAACCCGTAACTTTTGCTGCTACATTAAGGGACGGTGATCCCATCCCATTCTGTAGCCAGCAACTGTTCAGTACCTCTAGTTTTCTTAAGGTCCAGGGAAATTTCCTTAATGGTGAAATCAGTGTGGAAAGGAGCAATTTGTTCACGAAGAATCAAAAGGTGTTTTATTAAGAAAAGTTGTCCATCAACCTGGGTCTACAATAACAAAAGAAAGAACGTGACTTACATGTATTAAAAAAACCCAGTGAAGTGAAAAGTGAAGTTTCAACACCTCTACTTTTCTTAGTCACTCCCTAAGACATTATTAACACTAATAATATTTTTACTATCTAATTTCTACTATTTGCTAATAATTTCCTTTTTATTTAATAATAATCTTACTAACAAGCTTTTGCCATTAGCCTGTAGCGCCACTAACTGCACTGTGTGATCAACAAGCCCATTCTGCACTGGTTTTAACACAATGCTCTACAGAAACACACTTCATAGAAAAACTGACTCACACAGCCACACTGCGTGTCCACATGAAGTACAGTTATCCACTATTTGAAAAATACAAACTTATGTTCCAGAGGAGCAAGGAATTATTTCATGTAATTCATATAATATGTATAGCTGAAAAACATGAGGTTCTACGTTATTATTTTCTTAATCATTATGATGATTAAGAAAAATCCAACTACCTAATGTTTCTGCAATAATCTTGATTAACTCCTATTGTGCCAAGGTCTTAGAAAGCTTTTTTTTTGGGTCATTAAATGCAAAGCTCAATTAATTTCTAAACAGGACAGCAAAAATACAAAGATCAGAAGAAGGCCAAGTTGACACCACGGAGGGGCTCACTTTTGCACAGCTTGTTACTTTGGCTTTGCACTTCACACTGCTTTTATCAGAGACATTTACAGTTCATTGAGGTAAATGGAGGAAGACTCAGGGATTCAAATTTGCTTTTGCAAGCTGGAAGAGAACTGTGAACCTAATCCTTGCCACAACATTAAATATTAGAGTCAAGTTTTAACAAATAGAGAAGTCTACTAGAAATCCATAGTTGGAGGGTTTTCCTGAGGTTTTTAAAAAATATTTCTTTTTTCACCAGACAAGGTTAAATTATGCATCAAGAACACAGTGGTACAGATCCTGGTCTTGGGTCTTCCTATCCAGGGTCCACTACAGGATGAGTTTTATTCTTTGTGATCCTTTAAGACCATGCAAACCTTAGAGAGTGCTGGGATGGATAATTATCAATAGAAGTCCCAACCAATTACAGATAAAATAGTTATCAGCTCAAGCTAGATGGAAACCTGGTTTGAAATTTTTTTTAAAGATACTACATTCAACAGATGTTTTTCAAAGGACACTTCAATAGCTGAAAACCACCCTTCATTTCTAAGAACAACTAAAACCTTTGTCATTACTAGATACTTACTACTTCAATCCAATCATTTTAGTTTACTAAGACTTTGTTGTTTTGTTTGCTTTAAATTTGCTTCCTGGCTGTTAGGAATTAGAACAGAATTGTGACAGGAGAAAAAGGTGATTTACTTAAGCTACTTAAAGTTAAAATGACTTTCTGAAATGGTAATGAATTCTGAGCAACTCATCAGATCAACCCTTTTGATAACAGTTCTAAGTGGAGAATACTTAACAATTCTTCGCAGAGAATTTGCTACTTAAAACTTTTGAAAAGTCAAATAATGGAGGCAGAGGGGGAAAAAAAGAGTTACAGGCAGTGAAAACAAATACAGGGAGCAGAGACTTCTAGCAGAAATTTTTATGCATCATTCGTCTGAACTCAAGTGAGTTAAAGCAGCCTGTAAACATGACTGCTGCGATTTGTATTCCAGCCTTTCAGACAGGCTGGCATGTGAATCATTACCTTTGCTCTACAGTAGTTAACTGTAACTCAAATCTAGCAAATCCATCAGGTCTCCGGGGGCAGAGCAACATGGTTTTACTGACATCAAGAGAATACTCAATAACTGCTTCATGGCTTTAGATCTTCCGACTGAAAAATAAAATCATACCCAAGGCACGAAGTCTGACCTTGTTTTTGCTGATGGCATCAGCAGCTCCCAGAAGCGAGCGGATGCAGGCAGACAGGGCCTCCTGCGATAACCCCTGAAACACTGCCCTCTGCAGGGAAGGAAACCAGACCAGCAGAAAGGAGTCAGCAACACTGCAGCAGAAACCTAAGACATCGTAGCTTGTGAAGAAAATGCTTACCAGCACATAAAACTATAGTCAGCTATAAACAAGACTCCTAAATGCAGTAAGACAGAGCAGAGTGTTCATACATAAAATCTTATTACAATGCATAGTTAGACAGGACACTATGAGGGCTGTGAGGCCAGTGAGGCTCTGGAACAGGTTGCCCAGCCAGGCTGCAGATGCCTTGCAAGTGTTCAAGGGCAGGTTAGATGAGGCTTTGAGCAACACAGTCTGGAGAGGTGTCCCTGTGCACGGCAGAGGGGTTGGAACTAGATGACCTTTAAGGTCCCTTCCGACCCAAACCATTCTACAGTTCTACATCCTGTCCATGCTCCAGCTCTGAATTTGCACCTGGGTAGGAACATGGCCAGTGACATCTAATATATCCACAGCTGATGGCATGAATGATGCTGGCTGGGTAACCTGACTAGACATTTCACGTGTCAGGGTAACTCCCTCTCTCTACGTGTGCAATTTACACTTGCAACAGACATGAGATCTTTGGGATGAGATTAACCCCAGGCAAACTCCAATTACCTCACATTTGAACCAGGTTAGTAAACAAACATGACAGCTGCCCATAGCCCAGATGACATGGAGTAACTGATCACACGGCTGAGAGAGCTGCAGGACCAGCACTCTCACGTAGTACAGAACAGCCCTGAATGCCCCAAGACCGGCCAGTGCCACACCGCTCATGTCTTCTCCTATCTCCAGGGTACAGGCAAGGCACACCAGCTCCATTAGTGAAACAATAAATCACTGTGCAGACACACTGTAAGGAGCCTTGCAAACAACACAAGCAACCTCAACTCCAAAGTTTTAGCTGAAAACAAGGGCAAATACTCATTTATCTTTAATGAGATTGATATATCAAGCAATAAAGTATTCATCTCTCCCAACTTCTTTTTTTAAGCAAATAGCATCTTGGTAGAAGTTTCATATAACACCTATCAAAGATATTTTGAAATGCATTAAAATGTAGCTAATAAAAAACACAGCACTTACAGAAAAGCAAAAACAGTGACATTATGTTTCTCCCAGAATTATTAGCTTTTTATGCTATTCAGTGACAACCATAAATAAGGTTCTAAAGGGCAAGTCTCAGAATACTGGTGAGGCAAACACTGCCTTTGTTTCTGTTAGACATGCAGATTCTTACTGTCTTAAACTCAACTCTCTTATGTTTTGGAAGGTGAAATTATATGCCACCAAAATATTTTGGAGAATATTTCCAAAACTTAAAAGTAATAGAGTCATCATTTTTAAGACCAGAAGCCTCATCCTGTCTGATGTCCTGACAAGTACATGAAACATGCTTGCCCAGTAATTTCAGCAATAAGCTAATTTTCTATCCTCAAAGCAAAACTTTGTATTCTTCCTTGTCCCACTCACTCCTCAGCTTTGGTATTGTAAGTATCTTGAGCAGCAGTCACTGAAGTATTACTGAAACATCAAAAGCAACAGATGTACAAAAGAGTCTTTTTTCTAATTCTACAAATACAAAATTGTCTTGGAAATCATGTCCCGCATTTGTTAGTTCACTTGTTTTACATGAAGACAGCAGCAAAAACACTAAGAGGTAACTGAGGTCAGTAGTTGACCATTCCTGATCTACTTTAAAATATTTAGACATGGTGCTACACCACCTCGTAACTTCACTGAAAAAATTAGATAAAGAAATTTTTGCATACATCTATACATCTGTACAGTTTGGAGAGACACACTAGAGTCCTTCTGACAGTAGGATACCACATTCCATGCAGATCTGCTGGTGAAATCGTGGACTGGTGCCTGGGATTAATGGATTCTGCTGAACCTGTTTTAAAGTAAAATACACACATGAAAACCTTGCCCTTTGAAGAGCAAGATACTGCAATATGGGCTGCAACTTACAGGAGTAAGATGTTATATTTCATCCAAGCAGGTCAGTACTAATTCCTGACGTGTACAGAACACATGGCTGTGAAAGACACAAACTGACTTTCAAGGGTGGCCCAGCCTGACCTTTTCTAATGAATTAGTTTGACAGGCATGTCCTCCAATGACAGACACCCCTCTGCCCCCACCCCCAGCTCAAGAGTTGAAATGATCAAACAACCACTGAAGGGGAAAAAAAGCTATGAGAAAAAAAGAAAAAAAAAGTTAGTGATCACAGAACTACAGGAGATGCTCAAAAAAAAAAAAGGAAGAAAAAAAATCCATCAATTTTATTTCTTCATGCTTTCTTTTCTGCTGAGGATAATCCTGCATGGATTAAACAATCTCAGACATTTATCTTCAAATTACACCACTCTTCTGCATGCAGGTGGGATTTACAGGGTTTGAGAATGCCACACCTGGATTGATGCAAGATGAACTCCACTTTCAGTGGGACTTGTGGAGTCCAGCTAGAAAAAGCCATAAAGACCTTCGCAGGCCTTGCAAGCCAAAAGTAAGACCCCATCAGGCAGTCAAAAGGAATATGAGAAATAACTGACACAGAGCTGCAAATCATGCTCCATTCTGAACAGTGGTAGAAGAAATTGAGAACTTCTTCATGGATCATAGACCAAAATTGAAGGGACTGTAACACTCAAACGACTGCCATCGAGACGGGTCTTTTTCTTGGAATTTGCCTCTGGTTCAGAGTAATTTACAGGCACATAGGTCACATATTTAAATAATCAAGGACTACATCCAGAATTATTGGAAACAGCTGAAAATGACTAACTGGTCTCAG
Source organism: Rhinopomastus cyanomelas (assembly GCA_013400115.1). Classification (NCBI taxonomy): domain Eukaryota; kingdom Metazoa; phylum Chordata; class Aves; order Bucerotiformes; family Rhinopomastidae; genus Rhinopomastus; species Rhinopomastus cyanomelas. The sequence continues at coordinate 154,219 of VXBP01000939.1, read as the reverse complement.
TAAGTGAAAATATGCTCAAAGGAAGAGCTGAAGGCACACACACAGACACTCCCAGACACTCAGAGCTTTCACTTGAGACATGCCTGACACAGCAAACTACCCTTCCGTCCTACTTAGCAACGTTAACAGGCAGGAGCACTGTGGTGGTAGGGACACTTCGCAGTGGAGAATGCAGAAACTCAGTTTTATACAACATACACTAAGACAGGTGCTGTCAGCTATGGAAGTAACTGCTTCACAGAAAGAATTACAAAAGAAATGTAATGGAAAGAACAAGATTCTGTTTGGTTTTGTCTAAAAAGAAAAGTTATTAAGAACTCTGAGACAGAGTTCAGCTTAAAATCATAAGGACTTTTTCTAGGAATATAACCATCTCCATGAGCTTTATGCATTCATTTGGCAACATGAGATTATCTCATACCAGATTTAACTAAACTGCAGGACTCGGGATCTTCTAGCCGGACATCTGAAAATGAAGCTTCAGATGGCAGCTTCTTCTGTTCCTCTTTCAAACTCTGTGCTATTTGCTGCAGAAGACAACATACCAAAAAAAGTAGCTTTTATTTTTATTCTTTTTTCCTCCTCACTGCAAGCAGCATTGCACTGCTTTGATCACAACAGACAAGAGCATTCCAAATTGCAAAATGAAGTCATCTACATCCGGAACCCTCGTGTTTCCAAAACGGTAGCAGAAGCATTTCAGTACCAACTTAAGACACACAAGCAGTACAGAGATCTGTGTAAAGTGCTGCTTTTTCCATTTTTACTGATTTCCAAATAACCAGTGAAGCCACCTAGAAAGACAAGCTCAAAATAGTAGAACCTAACTCAGCATTTGCTTGGACTTCATGCAGCTAATTTCTGTGACAGCTTTATTTCTATAAATTGTCTGCGCAGGTTGCCCCAAAGTATTCTCCAGTTTACTCCACGCAGGAGTTCAGCAGAAGGCCTTTCCTCTAACATTACTCAACACTTACATGCTGCAACCCTTTTTACTACTTGGTCTGCTTCAAAGCAGTGAAAGGCAGCAAGAACGGGCAAAGAACTGCATTAATATTTGAGCAGAACAGCACAAGAAATATTTCTGTCCTGTGCTTTTAGCATTTTAATAATTAATTTACTAAGGCAGAATGTCTCTCTAAATAGCAAGGTTTCTGAGGTTTAAGAGCAATCAAGTAGCAAAATGCATCTCAAACCAGACAAAACTTGGAGTCTTAGGGGAGGACACATGAAGCACAATGTAATTTTTCAATTTAGAATGAACTATAAAACTTACTGTCATTGTCTTCTTCCTAACTGAACTTCTCACCCATCACCCCTAAGATTGTCTCCCCAGGGCTGCTCTGTACTCACTCACAGCCCACCATGTATTTGTGCTTGGAACTTCCCTGACGCATGTGCAGGACAGAGCAGTAAAATCTTGATCTTGCCAGTCCGTGTCGGAACTGCAGCTGTTAGACAACTCTTGGGCCTAGACAGCTTTGGGCCTCTCATTATATATAAAGTGAATGGCAACAGTTATTTGGGTGGGTTCCTTATTACACTTAATCCCTTCTGTGAAATGCACCTATCAGCTCTGTATCAAATACAGTCTGCACTGGTCAAAAACTAATTTCATGTCTTTCATTGGACACTTTTTTTTTTACTTCTTTGAGTAGCTTCATTCCAAAATCTGTCAATACATTGTTAATCTTTAAAGTAAGCAGAATTAGTTTGGTTCCTTGCAACAGTGATTCAAAGGCCTTGGAATGACTAACAAAATAGCTAATACTGTTAAGAATTTGAAAAAGGTACTGCAAACCACTGTGAAACCCTGTTAAATTGTCTAAAGGCACAAGTGAGTCTCCTCTCACACTGTCTGTGATCAGTACACGCTAGATGACCAGTTATTCTGAAAACAAACTTGCCATGAACTGTGTACACATAAAGCTTCTCTTCAACCCGGGCTGAACTACAAAATACACTGGGCAATCCCTAATAGGATCATAGGATGTTACTTATCAAAGGAAATAAAAGTTTACTTTTGAGAAAAAAATTCAGAAGCTTCAAGCTTAGATAAAGCTGTTAACTGTGAGAATTATCATCTGCTTTACCATGTTTGACACAAAGTGTTCTCTGACATCTAGTTTAGGGTCATAATTTAAGCAGCAGGTTCCAATGTGATAGTGCTGAGAGTGCCAGCGACACTAAAAACTCACCTAAGATCTGGAAGTTTCCACCTGCAAAGCACTACACTGTGCAATTGTACACACTGCACATAAAAAGAAAACCAGTAAAGGAAAATAAAAAAGCTGATGTTATACCTCCATCATTTCCAGCTTGTCAGGATAGGCAAGATCACCCGGAGCAGGCTTGTAGCCTGTGATATCAGTCTGAATGTAGATATGTGTCCTATAGACAAGACGCTCCTGTACATCTTCTAACATCTGCTTGACACCAGCTGCAAATGCACCCAGTTGTTCAGCTGACAAATGCAAAAAGAAAGTACAAATTTGTAAATTTAGTTACAAAACAAGAGTTTGAAGTACTGCATACAGAACCGTCCCAAAACTGCAACAGAAGTCCAGTTGTTCTGAAACAGCAGCCTGTCACGTATGCACGACAAGGAATTCGTGAAGTCCACACTGCTTCAGCTCCCTGAATTTACATGAGGCTGCAAAAACATGATCTTGCAGGGACATCACACACTGTGGTAGAATTAAGCAATCTAATTAAAGTTAAATATACTGAGTGCCATTTGTGCCTGGACACCAAACAACACACTTTTGTTCTGTCATAGCCAATGCCTGCAGCGGGACTCTAACTTTTCTACTTACCTGCCAGAAGAGCTGATCCAAAGCAGCTTACATTCAGCTCAAAAACTATTGTATCACAGTGACTCTACGTAGTAGAAAGTCACTACATAAGGTTAGCCAAAAATCTCCATCACCAATTTTTAATTAATTCCCAATGCTGCTACAGTTCCACCTCCAGGAAAACGAGCCATTCTTTCTGATACTGGCACAGGTTCAGAGACAAAATTGCTGCTGAAGATGATTTCTGTTTGTTGCTCAGCACAAGATTAAGAGTCCGTTATGCAATGGTCATACTAAGGAAATGAGATGTCAGGATTTTTTTCTGATGGTTAGCTCATATCTATGGAGACTACGAGCTTTGAACACTCCTAAAATTCCAAAACTTCTACCAGCCTTGTAACTGCTCTGCTGAAGTTAGAATTTCTGGTCTGGGAAACACTACGTCAAGCAGAATTAAAAAAAAAAAAATCACTTTTGAATTCCTTCATTTCATTATCACACATGCAGAAAGCTTTACAGACATGTGGCATCAGTAAGGTCAAGTGAAGCAATTCATTAATTTCAAAAGTTCATTTCAATCAATCTTGGTGCATGCATTGGGCTTGCTTGCATTTGCAAAATCTAGAGCAAAACAGGACTCCAACATCAGATGAAGGCATACGCTGACCCATAAACAGAGACCTTTCTACTAGAAGTGAAAAGGATTAAGTTTTTTTAAAACAACCTGACCCCATGTTTGACACATTTACAACCCATTAGAATGAAAAAAATGTGCATTTCTTTTTTTGCGTATACAATTCAGCAATTTCATCTGTGAAGAAGACAGTTAAAAACCATCTGGTTCTCTCCACGAGTTACCATTGTTCTGTACGTGATCTTCAAGCATCTCGTTTTTGAGAATCCCACAGAGCTCAGAAAGTGTCTCTAAGTGAATGACATGGATGATCATTGGCCTCAGGACATCATACAGTGAAAGACACAACTTCTCCAAGAGTTCACTATGAAAGAAAACATAAAACAAAACACTTTCAGGATCCTGCAACACCAAAACTAAAACATTGCCTCAGAATATTCTACAGCACAGATTTTCAAGGGGAGGGTAGGAAAACAATGAAGACAGTATCACAGAAGATTTAAGAAAGGGCTGCTTTAAACCTGCACCTCAATATCCTAGAATGTCTTTCAAGAGATGTGGGATGCCAGCCACCTAAAATGTTGGTACAGTTTTGAATTAACTTTAAAATAAAAATTAAAACAATCAACAACTCAACCTATTCTCAACCTCCTTCTCTGGGGACTTTCAAGGCCGCCTGGATGCGTTCCTCTGTGATCTGTGTTAGATAGTTTTGTCCTGCTCCGGCAGGGGGGTTGGACTCGATGATCTCTTGGGTCCCTTCCAACCCCTAACATCCTATGATCCTATTGCAAAGGGAAGACACTGCAAACTGGTTTTCCCAGCTTCTGCTGAGCTCACAATCACAGCCGTTATTTAACCTGGGAAAGACTCATATGATTCCAAGTTCTCAACTGTTTACAGAACAATGAGCACACAAAGAGGGATACAGGAAGAAAAGCTTGAGAACTGTTTCTGTAACAAGTTCCAGCATTGCAGGACATGCTTTCCCATCTAACTGAGGGCAGAACATCAATGCAATATGAAACATCAGAAATTCCACTGTAATATTTTTTCTTTTCTGTTCAAAGGGACCCCCATCTCAGTTCAGACACCAGCAACACCCATTGTAATGCTGTTGTCAGGAGCTGAAAACTCAAGTAAATCCCCAGTTAGACTTCCAAATAGAAACACTAAGAATATTTAAGTACTTATGGTGTGATACCTTTGTTGAGTTTATTGCACTACGGGTTTTTTTTCTAATTCACAAAGAATGTCTGAAGGACACTTCAGTTCCTTTCAGAGAGTGGACAGAAACTGCTGACAAAATAATGCTCTCTGAAAAAACATTCTGAATATCTTTCTGTTGTATCCAACAACTCGATAAAACAGAAACTTCTCCTTATTAAAAATGGAACCAAAGGAGAAAGTTTCTACAGCTTCATTATTAAATAAAACAGTTAAGCTCTTGGCTAGTTTTCTGGTAAAGTTTTCATCAAGATTTAGAAATAATCACATGTCTCATTCCTGGTGTGAAGAGCATTAGTGACACAATTTCAGTCTGAAGAACACACTGATTTCAGTACAGGGATGTTTACTTTACAATCTGGACTGAGCCAGCTAAACTGTCTCTTAAACCAATTTGGATGGGTCACCTCAAACTCTGAGCACACCCCACAAGAGACCACAGTTTCTCAGAAATGACTGCTGCTACCCTGGTACTACAGCTTAATTCTAGTGAGGCTTTATGCTTTTAAGGTTCTTGTTTGCTTTAGAGGAGAGGGAGAGTAGCAGCCAGTACTTTTTGCAGGTTACACTCATTCAGCACGAGCTGCACCTCATCTTAAAACCATACAACACTCAAAACCAGTGAATCAGTTACATGAATAGAAATATAAACTTTTTATGAACCTGACCTGCCCAAATTCCAAAATGAAATATCTTTATTAAAACATACAGGGCATAATCTACTCAACTGCTCTAATGTTACAGGTTTGTGGTAAAAAACTTATAGTAGTTTTATAATGGAATTACCACGTGAAGACAACAACCTGTCTCTCTTTTAGATCTAGGAAGAGCAGAGACAGATAATGTTCTTGTCAGGTGTCCACTACCCTGCCCTGCTCAGCCTATATACAAACACTCCTTGACATTAAGGGCACTCTAAAGCCTAAAATGGCTGGAGTTCATCCACTTAATTTTTCATTGAAGTACATGAAAAGTATTTCTGCAGCTCTCTGTGCAAACCACTGGCACAGAGGCAGCACAAAAACAGCCAAGAGCTGAAGCACTTCTCCAGCTATTTGCCAAAGCAACTGTGTCTATCTCTTTCAGATAATCTACAGAGAATTTACATAACTTAGATTATTTTCAGGACAAGGAAACTATTATGTTCACATGAAGCAAAAAACCACCAAAGCAAAAGAACAACCAATTCAAACACAGAGATTAAGGTGGGGTTTCTTCTTGCTGCTTCTTACTAAACCTTTACAATACAATTCTGTCTGTCTGGCAACACTGTCTGCTCTATCACAGCACAGCAAATACAACATGCAGTAAAACAAAACCAGCATGTACCACCTACTCCAGTTTTGGTGTTGGTTTTGTGAAGAACTCATTGTAAAGCTGGTGTTCATCCTGGCACACGTGGACCATAAAGGCACAACCACTTCGTACCTGTATTTATAGAAACACAGATACTTGATTAACAGGTTCGTTTTCTTGCATCGATAACACAGGTAGTAATCATGACATTAGATATTGTATCGTTACTACAGCTCTGATTATATTATTAATTTAACAAAGCTTCAATTTAATCTTTCACAAAACAAACTATTTGAAAATGTAATTGTAATAACTCTAAAGGGAGAACTTTGCACGTAAACAATTAAGTTAGTTTTGCTTAAAACAAAACAACACAAAAGAACCCCACAACACAGGAGCAATTTACATACCAGAGCACAGTGGTCTCTGTTGTTCTGACTGGTTAATTCTGTAACAGTACTAGCAATACTGGGACCAAGCAAAAGCTCCCTCTGGTCGAGGTAACATTGATGGATTTCGTTGAGAACTTGCTGATACCTAGCCAAGAAATTAAAACATTTAACTGCATCCTGAAGCTCATTTTCTGGAAGAAAAATAACCTCATTGTCATACTATCTTTTAGGTCTATATAATTTTTAAAACTTTCTTTCAAAGTAATACGTGCTAAACAATACTCAATCAGAAGCAAAGCTTTTCAAAGCTTAAAACTCTGAAAAACAAATTATGTAGACATACTCACTCTGGCATTTTTTCAGATCTTTGCTCTACTTGTTCAATAAGAGTCTGCACAATACAAAGGAAGAAGTATTACCAGTTAATAACTTTTCTAATAGTTGGAAAGCAGTTTACAGTATTTTTCCATGGACACAATATGCAATCGTGGGCCATTCACACTCACACAATATGTAATCCTTGCATTCACAGCACTAATAAATCCAAAGCAATTTTTCATAGTTTTCTTTTAATAGTTAGTTACCAGCCTACTTACTCTGACTTTGGGAGCAGCTGCTCTGAATTTTACATAAAACAGCGTAAAGGCATTGTCAGAATTTGGTACAGCTGATGGATCCTGAAATAAGAGATGAGTAGTTGGTTAAAAAAGGAAAACACTACATTTGTCTTCTATTATTTAAAGGCTGAGACAATTAGGCTCTAAAACAGGGTACTGGCTCATTACATTCATAGTGCCAGTGGAACCACTCTTTGCCACGAACTTTGTCATGAACTCAGAGTTGTTATGCTTCACAAGTGTTCATGCTACAACACCCAGCTCCCGTGTAACCTCTTCGTGTACTCCCTTCTCTGTCTCTAATGATCAATCTCCAAAACAGACTCCCACAGAACCTGCATTTCTTCCACGCACCCTTCCCCATTTGGCAGCACAAACTGGTTCAGGAAAGCACCCTGTCTGGCCAGCTGACTGGTACATCTCTTCAGTTTATCCCTCCCTGGTCTTCACTGAGGTTACTCTTCCCCCCTCTCACCTTCTTCAATTTCCAGGATTTTGTAATTAGTACTATTTTTAAATCTTTCGGATCACTAAGCGTCTATCGGGTTCAGCTGAAACTTGGCCATTCTTCACAAACACTGTGGCACAGGACTGACCTATTTTCACTTTATAGTGCTGACACCTCCCACTCCAAAAATCATATAGGAGAAAACGGCAGTGTTACAACAGGTATTTCAGTACAGCCTGAATTACACTTACTGATTCATCTTACCCTTTTCATTAACTGGCTTGTGAGGTTCTGTAGTGTATTCACAGTGTATGTCTTGATAAGGTGCATAGCTTTAGACAGGCATTGCTTGAACTTCATCAAATATACAGGATAGTCTTTAAAATTCGGCTGAAAGGAAAAAAAAAATCCATAAAGTACAAAAAACAAAGTAGTAAAAATTAAAGTTTTAAAACTTCAATACTCTCTTATCAGCCAGAAATGCTAGCTGGTACAAAATAAAAGCAGTATTTTATGCAACTTAAGCAGATGAAGTATATTCAGTAAAAATCCCCTAAGTTTCTAAACCATCATCATTGCTTTCGTATTGTATTTGTCAAATAGTACAGATGTCAAAAACATTTTATGAGAGGAAGAAATCAACACAAAACCAGTATAAATACATAGTTGTAACACTCGTAAGGTTTAACAGAGGAGAATACAGGATTACTTACGTGCGATGAAATATATGCAATACAATCGTCAAGCTTGGCCAGCATGGGAATGAATCCTTCACTGTTCACTGACAGCGTAGGGGAATTCAATTTCTTCAGAACAACAAGACAAAGCACCACTTTTAGGAACTCTGGTAACTCAGTGTCGGCAATAAAATTTAAAAGACGAGTACACTTTCGTGTTCTAAAGCTATTAGCAGTAAAACAATACTTACTGTGTTGATGTTTTCCAGCTCATTAAAGTAAGAAAGTTTCTGCTGGATGTTTTCAGCCAGGTCAACAAGTTCAGACTATTAAAAAACAATAAATACAGGAAAATCAGCAACGTAGCTGTTATGAGTTATGCAGCCTCCCTTTAAACTCACAGCGCACACCAGTGTTAACTAGCTTTAGACAGCTTGCAACTAAACAAATACAACAAAAGATGCTGAAAACAGTTGGTGCTTTCTTGCCCTCTCTTACCAGAGACAGACACATTACTCTCAATACTGTATTTAAAAACATACACTCTACAGGTTTGTCAGCATTTCATTACTATTACAGAGAACAGAAATCCTGAAGCCTTTAAAAGTTCTCTCTCAGCCACTCACGCTAAAAAAAATTCATTTATTCCTTCCATCACTGTTGGAACAGTTCATGAAAAGAAAGAAATTACGTGGAAATAAGCTCCTGACTTTAAAATCTTTCTTCTCACAATAACCAGCTCAAAATGCTTCTGTGATGGATAGAATTACTAATTTCAACCACGTTTGCACTTGTGAGACATCAGTTACAAAAGCTCTCCTCGGGAACCTATCCCTCTGGATGAAATGTTATATCCATGCATCCCAAAACATTTTATTCACTGCATGGAGTCCGACACCCCAGCTGCCAGTGAAACACAGCAAAAACGAGGTCCAAAGCACATGGAGATACTGTCACCACAGCTCACAAGTTCTCCCAGCCTGAGAAAAAGAAACTTTCATCTACAGTATATCAGAAGTTTCCAGTAATCGCCCTACCAAAGATTACCTGCTCTTTCAAAAGCTGTTCACAGGCCTCATGCAATGTTCCTGTCTTTGTGGACACGAAAAGATACTGTTTCTGCAGTGACTCCAGGTGCTGAAGGGCACTATTCACATCACTCAAGATAGCATCACACTGCTCCTGAAAGCCAGACAAGTAATCCCTCATCTGTCTAGAAAAAGAAAATCAACACATACCAGAAGTAAAAATTCACTTTCTGTATTTGCAAATTCAACTGTCTGCAGGGATAGCGCTGCTGCTCTTCCCTCTGTTGTCAGTAGCGTGCTTGGGTGGCCAAGAAGGCCAGTGGCATCTTGGCTTGTATTGGAAATAGCGTGGCCAGCAGAAGTGATCGTGTCCCTGTACACAGTACTGGTGAGGCTGCACCTCAAATACTGTGCACACTTCTGGGCCCCTCGCCACGACAAGCACATTGAAGTGCTGGAGTGTGTCCAGACAAGGGCAACGAGGCTCTCACAAAGGCTCTGGAGCAAAAGTCCTATGAAGAGTGGTTGAGGGAACTGGGATTGTTTAGCCTTAAGAAAAGGAGGCTGAGAAGAGATCTCATCACTTTCTACAATGGCCTGAAAGGAGGTTGGAGTGAAGAGGGAAACAGCAACATCTCCCTGGCAGCAAGCAGCACAATTAGAAGAAATGGCTCAAGCAGGAACAGGGAAGATTTAGGCTGAGAATTGGGAAGAATTTCTTCACCAAAAGGGTTATCAAACATTGGAAGAGGCTTCATAGGGCAGTGGTGGAGCCATCATCCCTGGAGGGATTTTAACATTGTGTAGATCTAGTGCTGAGGGAGATGGTTTAGTGATGACCTGGCTGTGCTGGTTGGACTTGATAATCTTAAAGGTCTCTTCCAACCAGAGAGATTCTGTGAATAGAAGATCATCTGCACTAAGCAGGAGTGCACAATAAGTGCACTCCTTTCTTGTGCTGCAGAAATAACAGAGCTGCAGGGTTTGGAAGAGTTGCTGCATGAATTCAATTAACCCAACAGAAAGCAGCAACATGCACCACAGTTAATCCAGAGGACACAAATGGACAGCACAAACATAGTGACTACTGCAGGCAACCACCAGCAGCCAAATTCTACCTGCCTTGCTTCCAATAGGTGTTAATTCAGGTCTGTTCTTCTACACAAATTTTATTTTCCACTTAGAAATGACTTTTACTCTCCTAAAGTAGCTAACAGTATCCCGAGGCTTCCAAACTTAGTGTGAGGAGTGACAGGGGCCAAAATGCAATAGATCCAGTATCTAATGTCAACAAGTTTGTCTAACACTCCACTATATAGAGATATAACCTCTAAATTAACACTGAGTAAATGGCAGGCATTCAGCTTAACTAAACCATTTCAAATTTATTACTCTTGATGTCAGCTCAAACTTCTGGGCTCTACTTTACTACACAAAAACCAGCAAGTAAAATCACAATGGCCTGCAATCAAGTGCAGCTCTTTAGTGTACAACAGGCAAAGAACTTGCTTTCTTCCTGCAAAAAACTGTGCATTGGCCATGCTACAAACCATTCTGAATGCATGGCATGCATTACATACCCATGCATGCAATTGTGAATGCGTCAACAGACCAAGGGTGCTGCTCTTTTTAGGTTGCTCATGGTCAGACTGCAGGCTTAGTATGTACCCAAAGCTCTGCAGATGTCACAGCAAGATGAGAAGAGACAGGGCAAAGTAGAGATAAAAAGAAGAGGGAAATACAGCAGCACCAATCTGTGGCCAAGGGCAAGTTTGTAAAGCCTCAAAACAAAAGCAAGTTTCCATAGAAGCTATCAGCAGATTTGGCTAAGCCAGTCAGCTGTACTTCAGATTTTTGAGGGGTACCTACAGAAGTCAGTGGGAAGGAGTTCCTCTGAGCCTGACAGAAAAGCCAGTTAGACAAAAACAGATGACAATGCCAAGTCTCAAAAATGAAGCTGAGCAAAGTGTCAAGAAATGCATGGAATGCAGATACAGAATCACAGCCATAGCCACTGCTGAACTGAAAGGCAAAATCAGAAATGACTCTGAGCCACACCTTTACACAGTCACCCTCAGACAATGTCATTTCAAGAACACCAGCAGCAGTTCAAAAAGGCAGATGAAAGCTCTCAGACTACATCTATCTATAAGCCAAAACCAGTTTCAATCCGTCTTAATGCACCAGGTAGTTCACATAAAGAAATCTGCATCCCTTTTAACTGCTCTGCCAGGAGGGCAGCTGTTTCCAGCATGGGAGTGAGGCATTATTGCCTTAAAACCGTTCAGCTGTTCCAATACATTCCCTGCCAGCTGAATCTAAATGTGTGATCTGAAGGGGGCCTACAAGAAAACTGGAGGAGGGCTTTTTACACAGGTATGTAGCAAGAGGACAAGAGGAAATAGTTACAAGCTTGAAGAGGGGAGATTGAGGTTAGACACTGGGAAAAAATTCTTTCCTGTGAGGGTGCTGAGATGCTGGAATAGGTTGCCCAAGGAAGCTGTGGCTGTCCCATCCCTGCAAGTGTTCAAGGCCAGGCTGGATGGTGCCTTGAGTAACCTTATCTAGTGAAGGTGTCCCTACCTATGCAGGGGGTTAGAACTACATGATCTTGAAGGTCCTTTCCAACCCTAGCCATTCTATGACTCTGTAACATTACACAGGGAGCATGTGTAATGTTCCAGAAGGTTCAAGGTTCAAATGTGTAACGTTCAAGGTTCAAACTGCTTGTAGTGAATGGAACTGAAGAACACATACCTATACTTGGCACCTTCATCTTGATCCATCTGTGTTTGTACCTGAGCGAACCAGGAGAAGAACTAGAAGATATTTTTATGATGTGATTAATACAGATGTCACGTGCAATCAATGAAAAAACAAACAAAAACACACAAACAGATCTACAAAGTGAAGATGAGCCTTATGTTTAAACCAGAGCTGGTTTAGAACTCAATTATGGATCAAGGAAACAAAATATAACCGCTTATTATAGGTCCCTTTCCACTGAAATATTTTGTTCTAAGCCTCACTATATTACAATGGGGAAAACTGAATTTCAACAGGTTTTATTTGCACCAGAAAAAGCCTGACACATTAGAAAAAGGAGGAGAAGGCACAACATTCTTCCGCATTATGACCATCACCACTTGACTGAAGGGGTACCTTACTCTCATATAAGACCACTCAAAATGGGAAAAGTATCTGTCACTTCAGAACTAAGAGTTCAGTGATTTTTCCCCCCCCCCCAAAATTCTTCATACACCTTGAAATAGGCCCCCAAAAATGTAACCAACCCACCCAAAGCTAGGTAACACGCACAAAAACTCACTGAATTCTCTGAAGACGATTGCTGCATCTTAGAGATTAGGTGGCCTCACTTACCTGCTGTGCTGTTTCAATTCTTTCATCCTCCATCCCAAGTAGAGAAAACCCTTTCAAGAGGACATCCTCTGTGGAATCTGGCACTGCAGCCATCAGTGTAACAGTTAGCGACTGAGACGTCAGGCTGCACAAATCTTCAATTGGAAGCTGCTCACAAAAACCCACAAACTTCAGTTAGAGAACTTACTAGGGTTAGTATATTTAGCTCAACTACAAGAACACAGACCAAAGCATTAACTTGAGAAAAGTACAAGCACCTACTTTTGAAGAAGCAAATGCAAAGGTCACTTTTTCTATCAATGTAATTAATGCACCAACAAGTGCTGTATCTATAAATTCAGAAACACCTAAACATTATGGCTGTTTAGTTAAAGTCAGAAAATATTATACAGTACTTTATATAAGTACACATTTGTGTAAGAACAGAAACAGAACAAACTTGCACCTGACTTATTGATGAGCTATACCTTCATTTTCAATTCAACTGTTTCTATTGCCAAAGAAATGCACTAGAAAAGTATCTGGGAACACAAAAATTCACAACATGCAGAAGCAAAATCAAATGCCACTCCTGTCTACACTACATGACAATACAACTGAACAGATACGAACAGATTTTTTTTTCCCCCCCACATATGAAGAGGAAGACTGTCCAAATTTGTTCAGGAAATAGTGTTTCATATTATCCAAATGCTTTTTGATTAAAAAGTCCAGTAAGAAAGGCTTTTCAGAAGACAAGGAATAATTCTGCTGAAAAGAAATCATCAGCCACAATGACTTATTAAAGCAACAAAAATACAGAAAAAAAGCAACTTGAGATAAACTGGAGAATGGCTATGGACTATTAATTAGCTTATACAGCAGAAATTAATTCAAGAAAACAAATATTATATACACTTAATTAACATAATACCTTTTTTAGTTTATGTGAGGAACTCACTGTTGCTGAGAATATTAGTAACATAAAACTAGAAAACACTACTTAAATACAAACTGGATTCTCTCTAGGAAATTACTTAGTAAAATACTAACTGGTTGGTAATATTAGTCCAGCAAAGAAAGAACAACCAGGATGTCAAGCATTTGAGAAAACACAGAACGACCTATCTTGTTCAACTTTCACCTCTCTCTCTCCTCTGCCACACCCCCTGAAAAAGGGAGGGCTCTAGCTGTGGAACCAGGGTTTCTCTCACGTCTGACACTGAGGAAAAGATTAATCCATCAGAGTGTGCTTTTTCAGAACAGTCAGACTGCCACTGTCCCAATCCACTTCAGCAGGATCCAAGACCAAGTGAAATACTCGGTGTCTTGGCACACCTGCTGTTTTGACTGACCAATTTGTTGCAGCTGTTTTAGATCCTTAACAACATCCTCCAACAGCAGCTCATCCCACCACAGTAATTCTGGATACTTGCCAATAGTTACTTTAGAACAGATGTACACAAGTTACACACACAAAAGGAAACCAGGAAGCAAGAAACAGGTGCATTTCAGAAAGGAGTTGGTTTACTCCTTCTCTTGTTATTCTGACCTTTCATATACCTGCTGAGAACTGCCTTTGCTGGTTTTATGGCACTGGAATAGCTTGGCCAAAGAAGTTGTGGATGTGCCCTCCCTAGAAGTTCAAGGCCAGGTTGGATGGGGCTCTGGGTAACTTGGTCTAGTGGGAGGTATGCCTGCTCATGGCAGGGGTGTTGGAACTAGGTGACCTCCAAGGTCCCTTCCAACCCAAACCATTCTATGACACTGTATCTGGAGCTATGGCCCTGTTCAAACACAAAAGCTCTTCACATCTGCTGTTACAGAAAACGAACATTTCGTTCCCCTTCCCTTTGTAGGCGCAGCAGCGTTTCTAAATAATGACCTTGGCAGCATCTGATATTTTATAACTTAGTGCAAGACCATATCTTCCATGGAAGTGACAAATTACTATGCCTTCTACCACTGCTGTTGGCTCTGGACGGGTCACTGAACCACACGTAAGGGTGACCAGGAAACAGCACTGGTGTCAGCAGTTCTGCATTGATCAGGATCAAAGTAAGAGACTCAAAACCACGGAACGTCACGACTACCACGGCTCACGGCCCCGCCGGCCCGAGACCGCACCAAAACGCCGCCGGGCCCCGTCCGAACTCGTAGGAAGCGGCGGCCCCGCAGGCCCGTCCGGGCCAGGCCCCGCCGCTCCCGGCCCTCTCGCGACGTGGCACCACGGCGTCTCCGCCCTCCCTGCTCCCCGACTGCGGCCCGGGCAGGCTCACCTCGGGCGGCACCGGTAGGTTCTCGGCCGCCGCCTTCAGCTCCAGCACCGAGTCGGTCTGGCGGTCGCTGAGCGGCGCGAGGGGCTGCGGGCGACGGTCCCAGAGGCTCAGCCGGTCCCGCACGTCCCTGCCCGCCGACTCGGCGAGAGGCGGCGGCTCCGCCATGCTGGGTACGAGCGGTGCCGGGCCGGGGCGGAACGCCGGGAGCGGGGCGGAACCCTGGGAGCGGAGCGGTGCTTCCGGGGGATCCACGGCGCGCTCAGCTCCGCGTCGCGTGGCAGCAGCGTCATCGGTGGGGAGGGAGGGGAAGTGCGTCAAGCGCGGGGCGGAAAAGGGGAGGAGAGGAGACAGCGCAAGCGAGCGGCGTCTGGCTGCGACGGTGCCCCCTGCCGGTGGGGAGGAGCGCGGGCGGCTGCGGTGCCGCCTTCCCGGATTGCCCCGATTGCCTGCGTCCTCTTCTTAAGGCGGACTAACGCATTTGTGCCTGTAACCGCGGCGTGTGTGTGCAGCAGCGGGTATGATCGAGTTCAATCTGACAGGGCAGCTGCTGTTCTCCTGAAACGGGCCAGCGAGGCACAGAAACACCTGATGCCTCAGCGCTGACCAACGCCCCCCATACACACACACACACCCCCGCTACCACAGAGGAACGGGGGTCCTCCCCGGGCCTGTGCTCCTCCTCTGTGTGAGCTCTGCAGTTATCCAGTCCTGAAGCATCGTTCCTCTAAGAATCAGTCTCATTTGAGCTGAAGAAGACCTTCATCAAATCCAAACACTGAAGAAGGGTCCTGCAGGTAGTTTATAGTGGCCTTCCTACAGGAAGGCTGGGGAGGGACTTTTTACGAGGGATTCTAGTGACAGATCAAGGCGGGGATGGTTTCAAGGAAAAAGAAGATGGATTTAGATTAGATCTTAGGAAGACTTTCCTCCTATGAAGGTGGTGAGGCAGCGTATAGGTTGCCCAGAGAAGCTGTGGATGCCCCCTTCTTGGAAGTGTTGAAGGTCAGGCTGGACAAGGCTGTGGGCAACCTGATCTAGTAAGAGATGATTCACCCCGTAGCAGGGATTTGGAACTAGATTATCTCCATGGTCTCTTCCGCCCTAAACCATTCTTTGATTCTGCAATTAACCAGAGCTGCTTTTTCCATTCTTCTGTTTGGAAATAATTATCTTTGGTTTGCTGCTAGATTTTGTGAACTTAAACCTTTATTACACATTGAACTAAGGCATGTCTGAATTAAAGAGCTTGAAAACAGCTCGAATCATAACTGTTTAGGTTGGAGAAGACCTTCAAGATCACTACAGCAGTCACCTTCAGCTGAAATCCTGACCTCCTATTTCAGTGTTCTGATGCCATCTCTCCAGCTTCCCAACCAACTAACTAGTGCAGTGCACTCCCCTGCCTCCTCTTCCTCCAAACCAGCAGATTCCTCGTTTCCTGAGAGCTGCATCTGTCAAGACCTGTGCAACCACACATGAACTTCAGCAGTCCATGCTGGTTGCAAATGTAATAAACATTTTTGTATTCAGAAAAGTATGCCGATTGCTATAAAAACTGCTTGATGTTGAAAGGATCAGGGTGGGAAATGGTCTTGAAATTTAAGATGACCCAAAGAACAGTGGAAACATATGGCTAATGCATGTTATTCAGCCAGTAAATTACAGGAGCATACCTTTTTAATGCCAGCAACTTTTCCCTGCCTTGCCTAATAACCAAAGATACCACACTGATGCCAAAGAGTTTTCCTTGGTTAATTGCCTTTGAATATTTAACTCTTCCCTCTGTTTGAAACTAAAACACAACAGCAGCTCAGAGTCATCAGGTAACAATTTTAGAAGTTTTAATAAGGTTGAAAATGTAAAACAGACACTTAGTTTACACAGTGTACAAAAATATTTACAAGTATTTCTATGAAAGCATAGAACCAGTGGTAAGGAAAAACACTGCACATCATATACACAGACAAACATCGTGCCTTGGGAAGGAAAGTGCCTGGTGCATTTAACAATCCATTTGTGAATTCAAGATTAGCAGTTAGGTGACTATGGCCATTTCAAAATGCCAATGACATCTCTTTACATGGGAAGTATGATTAAACAAAAGTGTTTACAAGGTAACTCAATGCCACAAAAATGCAACACTATGCATCCTGCTTTGAAACCCTCTGAACACAGAAGAGAAGGACCACTGTATGAATCATAGACTCATTAGGTTGGAAAAGACCTTTAAGATCATAGAGTCCAACCATTGACCTAACTCAATCAAGCCTACTGCTACACCATGTCCTTACGCTCCATGTCTACGTGTAGTTTAAACATGACTCAGGACGCTAATTCAAACACTTCCCTGAGCAGTCTGTTCCGATGATTGGTGCCCCTTTCATTGAAGAAGCTTTTCCTGATGTCTAAACTGAGCCTCAAGTTGCACTAGGGCAAGTTATTTCCTTTTGTCTTATTGCTTGTTACTTGAGAGAAGAAACAAACACCCATCCCACTACAACCTCCACCCTTCAGGTAACCACAGACAACAGTCAAGTCTCCCCCTTCAATATTCTCCTCTTCAGACTAAACTGTAGCAGCTCTCTCAGCTGCTCCTCATAAGGCTTGTTCTCCAGACCCTTCTTGTTGCCCTCCTCCAGCAGCTCAATGTATCTTTCTTGTATTGATGTGCCCAGAACTGAACACAGTCCTCAAGGTGTGGCCTCAACAGTGCTGAGTGCAGTTGCAAGTGAGACTTACATCTCAACACATTTCCTTTCCTGGAATCCAACAGCAACATTTGTAAGAACACTAACTGTTTAGTTAGTGACCCTGGAGTTTTTATATTCTTTTAAACCAAAAAGGTAATGAACTTCAAAGGAAATTGTGGCTAATTTCTGCATAAAGTCTTCACTTCCATGTAACAGCCTGGGCCTCTTTGCTTCAAAGTGTTCAGAAGCTGTGTGTTTGATGAGTCTCTCTAAAGAAGGAAAGCAGTATCTGTAACAGACTTAGCTTGGTAGGGGTTTGACNTTCAGGCTGTGTCATGTAGGTGCCTGTGTGGAAAGAATCAAACCCCTACCAAGCTCAGTGTACAACCTTACTGGCATCTTTCAGCCAATAGGCAGCAGCCAGTAATGATTACAAGTAATTCTTCCAAGCAATGGAAGCCATTTAAAGTTTCTCTGCAAGATAGGCAGATGAGCATGAACTTGTTTGAACTTCATTCCTCCTTGCAAGTTACATATGAATATGCTGAAGACTCACTTATGCTGAAAGCCAAGAACCATACATTGGAGGGGGAAGAAAGCAACTTTTCAAACTATTCAGAACTGACAACTGTAGCAACAACATTTTCAAATGAAGCTGGATAATTCCCAGCTAATTATGCAGACATCTAAGGACTTGGAATGCAGGAAAGCTCCAAAACCAGCAGCAGATTCTGTACTGCAGCATATATTTTGCTGAACTGAAAGCCTGCAAGAGATGTCTTATGACACTTCCAGTTAACAGAAACTATAAAACACTACAGTGAAGTTGTGTACACTTCTGAACTCAGGAAAAGCCCAGGTCTTTGGTACTACCCATCTCCCTTTAGAGAGAAAGGTTGTTCTTTGTCTCTTCTGCCTATAACCATCATGCATCTCAGTCTCCACTGTGTAAAGCTGCATTACACATGTTCACAGTCACTTCAGCAGTTGTCAGAAGGTCTTCCACTATGTTTGGGTCAGTCTAGAAAACAGTGCACCTCACACACTGAGTCACAAGAGCAAACCACTGTCACAGGAGTCTTGAAGTCACTTCTCAGTTGTTCTTGTCCACAGCATTCTTGTCATGACCTCCACTTCTTATTGGCCAACATCTCAGACAAAGAGCAGATACTTAGAATAACTTACTAGTTGCCTTAAGTGCACAGTACATTAGCAGAATTTGGCACAGTTCATCACATCAAACATCCAACTTCTTCAGCTGTTCATATGTCAGAAAGAACTGGAGTAGCTGATTAAGGAAAAGTTTCTTGCTCGCATAGCACAAAACAATTACTTTGCTGCTAAAGGACACAGGCCTCTATGTGAAGCTCTACTCTTCTCTTTGTTCCCTCCAACATAATAGTTCTAGTTGACAATTTTTTAATGCAGAACAATTAAAACTTTTTAATCAGAGAACTCCTGTACATCAAAAGCTTTAAGACTGATTATGCTAACTGCATTCCCATCCCTGTTCCTCAGGATCTTAAAAGCTAGGGTTATGGAAGCAGGAGAGTACTATGAAAGCTCTTGCAGACCTTTTACACTTAGCTTTGATTACACAGTTTACCCAGTTTATTAGGGTTGGAAGTGGCCTATGAAGGACATCAGGTCCAACCCTCCTGCTTAAGCAGAATATGAAGTACTGAAAAGCATAATTGCCTGAAAAGCCTAAATCTACCACACAAATTCATCAGGACAGGTCTGAAAGATCTTCAGAGAAGTGGACTCCACAACCAACCTGGACAACCCATTCCAATATTTAATAACCCTGACTGTAAAGAAGATTTTCCTCATACTGAGGAACTTCCTGTGTTCAAGCTTTCATCCATTACCCCTTGTCCTGTCCGACACAACTGAAAAGAGTATTCCTTTCCTCTTGACACCCAGCCTCATGTACCTATAGACAGTAATTAAATCCTCTCGTAGTCTTCTTTTGTCCAAATTAGAGAGTCCCAATTTTCCTAATCTCTCTTCATAAGGCAGTTGTTCCACACCCCAAATCATACTCATAGCTATGTGTTGAACTCTCTCAATTCTCTACCCCTCTTGAATTGGGAAGACCAGAACTGGACACAGGATTCCAGGTGTGGCCTCACTAAAGCAGAATAAAGAGGTAGAGTAACTTCCCTTTATCTGCATTAGGTTTGCTCTTCATAGAAAGACCTAACCACCATCAAAACCACCACATTACTACCAACCCACTTCTCAGGGTTCTAGTCAGCTGGCTCTTGAAACACAAACCAAACTGTGTGAGACTAAAACAAAAAAACTTCACTGCTAACTTCCAGCATTTTCCCAGTTCTAGAAACAGCCCCTGTTCCTCACTCATCTTGTCCATTTCATTTAACTATAGAATCCAAACTAAGAAAACAAACGAGTATGAAGTTGGAGAAACAGAAAAATGTTTTGCAAGATCACAGTCTAATACTCCACTCTGCATGAATCACAGATCTGATCAGCAGCAGCCGACTCCAAGTGGTCAACTACGCAATCTTCAGCTCATGAAACGGGAGAACTTGTGCTGACACACTGAGCACTCTGTGAACCCGTCGCCGCTTGCCGTCCCACGGCTAGGCTGATAGTTCTGCACACCTTTGAAAAGGATACAATGATATTCCAAGGACCAAGTCTCAACCAGTTTGGCCAAAATCCTTTATACAGCGCAAAGAAGCCTTCATTCTTCCATGTCTACAAAAAAACACCACAGCAAGAAAACACTTAGATAACTCCTTTAGCAAGAAATCTGAACAGCATCTAACAGAATTCTATACCACTGAAGGCGATTGCTTAGTGCTGCAACCTCAGTTTAAAATGTACTGTACGATGGGACAAGGAAACCTAGTAAAGCCTGCAGCACTTCCCAGCAGGTAATGCAGTCTGTGTCATTTGCTGCCCATCCCACATTTGTCCAAACTGCTGGACTTGGTTACTTGGGATTTTTGTTTGTTTGCATGGTTTGTGGGCTTTTTTTGGTTTGTGGTTTTTCTTTGCAAAAAACCTTGCAGACAGCTGCCTGTCAACATGCTCGTCTTAGACACCCTCTTGAAATTTTTCAGTTTGCTTTATGGACCTCACAAAATTGAACTGGACACTGAGACTTGGACCACTATACAGACTGAACTGCTCAGTCAGCTGTTCAGACATGAAGTTTCAATTTGCTCTTCTCTATGTAAAAGGCCATCATGCACCCACCTCGTAGCCAGCTTAGGGCCTGAAGAAACCAAAATAATCAAAGTCCAACAGTAACATTGCCTTTGGGTGTCCTAGGCTTTTCATTACGCAGTAAGTGGAAGAAACCATCTGCCTTGGAAGACACTGTTTAAGAACTGTATCTGTTTGCTTTCATGATCCCAACATCACAAAGCTAGATATGAGTGCTGCTGCTTTAGTCTGTTCATCCAAGTACCAAAAGGAACTGCCTGTACTACAAACTAACTTTCTAACTGCCCTTCTGTCAAAGCAGTAGAATCATAGAATCATTAGGAAGTAGAGGGGGAGAAGAACCTCTCTTGATCTGCTAACCAACCCCCTTCTGATCCACCCCAGGATGCTGTTGGCCCTCTTGGCCACAAGAGCACATTGCTGGCTCATAGTCATCCTGCTGTCCACCAGGACCCCCAAGGTCCCTTTCTCCTAAACTGCTCTCTAACAGGTCGGTCCCCAGCCTATACTGGTACCTGGGGTTGTTCTTGCCCAGATGTAAGACTCTACACTTGCCCTTGTTATAGCTCATTAAATTTCTCCCTGCCCGGCTCTCCAGCCTGTCCAGGTCTCACTGCATGGCAGCACAATCTGCAGGCATGTCAGCCACACCACCCAGCTTTGTGTCATCAGTAACCTTGCTGACAGTGCACCCTAATCCCTCATCCATGTCAATGACTAGATTGAACAGGACTGGCAGAATATTTTCACACCAAGTGAATAACAGTCAGTACAATCATTTTAAGCAGAACTTCAAAAAGCACTTCTAGATGACTTAGATTAATTTCCAGGGAAAGCCAAACAATTTAAGTTTTTTGCCAAAATCATTCCTTGATGGCACCAGCTTGTATTTGAGTTGATACATGAACTACTTACTTGTAACAAGCAGTCCAGAGTACCCTTGTAGTTCGAGTGTCCTCCATGCTGTTGGCTTCTCTGATTCATCATGCGTGTTCTCACAACATCAATTGGGTTGGATGCAAGGGCTCCAGCTAATCCGCAAGTAAAACTCGAGCTAAGAATAAAAAAGTTGAATGAAATATGACCTACAATATTTAAAGATGCACAAGAACTCCCCGTCCCTCCCAGAAAACATGTATTGAGCGCTTAATGCTTTTAGTGAAAAGCTACATCAGGTAATAGATGTGGAAAACTATTGTAGATTTACTACAAAGCATCATTCTGAGGATCTGACACACAGTCCTTACGTAGTTTCTGTACACTTGAACAGACCTTTGTGCCTCAGAACAGGAAATTTGTTTGAAACTTGCCTCTAACCTCAGTTTGAAAAGTTGAATGATTCAGATGACCCACTAAACACAACTCCAGATTCAGAAAATAGTCAAATCCAACTCCTAAATAAGATTAGCTTCCGTGCTACCATTTGAGTTGCATTAAAAATTAGAAAATGCATCAGAAGTATATTTACATCTAGACTGAAGACCAATCAAAAAGATTCATCCTCCATAACAAGAGCTAACCAGTGATGAGCCATGCAAACAGCTAGTTACAGACTTACAGGAAGTGAGTATATACAGTATCTCCCATAAATCCAGACATAATTATGTGCTTCTTGGTAAGGTCATACACTGGCAGTTCCACTCCAACAACAATAGCAGCTCTCTGTGCTGTCAATGATACTCCCTGCCAACAGAAAGGTTATAGCTGAAATTTAAAATCAACTTTTATCCCTCTTCAGAAAAGTTTAGCTTTTCTAACAGAAAGCAACACACCCTGAATGTGTTAGGCACATTATGAATTCAAATAAGGCTCCTTAGTACAAGTTTTAGATGTATAGGCTCCAAAAATGCAAAATTCAAATGAAGAGATGAATCATTCTTCCACACCGAGCTACGATTTTAGTTATTTTATGCTATTCCACGTCTGCCTAACATCCAAATTCTTACATCACAGACAGCCAAGACCTCAGCCCACCAGTGATACTGGCTCCCTCACTGCTGATTAGAAAACTGTCAAAATAATGAAGATTAACAGAACAATTTTTTTGTATAAAAATTTGTGTAAAAAGCACACAAGCAGAGTGTTATATATTTACAGCTGTTTCAGAACACTTGTCCATTCTTGGTCTTTACTGTTAAAACAGGCACTGATGGTAATTAGCACAAGAGACAACCTTCAAGACCAAGTATGAGAATTCCTGAGCTAGAGGGGATATTCTTTAGTACCTTTGCTTCCAAATGATGTTTAGGACAGGTTTTTAAACAAGCAGAGCATACAGACTAAGAGGTGTCTTGCAAAGGGTTCTAGAACTACTCCAGAAGCAAATCACCCTAATGTAAGTCTCACTTTTTCTCCCGTTTAAGAAATTGCTAATCCACTAACACAAGGCTGTCACAATACAGCAGGACGTTAGTGTAGTCATGACAAACTGCATATGTTAGCTAGTGACTTCTCCAGTTTTTGGCCACAAGTACTGCAGAAGCAAATGAAGTTCAGCTGAGTAAGACAAGTATACATAAAGCATAGGATGTAGCTTGAAACACTTGCCTTCCACAATCCTCTAGTGCCTTCCTTTTGGTAGATCTGTATGAAGTTGCCCATCATTCCTCCTTGAATCACACTACCTTGGGCTTGCATTCTGATCTGAAATTCATTTAAAAAGATAAAATTGAAAAACAAATACTTTTTAAAACCCACAACCAATACTAGTTCAGTACAGTTTTAATGACATTTTTAAATAACAATTTTAAGTCCACTCAATTTATCTTTGAATGAAGATTAAGAGCTGACATTATCATAAGGAATTTCATAAGACTGCACCATGGTTAACTACCTAAATGCAGCTGCTAATTTTGAGTAAGTATGTGGTGTGGTTCTTAACTGCATTAAGTCACTTCTATTTCTGTACTTGCACACTACTCCATTTAGACTAGACTGACATATGGGTTCTGCAGGAGGGTGTCCTGTACAGTGTTCTCACAGGAACACATTAAAACAAAATGTTAAAAAGCTTAAGGTTTCAGCTAGTGAGAACCATGGTCTTCAGACCTGTAGATTTCTATGAGTGTCCCTGAGAACCTGCCCTCGTAACTACCAAAAGCAAGTTTCATGACAAGCAAAGCAGTACATGGGCATACTTTGGTGAAATAGCTAATTGAAGCCACACTTGAAAAAGAAGCTTATGTTTGAAACGTCTCCACAGAACCATATTAGCCCTATAAAGGATCAAGTTCTTAGTAGTTTTAGAAGAACCAGAAAGTTTTCTTGAATTTTTCACTAGAGGCAGTCATGGAAGTCACATGCTGCAGTTCTGTAAATCAAACAACATCAGCCCTTTTAAGTAACTGGAAAAAAGCATTGACTATCATTAAGCCAACAGATATCAAAAGAGGTCGTCATTTCACCAATTCACTTTAAGTCATAGAATCACAGAATCAAGGTTGGAAGAGACCTACAAGATCATCAAGTACAACTGCCAACCTGACCCCACCATGCCCACTAAATCTTGTCACCCAGGACCACACCTACATGGTTTTTTGAACTCCCACAAGGATGGTTCTCCACTGCCTACCTGGGCAGCCTGTTCTAGTACCTAACCATCCTTTCAGTGAAGAAATTTTCCCTAATGTCCAACTTGAGACCATTTCTTGTTCTGTCACTAAGTGACTTGGGAGAAGAGACTGACCCCCACTTCTCTACAACCTCCTTTCAGGTAGTGGTAAAGCACAATAAGGTCTCCTGTCAACCTCCTTTTCTCCATGTTAAACCACCCCAGCATTCTCAGCCTCTTTATAAAACCTGCCCTCCTGGCCCTTCACAAGCTTCATTTCCCTTTGGACACATTCCAACATCTCAATGTCCTTTTTGTATTGAGCTGCCCAAAACACAGTACTCAAAATGCAGCCTCATCAGTGCTGAGTCCAGTGGAAGGATCACCTCTCTAGTCTTGCTGACCACACTATTTCTGATGCAGGCCAGGATGCTCTTGGCCTTCTTGGCCACCTGTGCATATTGCTGACTGACGTTCAGCCAGCTGTCAGTCAGGCCTTTCTCCACCAAGTAGTTCTCCACCTGTTCTTCCTCAAGCACAGGCATTGCATGGGGTTATAGTGACCAAAGTGTAGGACCCAGCACCTGGCCTTGTTAAACCTCACATAACTGACTTTAGGCCATCAATCCAACCTGCCCAGGTCCCTTTGCAGAGCTTTCCTACCCTTGAGCACATCAACACACCTGCCCAAGTTGGAGTCATCTGCAGACTTGCTGAGGCCGCACTCAATCCCCGCAACCAGATCACTGATAAAGATGTCACAGCAAGACTGGCCCCAGTACCGAGCCCCGCTTGTGACTGGCATTCCGCACAACTCTCTGGGTTCCTCCAGGCTCCAGCCAGGTTCTTTCACCCATCGAAGATTCCACCTGTCTACCCCATGAGCTGCCAGCTTTTCTGGAATTCTGTGACAGACTGTATCAGAGGCAAACAACAGCATTCCCCTCACGCACCTTGCCACAGGACTAGGTCAGGTGGTTAAGCAACAGCTGTCGCTCACAAACCCTCGCTGGCTGCCGCTGATCCCCCGTCTGCCCTGCACTTGCTGTGTGAATGCTCCATTACCTTCCCCGATGAAAGGAGCCTGACAAAAGCCTTGTTTCCGCCCGGTTTCGAACCGGGGACCTTTCGCGTGTTAGGCGAACGTGATAACCACTACACTACGGAAACCTCCACTGGGTGGCGCGCACCATGCAGTTGGCACGTACCGGGGCCTGAACTCCCAACTCTCGGCTCCCACAGTTCTGTTCCTATTACTGGCTGCAATGCTCCAGAGCGCCACAGGGGGAGCCATGGCCGATACGAGTTACTGCTTCCACAGGACACCGCGTTGCAAAGGATCAGGGAATCATACAGGTCCAGGTACCACGCACTGAATCTCCTGCCTCCAAAGCTTCACCTGCTTTGATCTCTAGGCAGGTCTCAGTGCAACAGTGTTACACAGCATCAACATGAAGTATATGAAATACGCATCGTGCCTTCCACACAGACACTGCATCTCAGGAGTTAAAAAGAAGCATCTTAAATCATCTTGTCCCCACTTATAGTAAACATTATACAGACCCAGCCACCTCCTCAGCCATTAGTTTCCTGGTTTGTGTGTTCCAAATGTTGTGTTCCAAATGAGTGTGGACCAGAAGGAGGGTCTAAAAATTCAAGATGTTACTGATCTACAGGAGACAGTGTTGGAAAACAACAAATTCTGTATTCATCATGACAGTCTGCATTTTCTCAAGGAAGGGACAAAAACTAAGGTCAAACTCAACATATAAGTACCTTTAAAACATCTGTAGGGTTGGCGATAGATGATGATATTACTCCTGAAAGAACACCGCACAGGACGTTTATCATGAGGGTTTCATCTGTTCCATATAGAAAGAAAAAGGAGTTTAGCTGCAGATTTACAAAGTTTAAGACAGGCCTAAGGGCTGAATGATGCCACCCCTCCTTTATCCAGAGACAGTGCCAATTACAAAAGCCTTAAAAATTGTTTTGACAAGTTTTCCTTGCTGACTCTCTTGTTGTGACTGGTAAAAGAAGTCTTCTCAGACTTGTTCAAACCACTACAGTAAGACACGAAGAGCAGTACAGCCAGCCTCAAACAAAACAGTCCTCCATTAAATTGAAAATCAAAGAAAACCAAGCCAAAACCTCACTCACCTTCTGGATGCTCAACAAACATTCTTTTTAAGCTCTGGTAAGTGCCTATTTTTATAGTTCCATATGAAGCTTGCCTTAGCATTGCAGGGGCAATCCTGTAAAAATAGACAGTGAGACATTTATGCTCAAAATAGCAAAACACAAATCACTACATACTTTAGAGTAGGAAAGACTGACAGCTACCATGATAAGCTTCCAAAGACAAGACAGGTACCGGGGAAAGGTCTGATCATTTAAACCTACAATTTAAACTCACTATAGAAAAAAAACAGGGTTTTGTGATGATTTGTTTGGGTTTTTTTAACTAAAATCTGCAATAACACAAATGAACAGCAAAACAATTATTATCAGAGCATGCCTCAACTCCTCAACTACACAATTCATAGCTGGCAAGCTTGTCTTAAAACACAATTTGCAGAATGCATCTTTCTTCCACCATCTTGCATGTTTTAAAGGAAAGTGTGCCCGTGCATACACAAGTAAATTAATTTCCACAGCCCTCCTCCAAGAATAGAGACAACTGCACCAGCGGTGTATGGAAGAATTTTATGCCTAATTATTTAATTATTTCAAATATTAAAGTGGATTGGGCTTTTTTAAACATTAAATGCTACTGTAGAATGTAAAGACTGAAGAAGTCCAAGCTTCGGTTTCCAACTTCCACATTAACAGAGACTAGCCAAGTGCCCTGTAAATCTGAAACCCAAGAATTCACACATGATGGGCTAATGCTTATCAACATACTGTTCATAAACCGTTATTGAACGTCAGTTGATTTTACCCAGAGTATAAGGCTTTCAATCCTTCTTCTCTGCATATTCTGACTAGAGCATGCACCATTCCACGGTAGCGAATCTCTTTATATTTGGCATCATTAACTTGACCTTGAACCTGCAGGCGTGTTTTGGTCAGGTCAATGGGGAAAGTACCTTGAAAAAGAAAGAACATAAATTAGTCACCTAGCCACAGACAAAGAAAACTACAGAAGAAACAGCAGCCTTTACTATATATTAAATAGATCCGAATAATCTTTAAAAGAAATATTTGTAAGAGCAGTAGAAGTGGCTAATTTTATGTCACTGTCTTCTAAAAACCGAAGAGGCACTAACTACTTGCTATGTTTACATTTTGCACTTACTATGCGTGCAGACACCACAGTTATTGCCTGGTTGTAAACAGCCACAGACCAAGGCAGACCACAAACTCTGCAGCCACAGTCAAGCGAGTTTGTGCATGCATTGTACTGACATCTTTGAAGGGCATTTCACTGAAGACAAAAAAAGAAATTCCATGGGATAAGCTGTGCAGATCCTAGTCCAGAATCTAAAAAAGCAACTGGAGCAATACTTAACTTCTCTTCCTGCTTTTCTGTAGCTACTGCTGTGCCACTTTATGCTCTCCATTTACTATTCCTTTACAAAAGTGTCTGTGAAGCATATTCCCTCAGAGCTTACCTTTAGGAAAGGGACTATCTCAACATTCAGTATTCACCTAAACACTAACACGAGTCAAGATTTACCACATCTGTTCTAACAGGTTTACCCAGACAAGGAAAGCTTTCGTGAATTGCTTGTCTTCCTCACAAAGCTTTTGGCATTTGCCACATTCAGTCAAGTCAATTAAGATGGGGTTCATACTCAAGTTTCATATGAGAAGGTAGAAAAAAAACCCTGTAGTTTTAAATACAATTTTATATTACATTTACTTTATTAGATGAACTTCACATACAGGCTTACCACATCAGAATATGTTTTGCTGCTATAAAAAAAGCCAAACACGATTCTTTTACTTTAATGTGCACATGTTTCAGATATGACTTTAAAGGAAGCTGAGGGGAGACCTGATTGTCCTTAACAAAATTTCTTCAGTGAAAGAGTGGTGAAGTATTGGAACAGGCTGCCCAGGAGATGGTGGAGTCACCACCCCTGGTTCAAAAATGTGTAGATGTGGCAGTAGGGAGCAGGCTTTAGTGGGCATGGTGGCATTGGGTTGACAGCTGGACTTGATGATCTTGGAGGTCTCTTCAAACGAAGATTCTATGATGCTGGTCACTAACTGACTTTAAGCACTCAAATGGAATCAGTGACTCACATTCAAGACATGGGATTTAAACCGTAACATAGCTACTCAGAGAAGCCAAAAGAAAAACTGTACAAGAGTCTAAGTTATCTGCTCTAGCAAAACCAAGATGTGCCTACTTCAGACAACTGTCTAGTAAGTGATCAACAAACACTAAATAACAGAAACCAAAGGCAAAGCTTGTATAAAAACAAGGCTTACGGAGCATGTGTTTACAAACAGATGTGCTCCCGTACTATCAAAGTTCCAATCAATTATTCAATCAGCATTAAAGAAAAAGAAAACTCCTGTCACTGGAAGCATGGACCCAAACTTTAAAACAAACCATCTCCGCAACAGGAATCATATAAATGGTTAAAGGAAAAACTTACCACACTCTGCAGTGATTGATGCCAAACCTCCATAAATAAAAGGCTTCCAGTTTAGCGCAGACATTATTGATTCTTCTTTCTACAAAGTAAGACAATGGATTACTGCTTCTGTAAGTACATCTGTTATAATAAATCTATACACCAACATTTGGTAAAACTTTGGGCCTTATCCACTTAAGATGAGCCTTCAGAACACACTAAGGGTAAAACCATTTATCTCTGTAGAATGCCACTAACCCTGCACAAAGGCACCTGGGTTCAAATCAATAAAACTAAGGCTTTCTACAGTAGAAACGTCTGTTAAATTTGCTCAATCGACTTATAAGTTAGAGCACAAATCACAGTTAACTATGGCATATATTTTGCCAACCACTACAGTAATCAGTTGTCTTAGAGAAGAACTCCAATAGAACACTAATGCAGCCCACATAAGATCACTCATCCCAAGACCACGTAGCTCTCTCCACAGTTTATATTTTCACTTCCTCATAAAAAAATACTTTCTGTTCCTCATTTTCTACAATAACCTCCTAAGCACTGGATTGTACAGTTACCTTTTTGCCAGTTAGCTTTGTGGAATTACTGTACCTGAAACCATTTCCTTTGTTACTGCCATTCCCTATTACTTCGATTATTCACCCTTATTGCCCAGCTGGAAAATATGACTTTGTGAGGATGAAACCTCTCGGGTCACTTCCTCTAAAAAGTGCCAATAATCCAGCATCCAAATGAAGTTAGCTGTAGATGCTGAGGACGTCAGTGCACCCTAGTTTTCCTTTTTGCAGTCTTTAGCTCACAAGTTTTCCTGTTCTAGCATGAGGATTGGAGTAGATGGGATCTTCAGCAGTTACTTCCAACCCTCACCATTCTACAATTCCATTATTATAGGAGTTATGTGGGTCTTCAGTCTTCTAACACTAAATACAACAAGAACCTCCATAAGATCTCAAAGCACACAATTTCAAATACTCAACAATCAAGTCCAGTAGTGGCCAAACCACCACTGATGTAAGAACACCACAAAGACAAAGCCAGTACAGTCACCCACTACATTGCCAAGAAGAGTGATGTGCAGAGATCAGGAGCCAAAGGCATGGCCTAAGCCAGCTTTTCAATATGCAAGCAGCAGAGCTACACAGGTATGACACTGTGCCAGAGGGAGGCCACTTCCAGCTCCAAATTCCTCACATGCCTGTTCCGTCTTCATTAATAGCACACTCTCAGCCAGCAGGAGCAGGTCACTTCTGCCCCCCTGTACTCAGTACTGGTAGAGCTGCACCTTGAGTACTGTGGACAGTTTTGGGCACCTCAAAACAAGAACGACATTGAGGTGCTGGAACAGGTCCAAAGAAGGGCAACAAGGCTGGTGAAGAGCCTGGAGAACAAGCCTTACAAACGGAAGCTGAGGGAGCTGGTGCTGAAGTAGATGGCTGAGGGGAGACCTCACTGATGTCTGCTACTACCTGTAAGGCAGTTGTAGCAAGGTGGGTGTTGGCCTCTTCCTACAAGCAAAATGACAAGAGGAAACGGCCTGAAGCTGCACCAGGAGAAGTTTAGGTTAGACATTAGGAAAAACCTCTTCATCGAAAGGATCATCAGGCACCGGAACAGGCTGCCCAGGAAGCCTGTTGCATTAAACGAATCCGTGGATGTGTTTAAAAGTCGTGTAGACACGGACCTTAGGGTAACGGCTTAGTAGCGGGCTTGCTACAGTTAGGCTAGCGGTCGGACGCTGATCTTGAAGGTCTTCTGCAACCTAAAGGATTCTACGATGTAATTATGGGATGCGAAGACAACCTCAGTTTTCCCCCCTATCACCACACGCGCGATTTTTCCCTTTCGGGAAACTTGCCCAGAACCGCCAACGCGGTCAGCTTCGCCGCCCTTAACACGCGAAAGCAGAGCTTCACCTTTCAAAACCACCGATAAAAACGAGACCTAGTTACAGACCTACGTGCTTGTGTGTGGCCAGCTCGCCCGCCGCCCCAGCGATACCCTTACCCTGCTCCCGCGGCACCTGCGGCCCCACTCACCTCCGAGACTCCCTCCTGCCCGCGTCCTCCCGCACCAGCCGCCGCCAACCGGCCACGGCCGCGGGTTATAAAGCGCCGTCGCGCTCCGCAGCACCGGGGCTGCAGAGGGAGGGGTCCGTCCCGCCTCGCTGCTGCGTTTGGGCCGGGGCAGAGGGCGGGCTCGCCTGAGGGGACGGGACGGGACGGGTAGGGGCGGGTGGAATTAAAGGGACCGCGGAGCCGCGGCCTGAGGGGGTGAATGAGGGGGTGTTTGGTTTGGGAGGGGGTTGTTTTGAGGGAACGCGGAGCCTGCCCAAAATTAATCGGGGACAAAACTTCACAGCTTTGTGGCCCAGAATTGACCCTTAGTCCTGCCCTTTCGGGGACTTAGGGCCATCGGGGCAGGGCGGGATTTTCCAGCAGGGTTCCCGTCCCCGGAGGCTGGCACGGGTTTGTCGGGTGTTGCGGCGCTCCTCGGTCAGCGAACAGGTCACTCCGTCCCTCCGGGCTTCTCATCGTTAACTACGATGGTTTTGTCCTTAGCTTTGCGGTGGTGCTTAGCAGCAGGGCGGCAGCACCCGGGTAAATGTCCCTTAAACTGGTGCAGGAACCCCACAGATCTCTGGATGTGCACTTAGTGCCATGGCCTGGCCGATGTCATGGTGTTGGGTCTTAGGCTGCACTTGATCTTAGAGGTCTTTTCCAGTCTCAGCGATTCCGTGAACAGAAAGGGGCAGGGTGGGTGTAAACACCTGCTTTGCTCTTTAAAATTCCCTTTTCATATTTTTCACAAAGTAGTGCAACAGGTGATGAAGATTGCTATTCTTGTTATTATCATTGTCACAGAGTCACTGAACTGCCCAGGCTGGAAAAGACCTTCAAGATCATTAAGTCCAGCCATTAACTCAACACTGACAAGTCCTCCACTAAACCATATTCCCCAACACTCTGTCTGCAAGAGTCTGAAATACCTCTGGGGATGGAGACTCCACCACTGTCCTGGGCAACTCACTCCAAGGCCTGAAAATGCTTTCAGTAAAGAAATTCTTCCTAATGTCCAGTCTAAACCTCTCTTTGTGCAACTTGAGGCCATTTCTTCTGGCCCCATCACTTGTCACTTGGTGTAACAGACCAGCTCACCCCTCTACAACCTCCTTTAAGTTCTTTGTAGAGAGTGATAAGGTCTCCCCTCAGCCTCCTTTGTCCAGGCTAAACCCCAGTTCTCCAGCTGCTCCTCCCAAGACCTGTGCAGCTTCATGCAATTCTGACCATGGTTCTTCACATTACCAAATCTGAAATTATATACTTGGTATGTAAGCTTTATGTTGCTTTGTAAATGTGTATCTAATGCATTTCCAGGAACATCACAGCGTGTTGTACAGGACACTGGCTGTGGCCACCATACTGCTTCCTGACCAGATCAGAACAAAGTATCCAAAAGAGTTGGTCTCCATGGCTGTGAAGGTGGCAGTGACCAGTCCACAAAGACTGGATGAAAGCCAGAACTAGNAAACTGAACACAGTACTCAAGATGAGGCCTCACCAGGGCAGAGTAGAGGGGGAGAAGAACCTCCCTCGATCTGCTGGACACACTCCTCCTAATACACCCCAGGATCCCGTTGGCCTTCCTGGCCACCAGGGCACATTGCTGTGCCATGGTTAACCTGTTGTCCACCAGGACCCCCAGGTCCCTCTCCACAGGGCTGCTTTCCAGTAGATCACCTCCCAGCCTGTACTGGTGGAGTTTGTTATTCCTCCCCAGCATAGTCCATTCCCTTGGTGACCAGTTGAGATTAGTTCTTTCCCTGCCCCTAAATGCAGCCTGTTCTGGCCATTCAGCACTTTCCTTTTTTGACTAAAGAGATGCCAGATTTGCTTGTATGACTTAACCCCAAGTGCTTCTATGAACTGACTGGGCAGTTCAGCCCTGCTGCTGCTGTCACTCTGCTGCCTCACAAGTGGATGAGATGCCTTATCCCCAAAATGTCAGAATGTCCTCTGATATTTGCTCCTCTCACTAATCTCAGGGCAAGGCTTGTAGCTGAGGAACTTTATTTGAGCTTAGCAGCTGGTGGAAGAAGGGGGATGATACCTATACAGCTCTCATTCAGAAGCTGCCTGTGGCCTTACATGAACAGATTGGTAAAATTTAAAGTATTAAAGATTTGGGTGCCATTGCGTTGCAAATGCTTTACACAATGAAAATAGTTCTCTAAGATCATCTGCATCCATTGATGACCTCCCAGAAATTCAGTATTTTGATGTTACATCATGGGCAGCCCACAGGGCTCATGCTTCAATCACAGTGTTGCAATTAGCAGATGGGCATCTCAGAAAGGGACTTGCATCTCAGACCCCCTCCTGAAACTCTTAGTAACTGTCTGGTAGTTCCCAGGTTTTCCATCAGTTGGACTGATTCTAATGCTGAGTGATTTTGCAGAATAGCCACTTCTGTTTTCTGACATCCCAAATTTCTTTCTCCTTTCAGGAAGGACTTGGGTTCCTGTTTGACCTTAAGTTTTGCCTGGAGTTTGGCCAGGTCCTTCCAGACAGCTGATTTTTATCTCTGGTTGAACCATTTCCTGCTCAAACATTACAGCTTGCACCCAATCAGAGGAATTCAGGCAAACTTTTGTCACTTTTGGATGGTTCCTCTGCACAACCTCTTTTCTTGTGTTTTCAGCCTGATTCATTCTACAAGGTAGGTAATAATGCTTCTGTCAACAGCCAGCAGAGTATTTCTGGCAAGCTGCCTTGAGCCTGACAGCAGTGCCATATCAGCAGTTGACTTTGGCAATCAGCACCTATTCACTTGTCTCTGAAAAATCCATGTGCTAATGGTGTGCTACTGGTGTGCTAATGGTGTGCTGCTGGTGTGCTACTGGCGTGCTACTGGTGTGCTCTCTGGTTACGGAGTCTCACAACAGTTTTGTCCAAAAGAGTTCTTTCCTGCTAGGCTGTGTAGGGCTAAGGTTTGATTAATGAGTTCCTTGACCTTACTGCTCCTGAATTTCCTCACACATTTTTGGTGGCTTTTCTGAAATAAAATAAATTAAATTTAAAATAAAATAAAAGAGGGACACCTTCAACCAATTCTACGAGGGAGCTCTGCTTTTTGGGAATTGGTTCTTCTTTCCACTGCTACTTAAAACAGAACATTTTTCTCTTCTGCTGCCTGCAGTGGTGAGGGCAGTTTTGCCTGGTGTGCCACTGCTTAAATGAGTGGTTAGTGAAGTGACCGGGATGGTTATGGGCACTGTTCAAACTGCCTTACCATCTGTCACTCATCATAAACACTGGAGAGTGTCCTTTGTCCCTTGAAGACTTGTGGTTATCAGTCACATCACTCCTTTGCTTTGTTCATGTCTCATTGGCCAAATGCCAGTCTGGCCCATGGGAGAAAACAGCTCCCTGCCCTGGCACAGACTTCTCATCTTTGGTGTTTGCACTTTTTACATCTGGGAAAAAGCAAATCTGTCCCTCAGCCACAGATCAAGTGACTTTGTTGGAAAAAACCCAAAACACTCAATGTGCTACTGACACGGAAAAACATAAGACGTATTAAATGCTTGAACTGCGTTAGTCAGAGGCAAAGCCTCACCTGGAGCACCGTGTCCAGCAGTGATGCATTTCAGAGGGCTGTAGAGGGCCCTTTGGAGAATAAGGCAAGGGATACAAAACATGATTTTCAAGGAAAGACTGAGAGAAGCAGACTTGTTCATTTTAAAAACAGAATGTTCAACACTGAAATGTGCCCACAGAGAAGAAAGGAATTCCCTGTTCACCACTTGCATTAGCCATTGGGACAGACTTCCCAGTGGTACCGGGCAGTGCTAGATGAGACTGACTGGGGAGCTCTTCATCATCACAAGTTTTTAAAAACTGTTAACTAGCTGCTTCTCAGGAGCAGTTTCAGTCTGGATGATCCAGCCCAAGCATCAGGATGGACTCTTGAGGATCTTTTTTCTGTAATTATTCAATGGCATTTCCTGCTCCAGCTTCTAGCATGTCATGTAGGCAAACAGTGACATCACATCCTACAGCTTCTCACCTGGTAACAGACTCTGCTGTGCAGAGTTCAAGGCCAAAGTGAAAACAGGAAAACCAGTAAATGTTATTTTGTAGCTTTTGAGTTAATAAATATTTTTTTATAATCTGATTGGGCCTGTGGCATTGGCAGGAGACACAGGTCTTTATCACATCCTAGTGTTGTGGATATAAAGGGACCATGTTGTTTTTAATGTGTAAAAGGTAAAGGCACTCAGAACAGTGCCAGGGTTTGAGGGTGAGGGAACTGAGGAGAGTTCCAGGCTGTGCCTGGATGGGAAAGTAGTAGAGCATGAGTTCCCAGCAAGGCAGTTCTAGTGCATGTAAACCTGTAATCCAGACAAATTATTCTGGAAGTGTTGCAATCTTCCAACAGGTCCGGGGCAATTGACTTCTTTTAATTTATGAGACTCCCTACAGAGGTAATAATTCCTACGTACATCATGGTGTTGGAGCTGATGTTATTTGAGTGAGCAAATGAAAAGCTGTTAAAGATTCTCAGGTAGGAAGGCTTTTCACTGTTGTACAATACTTTCCAACTTCAACAGACGACCTGAGAAACAGGCCCTTGTCCTCTGACTGCTTGCCAAATAGAGATCAGTCACAATTGCTTCACAGAGGCTCTTGCCCAGCGTGGCACTGCTGGTAAACAAGCAGAGGCTGGAAGAAATTATGCCAGTTTGCCTGCTGGTAGATGCAAAACAAAGAAAAGCAAACACGTTTCTGTGCCCTGCTATAGACCAGGCAGCATGTGGTGTAAGGTATGGCCTCACCTTTTCTACAAGAGGAGATGGCTCAGTGTTGGATGAAGGACAGAGAGGTTGGTGTGATGCCAAAGAATATGGGACATAGAGTATGTTTTATACAGAACATTAGGGATTGGAAGGGACCTCGATAGATCATCTAGTCCAATCCCCCACCACAGCAGGGTCACCTAGACCAAGTCGCACAGGAACATGTCCCATCCCTTACTTGGCAATACTCAATATCCAGGGATAGTAGAAAGCATCTGCTATTTGCACTTGACTGTCCTGAGAACGGGGAGTCTCAGCTGAAGTACTTCTACAATAAGAGAAATATAACTCACACTTGACAATGGGCAGTGAGATGTGGCAGCAGGTGACCCTGAACCATGTCCTTCACAGTACAGGCTTTAGTTTGATCAGACCACAGAAGTGCCTATATAGGAGAATTCAGACTTTCAGAGCTGTCCCTTTTGAAGAAGCCACAGAGCCTGACTCAAATATCTTCAAGATTGTCAAGTCCAACCATTAACTCAACAATGAGAAGTGCTCATTAAACCATATCCCCAAGCACCACAAGACTTATATACCTCCAGGGTTGAGGACTCCCCACTACTCTGGGCAACCCATTCCAGTGCCTGATAACCCTTTCAGTAAAGAAATTCTTCCTAATGTCCAATCTAAACCTCCGTTTGCACAACTAAAGGCCATTTCCTTTGTCCTGTCCTTTGTCACTTGATTAAATAGACCAATCCCCACCTTTCTGCAGGCTCTTTTGAAGTGGTTTTAGAGATCAGTAGTGTCTCCCCTCACCATCTTCTCCCCACATTTCTCACTGTTCTCTTTTCTCATTCCCAAGTTTTGATTTTGTTCCTGTAATGTCTATAGAACACTTTGCATTTAATCCAACTTTTCTCATGTTTGCCACAGTCTTGCTTTGGATGACCCACTTTTTCCTACCAGCCTTTGAATAACATTTCCTTACTTTTCAATTTAAAATGTACTTTACAGAATGTTATAAAATGAAGCATTTGTGACATCTCGATTCCTTTCAAATTCAAAGGTATTGGAAAGACAAGATGCTTTCTGAGGACGTGCTCTCTTGCTTTGCAGGCCTGCTGACAACACCAGGGTCCCGGCATTAACACTGATTCCTCTTAACCTTGAGCAAGACAGTTTATTCTGTACAGTGGGAGCAAACATCTCTAGGATTTTGTCCTCGTGTAGTCATCTGTCAAAAAAACACACCTTGGATCAGTCACTCAGGATCTTTAGTGTGCAGTGGGATTCCTTGCTGATGCTGCAAAGCAGCAGTCAGAGGCAGGGACTCACACTTCCAGTAACAAAGCCTGACGAAGCAGGAAAGCACTGGTCTTCCAGGGGTTGAACAGGCATGGGTTGCAGTGACGGACACACCGAGTTTCTGGGTAAATCTGACAGCTGATGTGTTCAAACTTCTTCCTCCATTTTCCTTCCCTATACAAGATTCAGTGGATGCTGCTTTTGGATTCACTCATGCCTCAGTGGCAGCACCAGTGAGGGCTGCAGTGTTCCTGGCAGCTAGAATGAGGGGATTAATGGCAGCACCAGTGCAGCAGCTCATTGCCAGCAAGGGGGATGATCTCAGACAGTTGTGGCCCCTTAGTCACACAGGTGATAGCTCTGGTCTGACTCGTGAGCAGGCTCCACTCACCAGGTTTACAGAGTGTACTCATCAAAACCCAGGCTTTTGCCAGCTGATGGAACTGAATTGGCTTCATGCTGGCACCAGGACCCTTGTAACAGAAGTGGCAGGAGTGCATGACTTGCTGTGCGCTCAGCTGTTTTGAAATTGTAAAATGACAAGAACGACTCACCATTTCACTGGACTTGGTGACAAGTCAAAGGTGTTTAAGAGGCTGCAGTATGCACCCTGCCTTTAACACCACATCCTAATCCCTCTGGCCTCCTGGAAGGCTTGCAGTGTGAGCTGGAGGTGGCACTAACCACTGGACTTAACACAGTGCGCTAACAGCGTTTTCTGACCTTCTTCAAGGTCAGAGAGCAGAGACTGTACACAAGGCAGAGCCACCTTGCAGCCCATGGGCCACTGTCTGGACCATGTGTGAAACCTCATCTCAGGACCTGGAATGGTCTCCTCCAGTTCGGCTAAAATTGAAGAGTCTAATTCATGCAGGAGATAGGTTGGCCTTGTGTCAGCTCTAAGGCCATGGGGAATCCAGTCCTGTAGAATCAAAGAACCAGCCTACAAATGTCACCACTTTGCATTTCAAATGCAAAGCCAGCCAGAAGGGATAAGACAGCGACAAAAAAGCAATTAAGAATGACACAGATGAGCAAGAGAAGATAGTGCAAATTAAGGCTGAGACGAGAGACAAGAGGAGAACAGACACGTATAAATTGTGCAGCAGCTTTTATTGGTGCTAGACTGTCTGAAATGACAGGAGGGGTTTTAGTAAGGGAAAATAATAAGTGATCTTTGAAAAACGGATTATTTCTAACAAATGGCATGAGGATTAAAGCATTTAAGTAGCTTGTTCCAGAGGAGAGTGCTGCTGGTGAAAGCTACTTCTGATACCTTCAGCAGTCTGAGAGGCAAAATATTCCAAAGAAAGAGTCTGAAGGCTGAGTTGAATATTTCTGGAGGAGGTCTTGAGGAACCTTGGAAGGATGCAGTCACTCCTCAGGAGACCAAGCGTGGCCATCCTTCAGCCTGCTCAAAGACTTAGCAATAGGTGGTGTACTTCTTCCTGGACAGTGTTAAACGTTGTGGGGGTTGTAATGTCACAGTAATAGACCAGCTCCTGTCTTCTGACACGTCCTGGATGTTCACCCACTGTTTTTATGAAATACATCCATACTGAAAGGCATCTGCAATGAATGTAATTGTGTAACTACAGAGGCCACACAACTCCTGTTTTTAAGTGCTTCTCAGTAATAGGCAGGTGACAGCAATTTGTCTGGTGTTGATTGCCACTGCAGGCTCCATCATAATATGGAATCTTAGAGCTAATAAACAGGATGCTCTGTATTTCTAAACCCTTGGAGTACAGAAACAGTTCCAGAGCAGTTCCAGAAGCAGGGGAATCCCAGAAGATGGGTTTTGGTCAGTAATCATGCAGTATCTTAGGAGAGATGGAAAGAGTGAGCAGTAAAGTGGACAATACAGATGATCTTACCCTCTCTGTATTATCTGACCTATCACAGAGACATTCAAATGGTGTCGTTAAAGCCTAGGTGGGGAAAAATCACAGTGGTGTGCAGGCTGTCTGAACAGAGCTCATTTAATTAGCTCAGCAAGTCTGTAATCAGCATCAAAGACCTTCATTTCAGCCCTGCCTGCGTCAACACTACAGGATATAGCTCCCAAACTGCACTGCCCTCTCATCTGACCTTGATAACATGTAGCTGCATGTCAGGTTTTTCCATCTAAATGTTAACACTTCTAAATTCAAGGATGTTGAGTATCAGATTCGTTGTGTCCGGAAAGCCCTCCAAGTTTAGCTCCAGGCATTGGCTTCTGGACACCGGCCCAGAAATGGTTCTACAAGTTTACCTAAGCCCAAGTTCTGTGCGGTGCTGTGATTCTCCCGGTGACACAAGACAGAGCTGTAGCGGCAGCGAGACCTTTAAAACTTCCTTTAGGTGTTGCAGGAAGGCAGCATTAGGAAAGAAACGCTTGGCACCTTGTCACAAGTGCGTCCCTTGCCACAGCAGGAGAGTTGGGACTCCTACAGTCAAAACTGTCCTGCCTGTGCCACAGGTTAGATCTGTTTTGCTGGTTTGCATTAGAAACAATGACAGTGTTTTTGCAGTTTCATAAGTAATGTTCTTGGTGAAAATCAGTTTGCAGAAGCCCAGCTGAATAGCTTTTTTTCTTTTTAATTCTTCCAAATCCACTGCAAAATACATCTGTTCTCCAGAAAACAAGTGTTCAGACGGGCCACAACATTTTCCCTCCCATACAGTGCTCTCTCTCCCAACAGTTTCAGCAACCCTGGAGCACATTTGCCAGGTTTGAAGGTATTTGCTGATTGCTGACTATTGGCAATGGCATCTCAGACCCTTGAGCTCCTCACTGACATTGACCTTTTTCTCCTTTACTTTCCCTGGTTTATTTACTTCAAATGTGCTGAAACAACTGGCAATGCAAATGTTAATAAATAATAGGCTCATTAAATGGACCTGGGTTTGCCTCCAAGTCTCAGCTGATCTTCCATAGTCTTGTGAGGAATGTGCTGTGAAAATTCTTGCAAAACCACAGCTTTGATTTCAGAAGGTAGTCATGGGAGGCTGATTATTATGATGTAGAGTTCTCAGGGCTTAGTTTTTGAGACAAAAATGGTGGGGAAAAGTCTTGAATTCAAAGCAAAAGCATTTAAGTCAGATGCTAATAATTGCCCATCCTAAACGGAGAGTCTCACCTCACATCTTCAGTAGTAGAACAGACATGGTAACATTACAGTACTTGATGTGCACTGATGCTTAAGGTGCTGACAGAGAAGGTCCAGCTGAATTCATAGAGCAGCTGATCCTCTCTAGTGTACATTAACCCTAAAGACATGCTGTGACACATACGTGTTGTACTCTACCTACAGTGATGTGTGTTCAAATGTGGCTCTGAGCTCACATGGGCTTTGCTCTTCTTTCTGGTTTACTGTGGACATCGGAGTGAGGAGCCAAAGGCATCAAGGCATAACAGTGGTCACTTGGAATTTCTGATAGTGGATACTAGCTGGTTTTCTTCATAACACACTGACCCATCTTGGCTCCAGTATGTCTCAATTTTAAAATCTTCTCAAGCGTAGACTGAAGTGTTTGCCACCACTGAACGGCACATACCCAGAGAGAGACACTGTCCGCCCCACTCCCAAGCTTATTTCACACTCGAAGTGGTTCTTGCTAACATGAACTTTAAAAGGTAGAGCCAAAAGGGCACTCAGGAGTTTAGTGGAATAAGAAAAAATGTATGTAATAAATCTCTTTTCTTGGAACTGCATCTCAGGTCTCACTCTGGATGATCTTTCGAGGTCCCTTCCAATCCCTAATGATTCTATGTTTGAGCCCAGGTTTGAACGTCTGAACTTTACCCCAAGTAGCGCATGACACAGCAAGTTTGTGCCAGGTTCCAAAACCAGCTCCCAGAGTCTGCTGCCAACCACAGACAGGAGCCAGTGCAAGCGGCGTGACCTTACTGTGGGGTCACTCTGTGCTGCTGTATTAAAAAACAGGTCTTTTGTTTTCTGCTTCACACTTCTGTCATCGCACTGAAGCATTCCTGTCTGAGCTACAGCAAGCAATACAAAGAGACAGAATACAGCCCTTTACGAAATACATGTGTGCTCACAAGGAAACCAGGAAGAGTAATGAAAATTAAAGTGTTTATGTATTTGTAGAGAACACAGAAGATCCTGCAGCACAGGCATCAAGACTTCTGGTAATGCAGTGCTGTGTATGTCAATGAGTCACAAACATTGGTTGGCATAACCCGCATCTACAGAACACAAATTCACTGTCACAGAACTGCAGAATTATTGAAAAGACCTCTGAGATCACCAAGTCCAGCCTATGACCCAACATCACCACAATCACCTAGACCATGGCACTAAGTGCCACATTCGGTCTTTTCTTAAAGAACTCCAGGGAGGAGGACTGCACCACCTCCCTGGGCAGTCCATTCCAGTGTCTGATCACCCTTTCCATGAGGAAGTACTTCCTAACATTCAGCCTAAACCACTCCAGTGCAGCTTCAGGCCCTGTCCTCTTGTCCTGTCACTAGTTGCCTGGGAGTAGAACCCAACCCCCACAACTTCCCTTCAGGCAGTTGCAGAGAGTGATGAAGTCCCCCTTGAGTCTCCTCTTCTCCAGGCTAGACAACCCCAGCTCCCTCAGCCTCTCTTCATAAGACTTTCCCTCTAGTCCCTTCTTAACACATTCAAGACCCTCAACATGTTAGTTAATAATAACAACAGTGGTATTAATGATGATGCATCAGCTAAAATATTACCATGTGTCGGTGCACAAAAATAATACAGGC
Source organism: Rhinopomastus cyanomelas (assembly GCA_013400115.1). Lineage (NCBI taxonomy): Eukaryota > Metazoa > Chordata > Aves > Bucerotiformes > Rhinopomastidae > Rhinopomastus > Rhinopomastus cyanomelas. The sequence continues at coordinate 112,576 of VXBP01000939.1, read as the reverse complement.
TATCCTTCTTCTTAGTTTAAAAATGCCCAAACACACTTCCTTGGAGCAAACTTTGAAAAACAAGTTGGAAATAATAAAATAATTGGACCTAACGTTTTGCAAATGTTCACAGTTTGGCTTCATTTTCTCGCACTGTGTACATGATTAACTTAAGAATTTGGATTTGAACTAGGTCAAAATAGAGCCACGGTGTCACTTGCCAGAGCATGGACAGTAAAAAGAAAGAGAAAGAAAGGTCTCAATTTCCACAGCCTTGCTCCTAAGTGTCTACCTGGGGCTCTTGCCCTTTGCCTTGCAGCGAGGAGCTTGAAAGCAGAGCGCAATTTCTATCCTCTTATTTAGGGGCCAACCCCAGCACTGGGCAGAACTAGCACACCAGAACGTGTTCTCATAGTGTGTCTGCAACCCCCAATGCAACCAAAAGCAGCTCCTCAGTGTCTCTCTCAGATGTTCAGTGCAAACCCATTTGTGTGAGTGGTGGGGAAGCAGAACGATGTACATACATCTGATGTTCAGCAGATGCATCCAGTTGCATGGTTCCTAGTTTCATGCAGTCCTCAATGGAGAAGCATTTGCTTTGTGCTGTGAGAGCATCCACCCCTCCTCACCCCCCACAGACCCCTGAGCCTCCTTTGTTTCTCTGCATTCACTTGGCCCTGTATATATTCAATGTGATAAATACTTGAGGGGTGGGTGTCAGCAGGATGGCGCTGGGCTGTTCTCGGTGTCATGCAGTGATAGGACGAGGGGCAATGGTTGTAAGCTGGAACATAGAAAGTTCCACATCAACCTGAGAAGGAACTTCTTCCCAGTGAGGGTGACAGACCACTGGAACGGGCTGCCCAGGGGGGTTGTGGAGTCTCCTTCACTGGAGATGTTCAAGACCCACCTGGATGTGTTCCTGTGTGACTTGGTCTAGGTGATCCTGCTGTGGCAGGGGGATTGGACTGGATGATCTTTCGAGGTCCCTTCCAATCCGTAATGATTCTGTGATTCTGTGATTTCTTCAGGTTTCCTGTCCCAATAGAGCAATAATGATTTGTTCTACCAACCCTCATGGTAGGTGGATAAACATTACTAGCCTCATTTCATGCCTGGAGAATCCAAGACAAGAGGGATCTGCATCAACTGCTGCCACAAAGAAGAGCAGCTGTAAACTCTGCTTTTGGCACGCAAGAATTCCTCTGCAGCCTCCCAGGTGCTCACTGTGCTCGTGCCCACGCTGTGGAGCGGAAGGATGGCATAACCTTCTTGGAAAACACAACAAACCCAAACCTAACAGGCACCGTGTTCGTCATGGCTTTCATTTGCAACAGACATGTACGTGTGTTCAGCTGTGGACGTGCACCTATGTCTTTTCTGTCTCCTGACATGCTTCACTTGTTTGCACACGTTTGTGGGCTGAGGTGTGCACATATGTCAGGATGTCCCAGATGGGAAATCTCTTGTCATTTTATCTCTGGAAAGCCACTGGTAGACAAATAAAGGACTAGACTATGTTGCATAGTAACTCAGAAATGAGGCAGATGGAGGGGCCTGTGGTGGCCCAAAAGACTGCAGAGGATGGGTGTGTTTTCTTGGCACAGCTGAAATGAAGCAGCCTGACCTCACAGCACCTCTGTAACCCTCCACTTACCCAGGGATATCCAATGCCACTTTGGCTGGGCATTTGGGCACAGTCATTAAACACTAAGAAAGCTGATGGCAACTAAACCATGAGGAGACTGAGGGGTGACCTCATTAATGTCTATAAATATTTGAACGGTGGGTGTCAGGAGGATGGAGCCAGGCTCTTCTCAATGTCATCTAGTGATAGGACAAGGGTTAATGGGTATCAGCTGGTACACAGGAGGTTCCATGTAAATATCAGAAGGAACTTCTTCCCAGTGAGGGTGACAGAGCACTGGAACAGGCTGCCCAGGGGATTGTGGAGTCTCCTCTGGAGACATTTAAAACCTGCCTGGATGTGTTCCTGTGCAACTTGGTCTAGGCGATCCTGCTGTGTCAGGGGGATTGGACTAGATGATCTTTCGAGGTCCCTTCCAACCCCTAATGATTCTATGATGATTCTATGATTCTATGGCATGTGTGCAGGGCTTACTTGCTCTTTCAAATTTCAAAACTGGGTCAGAACTGAGACAGCAAGAATCAGACCAGAATAAACCAACAGGGCAGCTGCTAAAGCCATGAGCATAGCTGGAAGCTCGTGAGGTAGAGCGGACAACCGTCCCCCCTGGCCTCAGCATGGCCCCACAGCTCGCCAAAAGTTATTTCAGGCCAAAGATTTTTTCCCCAGCCCACTCACAACCTTCTTGTTCCCCGTTCCTTCCTCAAAACATCCCTCCCTGAAGCTGCACATGACTGATGAGTTAATAAAGGGGATTTAAGGTACCTCTGCCAAACCCCTTATCCTGAAAAACCTACAAATCTTTGCAGAGGAAGGTAACATGTCACTGCTAAATTTCCTTGGCTGAAGGGCTGCCTCTGAGCCAGAAGTGCTTAACAGCCCTTTCTGCATTTTTCCATGACTGTTTCAAATTGCTTTTGCAATAATCACAACTTTTGGCACACACAGCATCCCTGAGCAACATTCTGTAAGGATGCTTTTGGTTTTAGTCTCCATTTTTTTTCTTAACATTTCCTTAACAATTTAGTCTTCTGTCAGCACTAAGAACTGCTCTTATGTTTTCACAGAAGTAGCTGTTATCACCACAGGCAACTCTGTCCTGAATTGACTTCATTAGCTAAACTGCTCTTTACATGTAAAGCTTCTTGGTAGAAATATGTGAGATGGCCGGGTTCCTCAATTTCCCCTCTCTACCTACAGTATCAGAGCCTTGCAGGTAGAATTCCATGTGCCCACTTGCCCCGTGAAGAAACCCAACAGTGGGGAACATCCTGGTTCAGCCTGTGTGAAAGTACTGACAAATAATCGAGATTTTTTTGAAAACATAAATATGGGAAATGTGTACCAGGTGTCCCCACAGAATGATGCAGACTGTGCTCCATAAGGCTCTGAGCATCAGACAGACTCCTACCTCATTTTGATAGAGATTATGATCCCTTCTATATTTACAGCACTTACCAGGGAATGGGAGAGCCCAGCCCCCAGCTCATTTTTCAGTAAATGTTTGTTCTGCAGAGGAGGATGGAAATCTCCATCCTCATAAGATCTGAAAAACAAGTTAAACATCTCCCCAGAGTGGTGCATGTCTAATCCTCCTGATGCAAGAAGACTGGCTGATAGCCCTCTCTCAAGGTCCTTTCCCACTCTAATCTTAAAGTGCCTGAGATTATCAGCCATCTCACAGATAAGCAGATCCATCCCTTATTTTCAAAAACCACATTGGTGAGGGACAGTTAGCAAAGAGCTTCTTCTACCACCCTTCCATTCAAATTCACCCTTTCATAATGCCTTGCACAGTACTGCCATAACTTTTTAAAACACTATAGATGAGAGCAATTAAAAATCACTCAGAAACTGGGTGATATCTCCTAACCCTTCTGCATATCCTGTGTTGCTCAGGTCTCTTTTTGGGTTTCACAGAAGTGCAGAACATAGCAAACACAAAATCCTCACCAGAAAATAATAACTCATGGCAGAACCCAATTTCAGGCTTCAAAATGTTTGTGAAGCAAATGCCAATTTGGAAAATGGTATCACGGAAGGGTTACGTCCTGTGATAGCTAATAACTCAACAGACCCATGGTCCTCACACGGGAATGCTAATTATCTGGATATAATGGTATGCTAATTATCTGGATATAATGGTATTTGGGTGCACATCCAGCTGGCCAGGAGTCCAGAGAGGTTGTATCAGTTACAGGCCCAAGATCAAATGCACTGGCCCTGGGGCATTCAAGGTGATATGGGAATAACTCCAACACCAGTAAAAAAAGCTCTGGTGTCCTACCAAGATGACTGGAGCCCTACTTGCCATCCGCTGCCGCCTGTCCCGCCATCTAGTGGAGTGACTCCACATGTCACAGGCACCCGAATAAGCAGGAAGTCTTACATCTGGAGGGCAAACCTCCAGAAAGTCTTCTTTGAGCCTAATCTATTTCGGATCACTCGGTCAGCTGAGGATATAGCTCAGCTCAATGTCTTTGGGGAGAAAAATTAGGTAAAGAGTTTCGTTTGCCTTAGAAAAATAATCTGTTCAGATTTATCGGGGTGTCTGTAGAGAGAAGCTTTAACATTGGCTCAAGTTGCACTAAAACCAACTGTGGTGTGAGCTAGGAGGGGTCTGGCTGGGACCCTGTCCCACCACATCTCAGCTGTGTTTGCACCTCTCTTGCTCCCTGCCTGTGTTAGGCTGCAGCACTGCTGGTCCCAACTCTGGACTGGATCTTGTTGGTCCCAGCCCTGGCTTGACTTCAGATCTTGGCTCCACGCATCTGGCCTTTACGGGGCACTGTGGGACTGAGCCCTTGCTGGGGAGGACATAGCCCCTGCCTGCACTCCCAGCTCCCCTTCCCTTCTGTAGCAGGCCCTTTTGCTCCTTACTCAGCTATGAGGCAAAGGGATCTAGTGGTGTGCCATCTCTGCTGTGGTGCTTAAACAGGATGAATTCCACCCTCACTCTGCAAAACAATTAAAGCAGACACGAGGGTAATTTTTGTGGGGGTTTTTTTGGTGGGTCAATTTATAAATCTAGCATTCTGCTGTAAGACAGATCCAGGCTCACTGCCTGCAGATTAAGCAGAATTCCAGCAAGCACAAGTGGTTAACTCCCTGCTCACCTTTCCCTTGAGTTTGGCATGCAGCCCTTTCTGCAGCACATCTCCAACCTGAGCCAAAAGACTGGACCACAATGCATTTAGATAGGACTAAAGTAGGGCCTCATCCCAGAACTGAAGCTCTGGGCACCGCAGAACCTGAGCAGGTTTATAGCCCAGTCTCAAAAACCTACAGGGATAGGGAATGAGCTAGACAACTATTCCTCGATTCTCTGTTGATATTACTGGAAAGCATTTCCAGTACCTTATCTAAAGCTCCCTTGCCACAAAATAACTTGTATTCCTTCTTCACATTCCCCCTGCTCTTCTGAAGCCTTGCCAGCTAGTCCATACCTTTTTCAAGGTTTGCTACTAAAGCTGTCCCCAGAAGGTTTTCGCAGCACTGAGCAGAGCTCAGCCCCTCAACCCTTTCAGACAGCAGAAGTATCTCACATGTATCATCACCACTCAGATATTCTCATACGGCGTGGACTTTCCTTTAAACAGGTAAAACAGATGATTCAACACAACACAGAATGGCAGCAGACCTAAGACAGGACCAAGCCTTTTTACCACAGTTCTTCTGGTGACTGAAGCTGTGACTAATTCCTCCCTTCTAATTAAAGTGACAATGTACCTACTTTTTAATGTGCACATTGAAAGAGTAGAGAGGTCTTGTGGGTGATGGTCTGACAGTGCGGTGGAGGTTGTGATTACCGAGTTCATGCTTCCTTATCTCCTGGGCTTTCTTCTACTAGTCCTTGAGGTTCCTATGAGAAGGTTCGGTAACTCCTTGACTCCCCTTCATACCAAGATAAACTGGTTGTGTTGATTTGTTTTTCTTTTCGGCCTCAAGGTTAAGCTTCACGTGGTACCTCTCAGGCTTGCCTGGTTTTCTCGGCATCAGCCTCATGCCCTCACGCATCCCCACCGGCAGAGGCTTGGGTCAGCTGAACTGTTGCGCGGGCTGCAGGCTTTTTGTTGCTGTGCAGTGACCTCTCCGTGTACACGGAGAGGTGCAGGCAGTCATCAAGCGAAGCAAGAGCTGTGCGTGTGCAGCAGACAAACATACACACGATTTTCAGAGACCCACTACAAGAGGAAGACCTGTAAATGCTGTGAACATCAGGGTACCACCATCTGCACTTCCTGTGAGTGCAGGAAGAGTTGCTGCTGAACTGAAGACCTTTAATGTATTCTAAAAAGCGATGGCTTTGTCTGAAATACCTTCATTTATCTAACCCACTCTAATAAACTTTACTATTTGTGACTAGATCAGACATGCTAAGTTGTGCTGATGATCAAAGCTCTACTCTTTCTCTACTCTACATCTTGAGAGAGTCCAGCACAGAGCCAGGAAGATGATGAAGGAAGCAGAACACCTCCCTTATGAGGAAAGACTGAAGGAGCTGGGTCTCTTCAGCCTGGAGAAATGGAGACTGAGGGGTGACCTCATTAATGTCTATAAATATGTGAAGGGTGGGTGTCAGGAGGATGGAGCCAGGCTCTTCTCAGTGTCATCTAATGGTAGGACAAGGGGCAGTGGGTATACGCTGGAACATTAGAGGTTCCACATCAATATGAGAAGGAACTTCTTCACAGTGAGGGCAACAGAGCGCTGGAACAGGCTGCTCAGAGAGGTTGCGGAGTCTCCTTCTCTGCAGACATTTAAAACTCGCCTGGATATGTTCCTGTGTGACTTGGTCTAGGTGATCCTGCTGTGGCAGGGGGATTGGACTAGAACTTTGGAGGTCCCTTCCAATCCCTAATGTTCTGTGATCCTGTGATTCTGGCTCAGTACGCTGCCAACGGACATCTAAATTACAAATTATGGCTCAAGATCCAAAAGGCTCCCAAGTTTGTCAGGGACTGAAGGGCCAGCTGTATTGTGTAAGCTAAACCCATGTGAAACAGTCAAAGGGACAGCTTGGCTTTCTGAGGTCAATTCCCAGTTTATAAGAAGGTTTAGCACCTAGAGATCAAATCTATTGCCCTGAAGCTTCCCAGAGAGAGCTTGAACAAAACTAGTTAGAGCTACAGCTTCCATCCTGGTGGCTGGAATAAGGGGCTACAAAGCCCTTATTTCAGTTGTAAATTCCAGTCAGATTTGTGAAGACACAAGCTGATCAAGGGCCTGTCTTGCACACGTCTTCCCAACTCAAGAGCCTTTGTGCAGGGGGAACTGGGCACACATTGCCCTGCCAGGCCTCTCTGCAGTGCCAGGTCTCAGTTATCTAGCCTTTACCTTTCAGTTTCTCTCTACCAAGATATATGTGTATATATATATACAATGTTTTTAGGACCCTCTCTCCCCAGTCCAGCAGATAATGTTCAGTATCACCCTTCCATGTGGCTTTCACAGCCTTTGAGGAACGTTAAAAGAAAGCATTGTCACTTAGCTCACAGCCCAGCCTCACCTCTGTTCTCCCAGCCACACCTCTCATCTATTTCCACTGATTGCACCCTGCAGGAGACTTGGCTGCAGGCAGGATCTCCTCCCTTTTCATACAGCCACAATGAGCTGAACACCTACTGTTTACTTAGACAAGGCATGGTAAAGTGTCAGCTGTCTCACCGAATGGTTTGAAACTCTCTGCCATGGGCAGGGATACCTCCCACTAGACCAGCTGTCTCAAAGCTCATTCAAGGTGGCTGTGAACAATTCTGGGGATGGGGCATCCACAGCTTCTCTGGGCAACTTGTTCCAGTGCTCCACCACAGAATCACAGAACAGTTTAGGTTGTAAGAAACCGCAGAGATCATCCAGTACCACTCCCCTGCCACAGGCAGGGTCTCCTCTCACTAGACCAGTCACACAAAGCCCCATCCAACCTGGCCTTGAACACTTGCTGGGATGGAGCACACAGAGCTTCCCTAGGCACCTTCTCTGACTTTATGCTTCTTCTGATGTAACCCAGGATGCTGGTATGTTGAGGTGGTTGTGTCAGGGTCACACACTCCAGCACTATTGGGGGCCCTTGTTCCTGGGGATTCACTCTGTGGTGACTCAGAGCTTTGTGGAGGCAAGAGCCCTTCCACTCTGTGTCCTGCATGTGAAGACAGTAGCACTGTCCAACAGCTAATGCCAGGCAGGTCACCTGTGCTGGTGCCTGGTCCTGAACCTGTGCAGCATCCCAAGGAGTGGCATGGGGTACACGTGGTGGATGGTATGTTGATGGAGCCCCGAGCACTGAGCCGCCCTGAAGACATTGTGCCACCAGCCCCTGCTTTGCTGTGGACTCTTGCTGATCTCCATAAAAAACTAATATCTAAGCTAAATCTACTCTTCTTCAGTTCAAAACCCTTACCCTTCATCCTTGTTACACTCCCAGGTGAAGAGCTCCTCCTCATCTTTCCTGTACACCCTGTTTAGGTACTAGAAGGTTGCTATATGGTCTTCCTGGAGCTTTCTCTTCTCCAGGTTGATCAACCCCAACTGTCTTATCCTGTCCTCACAGGCAAGCTGCTCCAGCCCCTCTCATCATCTTTGTAGACATTTGAATCCAAGACACAAGCAACTAGTTGAACACAGTCATATCCAGATGCTAATGGAGGGTAACTGATGGGAGTAACACTGCAGTCTGGAGAAGAGAAGACTGAGAGGGGACCTTACAACTACCTTAAAGGAGGTTGTAGCAAGGCTGGTGTTGGGCTCTTCTCTCAAATTAGTGATGATAGGACATGGGGAAATGGCCTCAAGTTGTGTCAGGGCAGGTTTAGATTGGATATTAGAAGGAAATTCTTTACTGAGAGGGTGATTAGATACTGGAATAGATTGCCCAGGGAGGTGGTGGTGTCACCATCCCCGGAGGTGTTTAAGGAATGAGTGGATGCAGCCCTTAGGGATGTGGTCTAGCGGTTAGATACTAGGATAAGGGTTGGACTCGATGACCCTAGAGGTCCTTTCCAGCCATGATGATTCTGTGATTCTCTGATAATGGCTTCTTGTGAGACTCTGCAGGCATCTGCCTGGAAAATCCTCCTCACATATAGCAAAAATCTCCTCTATAAACATGGGACTTTCACTCCTTGGGGACTCACGTATCTGTCAAGAAACATAACTTTAGGTGTTAGTCAACACCTAAAAAGACCCTGCTGTGGAGGGACCACTTTTTTAACCCACCACCCTGGATTGTAACCCTGCCTGGATGGAAGATGTGCCTGAAATTGCCTGCACACAAAGCAGGTGAGGAACACTAAAGCTTTGTTCAAATGAGGCTGGCTTCTAGGTGAAATAAAACAAACAATGCATTTTCTAATCCAGTTAATCACAAAACATTAGCACATGGTGACATAATTAGCTGTTTATGTGGCATCCCAGGAATTTTTCAGCACTGGTACCTTGGTGAAGTACTTGCAAAACCTACACTGATTAGAATAACTTAGTGCTGGGATTTATTCACAGGGTTGTTTATGTTTAAATCAGTTTCAAAAGCAATTCAAAAGGCTGCAAAGCCTTGTCATGTCTATACTCCTAGTCTCTCTCATTCTCAAGCTTTTTCAGTGCTATGTTGTGTTACTTTAACTCCACATCAAATAGGTCTTCACAGAGGGAGCCTTGACCTATTTAACGGGCACATTTTAAAACGATATCTCCTATTTCACAGCTACAGCTCTGGATACAGACCTACCAGCAAAGGAACCTGGAGGTCCATCTACCTTAGCAGTTATACCAAAAGGTTTCTACTCTGAGTCCAGTAAACTGAGTCAACCTATCGATTTGTTAAGAGGTTTCAGTACTACTGCAGAAATACTCATTTTTCTAGAACAGTCTCTTCAAAATAAAACCAAACTGAAGCACACCTACTAACTGGATGTTTTTAGCTGCATATTACACCATGGAGAAGGAGCCAAATGTTCTCCTGTCACTCAACCCACTGCTAAAGACGTAAATTGCTCTTTTCCTACTGTGGTTAGTAGAAAGAGGGGCTATCTTTTATCAGGCCAGCTGACACAGAGGGAAAACCAGATATGCTTTTGGGCAGAAGCCCCTTCTCTGAGTCTGAAATAGCAGCAGTAGTCTTGCAGATGAAAACCAGCAGAGAACGACTTACAAATTTAATTAGATTTCATAACTAGCTAGAAAAAAAAAAAAGAGCACTGATACCAGCAGCAAAGGAAGGGATAGCAGGGGGAGGAGATAGAAGCAGAACTCCTTAGGCACGCACAACAAAGCAATGACTGTTTTACTGCCTGAGGAAGATGAGGGTCAGGGAATTGTATACCACGTCTCAGCGTCTCTGTCGAGTCCAGGATCATTTGCAGCATAAAGATGGTCAGGGGCTGGCACACCTGCCTCATGAGGCTGTGAGCTGGGTATGTTTAGCCTGGAAGGAAGGATGAGGGGGTATCTGATCAGTGCTTACAAATATCTAAAGGCCAAGTCTCAATAGCAAGGGTCTAGGTACTTCTTCATGCTGCACAATGAGACAAGAGGCAATGGGCACAACCTGCACCACAAGAGGTTCAATTTAACCATTAGGAAATATTTTGCTGCTATGAAGGTAACAGAGCACCGGAACAGGCTGCCCAGAGAGGTTGTGGAGTGTCCTTCTCTGGAGGCATTCAAAACCCACGGGGATGTGTTCCCGTGGGATCTGCTCTAGGTGATCCTGCTCCAGCAGCGTGGTCGGACTAGATGATCTCCAGGGTTCCCTCCTGATCTCTACCACTCTTACCATTCTGTGATTAGCATTTTAGGCCCCACCGAGTTCTCTGACGGGGTTCGGTCAGTGTCCCCACGAATCAGAGCTCATGGGAGGGCTACGTTTCAGCCAAACGTGAAAAAACAGCGACCCAAATGTTGCTGCCCTCCTGCCTTCCACCTCGACCCGCCTGCTGGGCTCAACCTCCCGTATCGGCGTAGACACACGACCCACAAACACACCCCTGCCAGCCGTTCCGGTCCCCAAGACCCGCCTCCACACGGCCTCCCCCGCCACCGCGCCCTCACGGCCGCTCTGACGGCAGCTCACAGCCAGGCAGGGGCGCGGCGCGGGGCGTGGCGCGGGGGCGGGGCTGCGCCGAGCGTGCGCGGTGCGGCGCCGGCCCGTGCCCGCTATATGAGCTCGGGCGGGCGCTGACTCGGCCTTTTCCGCCTCGCTCCCGCCCGCCTTCGGGTCGCTGCGCAGAGACTCCCCCACCCCGCCGCCGCGTTCCCCCCTTTGCCGCCGTCGCCATGATCATCTACCGGGACTGCATCAGCCGTAAGGGCGCGGGGCGCGGGAACGGGCGGGCGGGCACTGCCGGCTCAGTCGGGCGAAATGGCTTGGCCGCGGCCTGGACCGGGCTTTGGGACTGGCCGTGACGCGCATGTGCGAGGTGGCGCGGGGAGACGTTCGGGCCCGGGCTGGAGCGCTGGGCCCGCGGTAGGGGGAGCCGGACCGGGGCCTGCAATGGTGGTGCGGAGGAAGCGGCTGCGGGCAGGCCTAGACGCACGGAGACTGAAGGGGGAGGCTGAAGGCTGACGCGGCGTTGCCCGCCTCTGTTTGTCTGTGTCCCCGCAGAAGACGAGATGTTCTCGGACATCTACAAGATCCGGGAGGTGGCAGACGGCCTGTGCCTGGAAGTGGAGGGGAAGGTGAGTGTGTAGCCAGTGGTGAGAGACGGCGGGGGGATGGGGGCATTGGCTCACCGCGGTGACTCAGAGCCCGGTAGCTGCGTGGGGCCTCCTGTCAGACCAGAGCTGGGGATGGGCAGGGGACTTACTTGCCCTGCGAGGGACCCCGGAGGGGACACCCGGTGGCTGTGGCCTGTGCAGGGCTGGCTGCCACGAACTGTGTGTGAGGAGAGGAGGCCAAACTGGAGTGCAGCCGTGCCAGTGTAACAAACTTGTTTGGGTGTCAGGAGAAGACCCTGTTTAAGAAGTTTTCTCTGGCTGCAGTCAGGTCCCTTGCACTGTGGCTCTGTAGTCATGCCCTGCTGTCAGGTCATAGAAGTGTAAGAGCAGTAGCCTTAAGTTTTTTTTGCAGAGCCGTTAAGTTTTTTGATGTCTCTAAATCTAGATGGTCACCAGGACAGAGGGTCAAATTGATGACTCTCTAATTGGTGGCAATGCCTCTGCTGAAGGTCCTGAGGGAGATGGAACAGAAGCCACAGTCATAACTGGTGTTGATATAGTAATAAACCACCATCTTCAGGAAACCAGCTTTACAAAAGAGTCCTACAAGAAGTACATCAAGGACTACATGAAAGCGTAAGTGTTGGAGGCCTTTTCTTTTAAAGGGAATTGCAAAATGTTTGGGTCACTTACATTTGAAAAAACTTTAACCCTAGTAGGTGTTAGTTTTGACGCAGGTGCCAAACTGGCTGTGAACTTCAGTAGTTTCTTAACAGTTGGCAAAACAAACTCTAAATAATTGATACTGGAATATCTAAGTTTATGTTGGCTGAAGTAGAGGACCTGATCACATGATTTGGATATTGTTTGTAGCCTTGCTGTTTTCTTTGATTTCTCAATGCCAAACATTCATGTGGAAGAGAGTGAGATGGTAAGGAGCTGATCTTTTTCTGACTGAACAGTTTAAATGTCGAAAAGAATTATGATTCTGAGGTTCTATAAATGTGTGTGAATGGAACTTTTTTTATTTCAGGCTGTAATTTCTTTTGCTGGGTTATTAGTTAAAGGTGAAAACACTTGGATAGTGATGGGTAGTACTCCTGAAGCTATGGAAATGTCTTGTTAAGTTTTGTTTACCACTAGTCTAGAAATAGAAAAAGTTTGAAATGAGTGGCAGGCACTGTTCTGCTAATTCATTAGCAATATCAAATTAAAATGTGGAGGCTTTGGGAGAGAGGGGGAAAGGTAGCAAATAGCTTGACTGCTACTAACTCTTTCTGCTGTGATGTGATGCTGTGCATTGAAGTTTCAAGGTAGAACATTTTTACAATGTTGTGGTTTTTGTCTTCCAGAATCAAAGCCAGACTTGAGGAACACAAGCCAGAGAGAGTAAAGCCTTTCATGACAGGGGCTGCAGAACAAATCAAACACATTCTTGCTAACTTCAAAAACTACCAGGTATGTCTCCTTAGATACATATTTTATGCATCCTTACAGCACTGTTGTTGCAGTTGGTTCATCTGCTTGGGAGGACATCTAACTTGTTTGGCTCTGAGATTCTGGTAGGAGAGCTAGTTAAAGGCTGGTTGGAGGAGCTCATTTGAGCTTGCCACACTGCACTTCTAGTTATCACCATTTAGGAACAATGAAGTTAAAGACTTGAAGATGGCTCAGCTGTGACCCCTGCTGTGTCTTACTGTGCTATGTATAGCAGCATAGTAAAGTGTTCTTGTACTACTAAGATGGACAAGCTCCACAAAGCAAAATCCTGGCAGCTGATAAGGCATAAGTATAAACTGAACTTGGGAGACTCTGTGGCTTTCTTTTATTAACGTATTGTCTCCTGGTAGTAGCTCATCAGATGTCTCATAACACATTTCTCTGAAGTTCTTTGTAGGAGAGAACATGAATCCAGATGGTATGGTGGCTCTTCTGGATTTCCGTGAGGATGGTGTGACCCCATATATGATTTTCTTTAAGGATGGCTTGGAAATTGAGAAATGTGTAAGTACTGTCCTGAGCTGGAACAGTGCTCATAACTACACGACTAGTTGTTTATCATTTGTTCTGTCATTGCTGTGAAAGCTGAGCAGGAGCTGCTAGTTAAAAACGTAAAACTTCCTGTGAGCACAGCCTAATTGCTGCTTCACATCGTACAAAGTGGCTCAAAGTTGCCCTCTCTGTTACTAGAAAAGGGTACATTGTTGTGCCCTGCAGTGGTCACAGTGACTGAATGGTAAAGAAATACAGGAGGAACTGCCTCAGATGTCACTGTTAGTAGTTCTAAACTATTAGATCAGAGACTGTCCTCTGAAATGGAGTGCATGTACTTTGTATCCCTCTTGTGGAGGTTAATTCTGAAGTCTGTCCCCTGGTTGTGTTGAATCTCCTCTCGCTTGGTGTGATGTCTTTTTGTTAGGCCAGAATTGTCTCTTTAAATACTGCCTGAATTTTATAAGACAGTAGTACCTGACCAAGTACTTAACCTTATTCTGTCTTGAATCCCCAACTGTCTGAGCTCAAGACTGCTCCAGTGGCTGCTATAACTATTCTGTTGGAATGTGGTCGCAAGAAAACAGTATTTGGATCCAAACAGTTGGATTTTCTTTTGGCTTATTCAGGGAGTACTGGAATTTGCTACAGACCTGCACCATGGGATCACCCACTGATTTGCCCAGTCATTGTGGACCTAAGTCTGTTTATAGCCAGCTAAATTTATCTGTAAAGCCTCTTCCAGGCTTTCTGGTATGCAAGTCATGCTAAGATGAACCAACTTGTTTTGTGGGGCAGTAGCCCAACTAAGGGAACACTGCTACTGGCCAAAGCAGACATCTCCTGCAGTATAACTGAAGGATGATGCCTGTCTTGGGTCCTAGAACAGGCCATCACTTGGGAGGTACCTCTCAGATGCATCTGTCCTCCTTGTGCAAACCTTTTGGATGTATAATTCAGCTAACTCAAACTGCTTCAAGATGGAGTGAAAGAACAGTAGCAGAGTGTTTCAGTGGGGGGAAAAAAATCCAGCTTCTTGGTCCAGCTCTTGTAGGAGACAGCATGTACACTGTCAGCTTTAGTACCTGCCCTTATTTGACAGGACATCTGAAGCTTGGTGTGTCAAGCAAAGAGGGAGGTGACTCTCCTGTCTGGCTCGCTCAGTAGCTTATGGCACTTGCTTTGTAGAGTCCTAAAAATTATGAGCATCCTCTGATAGACCATGAGCAGTTCTCCTGTTGCTCTCTGGTTTGCACTAAGATGCAAAAACAACTTCCTTGTGCTTTCTGCCTGCCTGCCTGCGGCAGCTCAGATTGAATTGGGGAATACACAGATGAGTGAGAGAAGCTTTCTCTGAGCGTTGTGACCTTGAACTAACTACTTGCTGCTCTTGTTTCAGTAACAAATCAAACTGGTTTTGGATCACCCGTCTTCATAGCTGGCTGCTATTTCCTCTTCATCGGCACAACACCAGGAATTGGCAATGTCTTAACAACTGGACTGATGTCATCTTGAGCTTTATTCACTTATTTTGACCCTGATTTGGAGTGGAGGCATTGTTTTAAAAAAGAAACATCTATCATGTAGATTGTCTAAAATAAAACTCATTTAAACCCATTCGAGGTGATGCCTTTTGGTCTAGTGTGTTTCCTAGGGTGATTTGCAGAACCAGTTGCAGCAAGGAAGGTGTTTGTCCAAGGGTTTGATGCTGCCAGCAGTGTAGCCTGGTCACGTGCTGGCAGTATGGCGTGGCTGTCTCCGGGTCACGCTTCGTGCAGTTTCTACCTGTGGCGTTCTGCTGGAGTGAGAGCGCAGGCTGAGGTCAGTAATATAGTGGAGTGGACCCACTTCCACCTTTCATGACTCTACAGAGATGCAGCTCTGGAAGAGATTAACACAAAACCAGACCTACTTGAGCTGAGTGCCAGCTGAAATGTTCCAAGGCAAGACTTTCAGATTCTGTTGGCAGCTCTAGTATGAGCTTCAAAGTAGCAGGACTGATGGAGCAAGAATCAAGACCAGCACTCCCTGACCCCAGGTACTGGGAACACTGAGGAGAAGTTAGAAATCCAGGTTTGCCAACACACCCTGGCTGTGGTACTGGAGCCTTCATATTTGACAGCTCTTTAGGAGAAGTTTAATTCAAACTTGATCAAGTTGCAGGAATTTGGGGTTTTTGGTACCTCTTGGGAAGAGAGATGTCAGCACAGCCTAACCCTGCCCTAGGCTTATCCCAAAGCAGGTACATGTCTGGGTTTGAGACTTACCCTGAGGTGTCACAGCTTGCTGTTCCTGCTGTGTCCTGTCAGGAAATGCATCTGTTTGACAGACCTGGAGCAAACAGCTGTTGCTTCTGTGGTTCTTGCTGAGATGCGACAGTAATGGGTTCCTTGCGCTTTCTGCCTGCCTGACCCCTGTGGCAGTCTGGATTGAAGAAAGGAACACAAGCACCTTCTCAAAGCCCTGGCACTTGCTGTGTGAGCAGCTCTTCCTTGCCAGCTGTGAGGCCTCAGGCCTCCAGGGTTTTGGCTGCATCACTGCCTTGTCTGTGTTTGGACCTTGCTGCTAGTAGGCTGAGTTGGAGGTAGGTTTCTGCAGCAGCAGGCTGGGAGGAGTGAGATTCTGTCAGTGGAGGAGGGAGCACAGCGTGCCCTAGTTATCTTGCAAGTTCTTGTCTGGTGGAAACACCCTAGTTTAGTTCTGTGGGAACTTTTTTAATCTTTCTAGCTTTCCCAAGAAATAGTCTTGGGCCAGCTGCGCTTCTGTCTGAGAACAATTTGTGCTCTCTCACCTCAACATACGAGAGTGATCCTCTGCCTTCATCTGCTGGGGTTGAGGCAGCTTCAAAGCCTAAACAACCAGTGAGCCAGCTCTTGTCCTCGCAGAGGATTTGTGATCTTACCTTTCTTGTGGCATCTAGTCAAAACTGAGCCTTAAAAGAAGGGCATAGTAAACCATGGGAGTCCTTGAGAGTTTTGCTTCTCAGTGGAGTAAGGGTAGTGTGGGCAGGACAGTACTTGTGTGGCTGCACTCCACTCCTTAAGAGCCTTGCTCTTCCTGTGAGTGTTTAAAACTGAATGGTGCTGTTACGTTGGGGAGTGAAAGTAGCCCTCCCCAGCTGTTTAAGTCAAGGCTGGGGACCCTGGACAGGAGCCTGGAGCTGTGTGGCAGCTGCATGTGAACGATGTGCCTTGCTGTTGGGTCCGATGGCGCTTGCCAAGTTGTGTGCTGTCCTGGCTACCCCAGGCTAATTGGAGTGGTGCGTGCAGACACGCTGGACTAGTGGAGTAAGCGCACCTACCAGTCTTGCTCTGCCTGGTGGGGCTTCTCATGGGATGTTTCCTGTCAGCCTGTTGTGTGGAAGTGCTGGTTCAGAGGCTTTGGAAATGCAGGATTTTGTTGTGATCATCTCTTCAGCGAGCTGCTGGCTGTAGCACGCTCCCCAGAAGCGTGCTCTGCTGCTCGGTAGTGCCAACCTACCAGGCACTGGAGAGGATGGGTTAAACCACACTGATGCCAGGCAAAGGCCATGGCTGTGACCTGTAGTCAAGATCCTGCTCCTTGCATAGGGAGACCTTAAGTGAGACATCTGTGGCTGGTGAGCGAACTCGCCACTGGTCAGTGATGCATATGAACTGGAAGTGAAGACTGTTTCCGCTAACCCAGTTCTTAATCTACTGGCCTTTCTCTGTTTCAAGCAGCAGTTTGCTGGGGTGGAAAAGCTGAAGTGATTTGAGAAGGAAAGGCTTCCTACTGCTCTAACTCCACAGCTCCAGAGTGACTAAATTGATAAAAATCCCTTGATACAACAAATTACCCTGGTTCTAGTTAAAAGCAGTGTGAGCTGAAGGACAGCTTTGAAACCTGTCTCCATTTTCTTTTAAAACATGGTTATCAGGCTGGTATCTTGCATTCCTAGGAAGATAACTTTTGTGGCTGGAAGGGCTGCAGAGCTGGGAAAGATCCAAAAAGCTGGTTTTTTTTATTTCACCCTAAGCCTCAGAGCAGGTGAAGCAGCAGGGTTGAAACCTTCCTTCTGCCAGCTTGGTTCTCAGCCCTGCACCTGCCACGAGCCGTCTGCTGGCAGGGGGAAGAAGGCCAGTTGCTTAAAAAGAGGGAAAAACCCTCTCATTTTAATTTGTATGCTTTTTTGGTTAAGGAGGTGATGTCTTGGGGCTGCATGAAGTCGATACTGTGCTGGACATGTGTCCCAGAGTCCCCTTGGCCCTCCCACCCCACTGCTCTCCCTCAGTGCCTGCTCTTTGTCTCCCAGTTTTGCTGGGTCTTGCTCCATCAACAAATACTTTTTTTGGCTTTTTTCAGCATCTCCACAGCTTCCCCCATCCATAGCCTGTGCACAGGATTCAGCCAAACACTGGCAAAAACATCTGACCCTGTGGGCCAGTAGCCATGCTGCTAATGGCAGAATGCTGCTGCTGCAGCCACATGTTGCTCCTCATCTGCCTGCCTTGAGGAAGGGTGGAGGGAACCTCTGGTGTGCTAGTACAGGTGTTGGTGGGGCCATGGGGTGCTGGCTAGCCCCACTGACCCCTCCTGGCTACCCAGCTGGGCCAGTCCAGCCTTGCTGACACAAGGGTGGGTGCCAGAGCTCTGAGAGACAGTCCTGGAGCCTGGTGTGGCCCACAACGTTGGCACGTGGAGGGAGGACCTGCAAAGGGAGAACTGTAAAGGAATGGATCTAGGGAACAAAGTTGGGTTTGTTTTGGGCTGTGTGGGGTTTTTATGTAGTTTACCTCAACACCAGGATGGGACTTGGTGTAAGCTTGGGGACTGGCTGTCAGAGAAGATTATTTTTTAAAAATACAAAGAAATCCTAAACCTGCAAAAATGTAAAAGCTTCCTTCCTGGAGCGAGTCTGACTGCTGAGCTGGCTCAGGTCAGTTGGCTGCAGCCCTGGCAGTGATTTCAGAAGGAACCATCTAGGGAGGCTGGTTTTATTCAACAGCAACAGAACCTGCATCAGCATACCTCTGCTTTCTCATGTAATGCTGCTGGCTTGGAGCAGGAAGACACAATCTGCTCCTGTGGATCTTCAGGCCCACAGCTGCATCCCAAGGACACAACCACCATGGTAAACTGAGATGTTTCACCTTGCACAAGCTGGCAAGTAAATCTGTTGCCACTTGCCCACTGTAGGAGAGCAGCACTTAAAACACTGCATTCATTTAGCTTGCAGATGAATGTCTTGGCAGAAGGGGAAAAAACCCTCCTAGCCAAACCTCAAAGTTTAAGCAGCCCAAAATCCATTGCCAGGGGTGCAACCACAGTGGATTGTAGTCCCTGCACCTTGGCTGCCTTTTGGTTGAAGCTGCAGCTGGAAACTGTTTTGCAAAGATTGCAGCCAAGAGGCTGTGGTTAGAGGCCCGGGGCTGGTTTCTTTGGGTGCCAGCAAATGCTGGTGACCCTGGAGGCATGTTCTGCAGGAGTGCAGCAGGATGTTGCTGAGCATCTGTTGGGTGTTTTGAGCCATTACAGCTGCATTCATCACCTTCCACTTCTGGCAGAATGAAGCCGAGCACCCTAGGAGGCCCTTTGAAATGGAACCTCGCCAATGAGACTGAACATGGTGGGAGAAGTGATGAGCTGATCCTTTCTCTGTGGTATTCCTGCTACCCTGGGAGCCACCTCCCTGCCCTGTGACCAGCAGTGCTGGGAAGAAGCTGGCATTTCAGAGTAGCCCCTTTTCCTCCCATCCCCAGCAAGGGTCACGTGAGCATCCAGCAAGCCCACCAGAGCAATGCAGCTGCTTGATTGTTATAGGGCTTGTCCAAAAATTAAATGTCCAGAAAGGACTTCAAGACCAGCTTTCCTGATTCAGGGACATCTAAAGCTGGTTGCACCCATCCTGCTCACTGTGGATGCTCGGATAGCTAAACCCCACTGCTGTCACTGGAATGGGCTGAGGTCCACCTCTACCTACAGCTGTATCTGCACCTTTGGTGGGGGCCCTTGGCCGCTCCAGCTGAGGCAGGAAGGGCTGATTTCTCTGCTGTCTGCAGTCGGTTGTGTGGTTGCTGTAGGCTGCAGCTGCTGGTGCTTGGTCAAGCTGTCACAGGAAAGGTTTTTAAGAGGGCCAGTGTAGCCTTTCACTTTTGGCTGCCTTGGCCTGGCAGCCACCTCCTGGCACCATGTGCTGTCACAGTGGGGCTAGGAGTGCTCTGATCTACATAAACTCACCTGATGTCTAAGTCAAATGGGCACGACAGCAGCTGCCCACAAGTACATGGGTTCGTGGCCACCCCACTTACTGTAGGCCAGGCGACTTTGGGAAAGGCGTGCAGGAGGAAGAGTGCAGGAGGCTGGCAGACTGCACAGACACAGCTGGTGCTGTGTGCAGGCATGGGGGTTAAATAAGTCTCTTCCCAGTGGTGGAGGGAGGCTTTGCAGACATCCATGCTGAGTTTCATGTGACCCTCCCTGGAAAGAAAAAAAGGCCTAAAATGAAAAGTAGTTGTGTGCAGCCCAAAGTGAGTCACCTACCTCCCCCAGAGCTGTCAAGCCTCTCCCACCACAGACTGGTGTGGGCAACTGGGTGGGCGCAGGCTGCTGAGGAAGGACTCTCCATTTTTACCTTTATCACTTTGAACCAGTGCTTTGACCTGGCCTGTTTTCTCTGGTGCCTGGCAACCCTTAGCTGTCTTCAGGCTCCTGAAAGCCTTCCTGCCTCCTGAGAATACTCTGGGCCCTATGGAAATCACACTTGCAAGAATGAGCTCCAGGATGTCACTGGCTGATTCTGTTGATCAGGCCTGAGATGAGACTAACCAATTACTTTCGTGTGCTAATGGGCCAAAACAAACCAAGAATGATTCAGAACCAGCTGTAGGCAAAACCAGACTAGCTTGATTCAGGGAACAAATAAGACACATTTAATTCACGCAACAAGACCCCAACACAAAGACATACAGAGATTAATCCTGTGTTCTTACATAGCTGGGCCAAGCTGCTACCTCCACCACCTTGGCAAAGAAATTTCCAGCAGCTGTTTTCCTTGTGAGAATGTGATGTTTATCTTTTCGTCCATGCATCCATTCTAAGTGCCAACAATTCCTTAAAGGGCCAGATCTCTGCTCAATCTGCTTCCAGGGTGGTCTTCAAATGGAAGATCTCTGAATCCTGTGGGCCACGAACAGGAGGATGACTCTCCACTTCTACAAACAAGGACTTGTGGGGGGGTGAAACCTTTCCTCTGCTGATCTCTGGGGTTCCAAACTCTATTCAGCACCTTCCAAAGGGCAAGATGGCTGCTAGTGGCATCTTAGTCCAGTGACACCAGGCTTAACTTGTGAACCAAAAGACAAGCCTCTCCCAACTTGAAACAGGAGAACTCCAAACTAGTAGTACTGGTTCTTTTTCTTCCCACTTAAAACCCCAACGAACAAAGCTTGTTTGCAGAGGTGCTGATTGGCCAGGCTGAGAGCTAAGGGAGAGCTCTGAATTCCAAGTTGCTTATCAGCAGTTGCCATAGTAATTCCTGATCCCTCAGGCTATGACCTGCCAAATTCAAACCACAACACAGAGGTAACACTAGTTAGCTCAGAAGAGAGGAAAAAGAAGCCGTCATCTTCTTTTCACAGCAGCTAGTGAGCTCTGATCCTGTGCCAAGCTCCTTGTCAGAGATGTGGTGTCTGCAGCAGAGGTCCTTCAGCCAGACAACTTTCTGTTGGCCCTCTAGACTTGAGCCTTCTGTCCCCTTCCTAGCCCACTGGCACATGGATTTCTCTACTGAGACAGCTGCATCACTGCTGTGTGGCATTGAGCTCATACCTCTAGTGACTAGGACTACACGGTGTGAAATCTCTGATGACTCAAAGAACTGGTCATTTGGGAGAAGAAATACTAAATGAGAAGTCTTTTAATTCCATTAATAGCATTTCGTACCCTGGTAGCTTCTGCTAGTGCATCACTGGAGTGTCTGCTTGGATACCTTCCCCATGTTCTAAACGATGCCCTCAAAGATTAATTTTTTGATGAAAAACATAAAACCCTTAAAAATTCGTGTGCGCAGTACAGTTTCCATGACTGCCTGTTGACCCTGTCCAAAGGCACTCGGCTAATCAATAAAGTACCTACTGTACTTGGCTTTGTGTGCTGGCTGATCACGTCCCTCTCGCTGAAGACACACTGTGAAGCAGATCCAGAACACCTTCCCACTACGCTAATCCTGTGGGGAATCCACTCAAGGTAACATTTTCCCTCTGAGACAGCACAGCCCATCTTTACCCGTGGCACTGAATTACAACATGACTACATCAGGATTGCGTGGCGTTCTGCTGGTTTTAGAAGATGACATGAGGAGTAACATAAGGGAGCACCTGACTAGACTTTCGGCTCCCTTAGCTGCTCAAACAGCACACAAACGCAGCAGAGCAGCCCAGTTCATGAATAGTGAAGAGTTCCCATCCTACATGCTTGTGAATGCAAGTCTCAGAGGACTCACCTGGCATGAGGAGGACAGCTGGATGTTAGGAAGAATTTCTTTACTGAAAAGGTTATTGCATACAGGAACAGGCTGCTCAGGGCAGTGGTGGAAGCACCATCCCTGGAGATATTTAAATGATGTGTGGATCTGGTGCCTATGGACATGGTTTAGTGCTGGGTCAAAGGTTGGGCTTGAGGGTCTTTTCCAGCCAAAGATCCTCTGATCCTGTATGCAGGCTCTGGCTGTTTGTTGCTGGGAAGCACATCATGTACCTTAGCAAGACGCTGAAGGCTGACTTCCTGGATTCCTCTCGGCATTCTCCAACACCTCCTCCAGCTAGCGGCAAGCTGGGTCCTGCTTGCAGAGGCTGAGGAGGCAGGAGTCAATGTGGATAGTCATGAAAGCACAAGCACATCCCTGCACTGTGATTTGCCTTTCAAAAAGCCTGAGCAGCCCGTCTCCTAGGAACATGACACTTCATGCCACGGAAAGGTGAGCAGCAGCAGGAAACACACCTGTAGAGAAATACTTACACAACCAATTTTAGTAGAAACCGAGCAAAATTGAAATGTATGACATGCAAAAGGCATCAGAATTGTTTTACAAACTTAGAAGGGCATTTGACCCCTCTTCAAACCTTTTATTGCTTCCAAGTGGGCCAATAATGGAACATCTGCTTTCCACGCAGACGGGTATTAGGACGTGCACAGGTGATGCACACGGGTGATGCACACGGGTGATGCGCACAGGTGATGCACACGAGTGATGCGCACAGGGGATGCACCCAGGTGATGTGCACAGGTGATGCACCCAGGTGATGCACACGAGTGATGCCCACGGGTGATGCGCACGGGAGATGCACACGAGTGATGCCCACGGGTGATGCGCACGGGAGATGCACACGAGTGATGCGCACAGGCGATGCACCCAGGTGATGCACACAGGTGATGCACACGGGTGATGCACCCAGGTGATGCGCACAGGTGATGCACCCGGGTGATGCGCACGGGTGATGCGCACGGGTGATGCGCACGGGTGATGCACCCAGGTGATGTGCACAGGTGATGCACCCGGGTGATGCACCCGGGTGATGCACACAGGTGATGCACCCGGGTGATGCGCACGGGTGATGCACACAGGTGATGCACACAGGTGATGCACCCAGCCGGCTGACCTGAGCGCACACTCAAAACCTCACTTTGCTTCGTTCACAGGTAGTGAAGGAGGTTCCTCCCCACCCTCCGTTGTCTTTGCTCTTTTTTTAACACAAAAGCGTTGCAAATAGAATGAAACAGTCCTGTCCCATCTCCCTTCCTGCTCTCCTGCAAAAAGGATGGACAGAGCAGCCCCGCAATGTGCTTTTCAAAAATGGTGGAACAGAGATGTGGATGCGTTAAGCAACATTCCACCAAACGAGTGGAAACCCAGTGGCAAAGCCAGCAATAAAGACATGGTTGGGGAGAAAAACCTGGAAACCATCTAAACCACAGCACGTATTCAGGCAATAACACAGGACCCTGTGGTAGAAATTACATTGGTGCTTTTAACGCTGTCCTCAAACGTAAAACAGAGGTAACATCACAAAAAACCCCCTAAAGATCCATCTACTCCTTCGTGTACCTAGTAGACAGATCTTGGAGGGGACTGCAGTCTTCCCGCTGACCCGTGTATCAAAAAGACTTTCCTTTAGGCTGGTTTTGACTGTGTTGACATGTTCCCACAAAGCCTAAGGGCCGTGATGAGCACCATGGTTGTGGCTTTTAGTCCCTAAAGCCTGATTCCAAAAGCAGCATCATGTCCAATCCATCCAAACGCTGCACAAAGGGTCGTGAATCTTTGCAGCCTTCCAGACGAAGCTCTGGCTGTTCCCAGCAGAATGCAGGGTACGAACCCAGTTCTGCTGGAATGCAAAACCACAAAGCTCTGGGTTCCTCTAGGAAACGTTTGTCCTTCAGAGTCACTGAGGCTTGGAAAAGCCACAAAGCGATCACGAGAAAGTGACATCAGAGCTCAAAAGACTTCTGATGAACAATGTAACAGAAGTTTATTCTATAAATAGTTTTTCTCCTATCAAAAGGCAAAACACTTCCTTGAGGAAAAAACAGAACTATGGAAAATAACAAGTATCAGCTGCATCCATGGCAGCTGAACCTTTGCAGGGTTGGCTGAGCTCAGTTCCCACATGGTTAATCGCTCTTATCTTCTCCTTGGTAGTGTCTGTATTCTGGCTTCAGCTCCCAGGTGTTTTTGTGGGTCCCCTTCACATTGTAGATGCCTATTTCTCTCAAAATTTCTTTCAAGTATATCTGAAAGGAAAGAAAAATTAGTGTCATAGCAGCAGCAGGTGACTGTCACAATTCCTGCATCACATCAACTGGCGTCCGAAAAACAACTTGGTGGACAGCACCGTTAGCTGGTTGGCACCAGTTTGTGTGCTAACAGCTCTGTGCTAGACTCCAAGCCCCAGGCACTGACAGAGACTGCAGCAGCTTTGTTGTGATGCCCACAGCAAGTCCCAGGGATGCAGCAGGGCATCCCCGAGCCCCTGCTAGGGTGTGGAAAGGCAGGTACGGGCTGGCTGGATGCTCCACAGGCCGCCACAACAAAAGCCCTCAGCAGCTTGAGTGAGGCGATGCCGAGGTTAACGCACACACCGGCATCATGCAGGAAGTCCTCCACCTGAGCTGAAAGCTCTTGGCTTTTCATTCTGTCTGCACTGGGATGACCTTGAAACTCCCCACCTGATTCTGACCCCTGCAGAGCCCTGAGCTGCTGCTTTTCATGCAATTTTGCAAAGCTTTAAGCATCGTACAGCTTCGCTTTTAACCAAGAGCTGAGTAGGTGCCAGAGAATTTCTGAACACATGCCAGTAGGAAGGTGAGGGGAAGAAAACACAAGCGAAGCTACGATGCCAGTAGTGTGACCTCTGGCACCAGGCAGCTCCCTAATACCACCCTCCTTTACTTTTCATAATAAACACCAGCAATTTGGTTCATTTTTTAAAGAGATGTTTGCATGTTTGTTTAAATATGAACTGAGGCTGCCTGGAGTGGATTGCCATGGCAACAGCAGGCCACAGTTCAGACATCTCCACGTTACACCCAGAACTGCCTTAGTCGGAGCAATTCCATCTTCTGAGCGCCTGTACGAACGGAAGTTACCGGAACCGCTGCGTTTTCTGCAGCTACAGTTGCACTGAGCACAAACACCAACACAGACCCAACTCATTAAGAAAGCCAATTATTTGCTGATGGCACAGGGAAAAAAAGGAAAGGCTGACCGCCCTGTTTCTTCCTTACACTCCTCAGTTGTTGCTCAATGCAAGAGTTGAAGCAAAAAATATGTTTTCAGATAAAATATTTCAGAAAAAAATCCAGGTCCCACACTAAAGATGCTGCTTCCTTTGGAGTCCTGTAGCAAATAATTCTGTCCCAAAAGGCCCCCCGGGAGGGCCATTTGTCCACTCAGTAAGAAGCGTGACAGTGACAGACTGCGGATCCAAACTAGTTTCTTGGGGTCTTTGAGCCAAAGGCTGAGTGGGGAGCAGAGAGTTCTCAGGGACAGGGCTCTCGTCCCGCGAGGGTGCCCGATGCAAACCCCAGCAGATGGCAGCAGGAGATCAATCCACTAGGCTTAGAGCACCCTTCCACATCTCTGAGAGCCGGGTCCCTGCGACAAAGGCGCTCACTACACCAGCGATGGGTGTGCAAGCACTTTGGCACAGGGAGACACTGCTGTTGCACAACGCATTGTTTAGAAGGTGTTGAAAGCAGGTGAGACAGCGATTCCTACATGGGCACCTGCAGGAGTGGGTACCTGCGCAGCCACTGCTTTGTTTGCAGCCTCAAGGGACCGACCTCTCAGGAATGTCCCCATGCACTCAGCCCCATGAAGTACCTGCAGATGCGGTTCCCAGGCTACGAGCCGCAGCCTGCAGCTGGGAAGCCAGACCGCAAGGAGTGACAACACGGCAGGGCTCAGGCTCAGGCAGCTGCTGTGGCCGCATGGTCCTCAGATCCCAGCAGCTCACTGCGGTTTGGTGGCATTCTCTTTGGGTGACATTTTGCACGAGGCAGCTCTCATCTCCCACTCCTTGCTCACTCCTCCAAACCACCCACCCGGTGAAATGAAGGTTACGTGTCATTTCAATCGCCCAGGCGGCTCTGCTTCTCTCCAGGCAAAAACCTCCAAGACTTTTGATTCAGCAGTGTGAGAAAATGGCACAAACCCAACCAGCACTGAACAGGGAGGCAACATCTGCACCACAAGGAAGAGCTGAGACCACAAACTGCTGCGGCTGAGGATTTGCAATACGTTCCCAACTGATGCTGTCATTTGACGGAGGGCAGCTGTGAGTGTTAAGCCTCAAATGTCATTACAGAATTATGGGATAAAAACTTCTGAGAGAGAAGTTCACTTCCAAGCTCTGGAATCCTTTCTAAAAATCTCAGGGGGGGGAAAGCCCCCCATCACTACCATCAAATACCATTATGGTGTTTGGGTTAAGCATTTCTTAAAGATGAATTAAAATCAAAAACTGTAAACAATGTACCTCATTTTGAAAAAATACTGTTCCTATTAGGCCACTGGTTCCATTCTTCACAAAGATTTGACAGCTCACCAAAAAAAGGTGTAATTTTTCCTAGTCACCAAGTCCAAATCTAGAATTACCACAGTATTTCCAGGGAGCACTCAGTATTTACATCTGGGCAGGTGGCAACAGATTTGCTTAGTACTGCAAATTATTATTTCTCATGAAGAAAGCAAACCAAATAAGCACAGGTTTCCTGACTGTGACAGTAGTTTGTGTTCAGAACAGACTTGCTTTGTGATTTCAGAATCAGAAAATAGAGATGACAGCAATTTCCTGCATAGCATGCAGTGCAGTTGTTCTGTAGCAAGGGTTTAATTTACTATTTACATTTACTATTCTGTAAGAAAAATGCCCCAGTTTATTTGTAACTTGACTAACAAAGATGCTGATTCCCTTCCATGAATGTGTATTAAATAGTATTAGCCAGTGATGCAAGCATCTAGAACTTCACTTGAACGGGAGCTGAGGAGCAGCACTTTCTCCCTCACGTCTGAAAATAACCTCAGCATTTAGAAACTGAGGAGAAGTCACACAGCCAGACAATCTTAGACAGAAAACACAGCACTGAAAACCCAGCAGAGATTAATTAGCAGCCAACCCCTGTCTGGCACAGAGAAAGCATCTCTATTCACCTGGTGGCACTGGACTTCTTGTTTGGCCAGGTATAGTTGCTCTGAGAACAATAATGTCACTGGGTAACAGGAGCAGATACTTGACTTTCAGGAAAAAAACAGCAACCCGGAAGGTGCAAACTGAGTGTTGAAGTCTGCAACACAAGAGAAGTAACTAAGAAATAGTGTTTTGAAATGAAAATGGATGCTGTTAACAGCTCCCTACAGAAGTTTTTGATGGGAACCTAGACGGGAAATTCAGGTAGATGACGCACCGAGAGACACCTCTGAATCTGTGACCGTGCTGGCTACCCAGTGAATGAAAAAAGGCCTTAGCAACAAGATTTTGGTCATTTCTTTTCTCAGGTTTTCTGTGTCTGATGAAGCTGGACTGTCACCAACACCTACAGCAAATCCTGGCTGAGAATGAACATGAAACCCCTAACTCCCACACACATCTCGAAACTGAGACCTCACAGCTCGCTCACGGGAAGAGGGCTTAATGGTTTCATTCATCTCAGGCACCCTCAGGACTTGTAGCCATCAGTAGAGAGACTCAAATAAGAAACACAGATGCAAAGGTACAGCCAAATGACATGCAGCATCAGGCCAAATTAGTCTACAATTTCCTTTTAAAATGTCTGCATTACTACAACAGCTGGAAAGAAAAAGGCTGGATTTGCTGAGATGAAAGTACTCAGCAGGGACCTACCATGCTACAGGCAGAATATACTCAGGAGCAGATGATGACAGCAAAGACAGACAGGCAGGCACAGAAATTAATCATAAATGTTAACAGAAGAATTCATGTGAAGTATTTGCTCTACACATCCAGTAACCACGGCACATCTAATACTTAAGGCAGCGACTAAACCAGACTGGATCCATCTTGTCCAACTCCTGGTGCCTCGCGACGAACCTTGCGTCAGAAGCACAGCCTTCCAGGCTCCCTTAAGCTGGTGCAGAGAGACAGGTACATTCCAGTGGTGAATCACCTCACAGGAGTAAGAAAACTTTTCTGTTCTCTCGTGGCTTAAGTGGGAGTTGCGAGTGACTATTTCTAGCTGAAGTCATGCTAGACAGGATAAATTTGCACCTCCTCACATTCAAAGTGATCGTGATAGTGACTGCCACACTTAAGTCTTAGGAAAAAACAAATGTTAACATTTTCTTGCCATTTGCTCCATATCTTGCTTCTACTCCTTCCTCCTTCTCAGCTCCCATGACCCACACACCGCTGCCACACGGATTAGAAGTTGAGTCACTTTATGAATGAATGGAATTGCAGCGCTACAGACTGAGGTATGAGTGGCTGGAGAGCAGCCTGGCAGAGCAGGACCTCGCAGGACTGGTTGACAACCAGTTGAACATCAGACAGCAGTGTGCACAGATGGCATGAAAGGCCAATGGCATCCTGGCTTCTATCAGGAATAGTGTGGCCAGAAGGACTAGGGACATAATTCTTCCTCTGTACTAGGCACTGTGGAGGCCTCATCCTGAGTACTGCGTGTGCAGTTCTGGGCCACTCACTTCAAGAAAGATGTTGAGGTGCTGGAGTGGGTCCAGAGAAGCAACGAGGCTGATGAAGGGACTCAAGGGGAAGTCTTATGAGGAGAGGCTGAGGGAGCTGGGGTTGTTTAACCTGGGGAACAGGAGACTCTGGGGGGACCTTATTGCTTTCTATAAATACCTGAAGGGAAGTTGTAGACAGGTGGAGGTTGGGCTCTTCTCCCAGGCAACTAGTGGTAGGACAAGAGGGCAGGGCCTAAAGCTGTGCCAAGGAGCTTTAGGCTGGATGTGAGGAAGAACGTCCTCACAGGACGGGTGATTAGATATTGGAATGGACTGCCCAGGGAGGTGGAGTCACCATCCCTGGAGGTGTTTAAGACAAGACTGGATGTGGCACTTAGTGGCATGGTCTAGGTGATTGTAGTGACGTCAGGTCATAGGCTGGACTTGATGATCTCAGAGGTCTTTTCCAGCCTCAATAATTCTGCAGTTCTCAACAGAAGACACAAATACATTATCCAGCCAACTTCTCCCAAGGTACTAGAACACTGCAAACCTACATGTATTTGAATTGGGTAACATCTTTGTGCAGCTTCTTAAGCAAACAGATCGCACACGTTATGTAAATCCTTTGATTCAGATCCACTTCATTAGTATGTGAAGTGAGCCAATCTAGTCAGCATCTTTCATTTCTTCCCCTCTTTTACAAAGGAGTATTTTTTTGATGTGTTATTGTTTCAACCCCACTCCTGCCTGGTCTGCTCAAGAAAAGCTAGAACAGGAGAAGAAGGGAAAGAACTGGAAAGTTCACAGGGGAAGGGTCTGGTAGATACTGCGGGACAACAAAACCATCACATTTAGCACATGGCTTCATTATTTCCTTTTTTGTGTATCACAAGAGAGTTTAACAAAATAAATCTCAAGTACCAAACTCTTCAACTCTACAAATATTTTCAGTTATAAAGGAAATTGATTTTGGGTGTGTTGTGACGATGACCGAGCTCCTAATGTGGATAATGTCTGCATTTAACACTAATTCCATGAAACACAGCTCACTCCACGAATAGACAGTCGTAACTACTGGAAACGGTTGTAGTAGAGGCGTGCTAGTACATACCACTGGCTGTTTGGTTATGTCCACCAGGTCTTTGATGTTGTAATACTGATGTTTCTCAAAGGCTGAGAAAAGCATGTCCAACACTTGCTGTTTATCAGCTCGAGCCCGTTTTCCATCTTCCTTCTTCTTCCTCTCATATTCAATCTATCGGATAGAAAACATGTTTTAAAGACATTCACATGTAACACTGCAATTCTCAGTGCTCAGAATTGGGATGTAAAAAAACCTCTTCTCTTCAGTAAAACACTATTCAATGACTCAGTGCTTTTCAGCTGGAAAAACATCTTTTAAGTGCTCAAATGTTCCTTTAGGAACATGAACTAAGCATTTCTCCTCAGCACAATAAGCTTTTCAGATATGTGTCTTTGCTTTAACTAGCAGAAAGCCCCAGAAACAGAGCCTGCATGATGTGTCCAAACCTGGAGAGAGATTAATGTTAGTTAGTTGGTTAGTAGTTAACTAATGTTAGGATTTCAAACTGGGACATGATTTTAACTACACCTCTGCTGATACCAGCTTCTAAAGTACAATGACAAGCATAAACAATCTACTAACTGTCATAGTCAGGAAAATGCACGGACCACTGTGGCTACATCTGCAATCGTAACCACGACCTGCCCAAAGGATGCTCAAATGGTCCTTGGGCACTGCCTCATCTGCTCCAACAACAACACTCCAAACAACCACTCTGTCCACACAAACCTCATCTTCAGGAAGCAGAAGACTCACTTTGAGCCACGAATAGTGTCTCTTCAGGAGAAACCTAAGTAGCACACACCCAGTTACAGTAGTCAAAAAAACCCCCTTCCACGCAAGCAGAGTGTTCTTGTTTGCAGAAACTTTTATAATCTCAAAGAAGACTTCCAGCGGTTCCTAATTCATCACCAGAAGACTGACACAGACCAGCACACCCAAACAAACCCAAATCACCACAGAGTACCAACCACAACATCTGCCAGCACATCATCCCATCCAGCTCCCAAACCACCCTCGATAACAGAAAACCACCAAGCGTCTTGGAACCAACAAAGGTGATCCAGAATCATGGAATCATTTCAGTTGAAAGAGACCTTTAAGATCATCAAGCCCAAGGTAACATAATTCATTTAATCATCAAGAGCTCTCAGCAGACTGTGTGGGTGAATCTGAAGCAGCACAACAAACAGCAGAAGAGATGCATGTGATCCATAAGGGACACGCGCCCGGCTGCCAGTGGGATGATTTTGTATGGGAGTTGTTCTGCTTCTGATGTCTCATACCTCATCCTCCAAAGAAAGACCTTCAGAGAAGCAGCTAGAAATGAAACTTCACACTTCTAATGGATACTCAAAATCTTCTTCTAAAGAAGAGAGATTTCTGGTACCATTTATTTTTGCTTATGTTTCCTTGCCAGCAAACTCCCTCCTCCTGAGTGAGAACAGCCTACCTCTTGATCGCTGTCCCATAGCGACTAAAGGCTATTACTGCCTTTGCTGTGGCTCACAGGTCTCTGGCCAGTCAACTTGCTCTTTCAAATCCTGAAGCAGATGTGCACCATGAAACTGAAAGCAGAGTAACTGTTCTCAACCTGTAGCTTTAAGTCTGCTGCTTCAGCTTAAAACCTAATAGGGGCTTGGACAACAAAACATTGATCTGCTTTTCCAACTGTGTGTTCATGTTATAAAAGATACAACTTCTTTATACAAACCCATTTTTTTATCTACTAATACGCTCTGGTGTAATTATTTAACTCTTTACTTTCAGCATTTAAAAGAATATTTTCATATTTTCAACTCAGTAATAGCTTTGCAGCAAAAGCAAACTGTGGCATCAAGTAAAACAGCTTTGCAGTACTTCATCTCTGGGAGATGGACTAGGTGATCTTCAGCGGTCCCATCCACTGGTCCATAGCATTCTGTGTCTGATCTTGGTTGCCATGATCTGCAGCAGAATTGCTATGCCACAGAAACTAGAGTAGGAACATAAATCTAGGACATTGACCTTCCTATAAACAACAGTATGTCAAAACAATTGCTGCTTCTGAAAGGGCAACAGACAAATTATTAGGAGCCTCTATTGACCTTGAAAAGGTTTTAATTGTAAGCTTTTGGGAGCCCTGTTGTGGATTCGGTTTCTGATTCTCTCCTGGTGATGTACACTCACTATGCAGGATGATGTGAGCAGACTGCATCTAGAGTAAACACATGAAGTAGAATTGCAATGGCACTGACACACATATGAACAAGTCTACTTGGCTTCAAAGAAGCTTAAAGCTGCAAACACAAAATATGGCCAGGATCCATTAATACCACATAAAATTATGACAATAAACATAAACTGAATTCTGTATCAAGCAGCATGGCCAGGGCGTGCTCACGGGTTCTGTGCCTCTGTCGGTGGTAACAAGGATCTACTGGAGAGGGTCCTGTGGAGGGCTACGAGGATGATTAGGGGACAGGAGGGCATGGCTTATGAGGAGAGGCTGAGGGACTTGGGGCTTTTTAGTCTGGAGAAGAGAAGACTTAGGGGAGATTTGATCAATGTTTATAAGTACCTGAAGGCTGGCCAGGAGGGGGGGGACAGGCTCTTTTCACTTGCTCCCCGTGACAGGACAAGGAGCAATGGGTGTAAGTTGCAGCAGAGGAGGTTCCGCCTCAACACAAGGGGGAACTTCTTTGCTGTGAGGGTCACAGAGCACTGGAACAGACTCCCCAGGGAGGTCGTGGAGTCTCCTTCTCTGGGGACTTTCAAGGCCGCCTGGATGCGTTCCTCTGTGATCTGTGTTAGATAGTTTTGTCCTGCTCCGGCAGGGGGGTTGGACTCGATGATCTCTTGGGTCCCTTCCAACCCCTCACATCCTATGATCCTATGATCCTCCAACAAAGCAGTTGGCAAGACCTCTGCATATGCTCCCATAGTCACAGAGGTAGTGGAGAAGCTGGACAAATCTCATCTAAAAGTCTAGCACAATCTACAGCACCACGCCCTGGAACACGAGCAAGCTGTTCAGCACGCCCCACCTTTAGATGGGAAGTGGGAGGACGCTGGCCCCTCACTGCATGAAAAGCAGGATGAAGGGTGGGACTTAGGAGAGTGCTGCCTGCAAGACAGGCAACGCACCAAATCATTCGATTGCCAAAAGGGTCTTTGCGTCTGATCTTCAACTGTGCTGACACTAGTCAGTTTGCAGCATTAAAAATGCTTTTAATTTACGCCTGGCTTAAGTCAGAACTTCACTGAAATACATGATGAACACATGACATCTTTTCTGCCAGAGAAACCATCTCTCCAGAGCAATCACCTACGACCACAGACCTGTGCTAATTCAGGCAATGGTGTCGGGACTCACTGCAAAACCACGGATGCATCTTGAGGACAATGAAGTATGCAGGGTTTAAGATGTGGTCTTAAAAATACATTAGTATGTCACATCTCAGACTAGAGTTGACACTTCATCCTAGCACTGAACAGCACTTAAGGTGAGAATCCCATCACCCTGCACATTCTGGAAAACTCATTTCCATCTACAAAAACAATTTCATTGTCCACTTTCTAATAGCATTTGTATTTGAGAACAGCTTCTCTGCTTTGAAAGCTAGAGAGAGTCAAAGAGAAAACCCATTGTCACGTATGTAATGAGACTGACAGTGATTCAAATAAATTAGTGAGTAAGATTGTCATGAAGTGTATCAGTATCATCACTCTACATGGAATGAAAACAAGGCAGGGAAAACACCTAGCATGCACACGGTTGTGTGTAAGTGGCAGTAAGCACCACATTACACTGTGTTTTCAGAAGAAAATGCAGAAATGACAGCAACCCAAACATTGATAAAAATCACCTACAACAGCCTTTTGGTCCTCTTTGAAAACTGCTCCTGTTACTTTCCCGTTGGTAGGTCATGGTCAAATACAAGACTTACCCTCCTGTAGGACACTGTACCACACGCAAAGGAAAGCACGACTACAGCTTTATGGAGTTCTCTTAAAAAATACAGACATTAACACCACGTTCTCCTGGAAGCAGAGTTTTGGAACTAGCCACTGCAGTCAACTCCAGTGAGCTTTCTCGAGCCCATGTTTTCAACCCTTAGGGATCCACAGAATTTTCCAGTCTTTCTGCGCTGCTGATCAAGTCACAGATGATACTAGTGAACGACCCTCTACTGGATTATCCAGCCTTAATTTTTTTTTGCCAGAGAAGCACCCAACACTTTAGAGGTCAAATCCAGAAGACAGTAGGAGAGATTAAGTCATCTCTATTTGCTAATGCTTGAGTTCTGGGTTCACAGAATGGTTTGGGTTGGAAGGGACCTTAAAGATCACTGAGTTCCAGCTGAGGTCCTTTCTCAGTGCAAAGACACACACATTTGTTTCTTAGGTTAGCATCTTTTCTGTGACTCAAAAACAAAGCAGTTGAAAGATGTGGTGGAAGAGATACCAGCTGCCAGTTTCAGACTGCATCACTCTGCTACAGCACAGCTATTACACCTGTTCTTAACAACCCCTCTGCAATTTTCTACCTCCCCAACCAGCAAAACCAAAGTGAACAAGAACAGAAACAACAACAAACTGCAAACTCCTCAGGTCAAGCTGAAGCGATGGAAGAAACTTATCTCCTCATTTTCTGTTTTGTTTTTTCTCCCCCTGTACTTTTGGTTTTAAGGAGCAAGAACAAGAGAGGGGAATAACAGAGTTAGCAGAGGAATAACAAGAGTTATTCCTTCTGTACATGGCAGAGCTATGGGAATAACGTGTAAGTAATGCACGGCATGGGAAAAGCTACCAGCCCTCTCAGGACAACCTCTGAGAACAACAACAGAAAATCCATAGCACTGGTTGGACCTCTTCAGATGACATACAGCAAGACAATGTGCTTGGCTAGCAACCAGCGGCAGCGCCCGACCCGTGAAGGCCAAACCGCTGCTCACTGTGCTGCCTATGCAAAGAAGCAAAGTGACAATAAGGCATCCTCAGTGTTGGCTTTGCTGATGTTAGGTGTCTGACAGGAATAGTTCATGACTGAGAATAAAATCCTAATTATACCAGTAACAGTCTGGAAAAGAACATGAAGTTGTCTTTTTAACAAAAGCACAGTGGGGTTTTTTGCTAGTAAATTGTCATGCTCAGCATTCCTCTCTCTCTATTGTTTAGTGCTTTGGAGCACTCTCCTCAGCAGGAGCTTCTATTTCATGTTCTCTGGATAAGATAAAGGAAATCGAAGAGGAGCGCCTGCGTTTCCTACACAAATGCAATGTGAATATTCTAATATTCTAATTTCATTAATGTAGAAAATCCACACGCACAGAAAACCAAATCTCAAACCCTCTCTTTGTTGAAAATTTATCTGCAGCTGGTATCCCAGTAGCCCACATTTTAATTAGCAACACTCCAGCATTCCCTCCAACTTCAGCAACAGCTCCCATTGTTGTCTAAAAACACAGAGCATGTTGTGAAGAGCTATTTAAAAAAAAGCACAGTGACTATTGCT
Source organism: Rhinopomastus cyanomelas (assembly GCA_013400115.1). Classification (NCBI taxonomy): domain Eukaryota; kingdom Metazoa; phylum Chordata; class Aves; order Bucerotiformes; family Rhinopomastidae; genus Rhinopomastus; species Rhinopomastus cyanomelas. The sequence continues at coordinate 77,562 of VXBP01000939.1, read as the reverse complement.
GTTTCCTTCTTTTGGCCTTGTGAATACAAGCTACAGTGCAGCTTTCTATTGTTTTCCCTCCCTGGTTTCTTGGCAAACAGGATGTTTTATGCAGGGAGCTTTAGCACTTTTGAAAGTCGTATTACAGAACGTATGTACACTACAAACAAATCAGATTTCTTTAAAACTGCATGTGTTTTATATTTAAAAACCATTAAAATACACCTCGATTTTCAAGGAAGGACCATTTTAGAACAAGCTGCCAAGAGCAGAATTTGTGTGTTTGTCCCTCAGAAATCGATTTCTCTTTGTTTACCTTCCCAGGATGTTGCAAAGCTTGCTGAAAAGCTCCCAAAATGCCTTCCTGAAGGTATTGTTCATACTGAAGCTGATGTGTTATGCTAGTACAAGGGTGACAGAGAAATCAGACTCCATCTGAAGTTTCATTGGAACTTTTTAAATGAAGATGTTTAAAGAAAGTCTGAAAGGTTTACCCACCCCACCCCAACCCACAGCACAGGATAGCAGGAAGAGGGGAGCACACAAGCCTCTGAAGGAGTAAACCAGCACTCCTGGAGAATATTCCTGCTGTGTCATGAAAAAACAATGAAGTTGCAGAAATATTCCAGCTGCAAGTATATTAACATCACAACCATATGAATGTCCCAGACCCCGTATTCAGCCAAGCTATTGCTGCCTCCCACTGACACGGCATTCCTTTACTCTCTCCTCGTGCCTGCTGTATGCTCATTTATGGACACACCAGGCAGCCACACTTAAGCCCTGTTCTGTATCATACCTTCCTTCAGGAAGGTCACCTCTCTCTCTTTTTTTTCAGTAGACATTCCTAGAAACATCCCTGAAGATGACTGAATGTATCAGCAGTTGTACATTCTTGTCCCAACAGGGGCTGCCATACGCTAACAAGCAACACGGCAAGTTTTACAAGAACAACTGTGGCTTGCAAACAGCAGAGAAATTTAGCCAAGAAGTTAGGACAGTTCATGGACTAGTTCTCCCAGTTGTAAGTCCTTTCAGCCATCTAATCTGAACCTTAATAAAAGACATAATGAAAAGAAAGATGCAGAAAGTTGTTGTGCCTGTGCCTTCAGAATCAGTGCAAGGCTGAGAGTGACTCAAGCGCAAGGATGTCCCAATAGCTTTTTCCCATCAGAGCAAGTTTAAGGAGGACATGGGACGCAAACACTGTGCCACCGGATCTCCATTGACAAGGACAGCTATGGAAGCAAGAAAAACTTTACAATTAGGACACAAGGTAATCAGAACCTTTAAGAGGCCTGATTATATCACCTTAATATCACATAAGGCTTAAACCGACAGCAGTTTCCACCTAGAATAACAATTCAAAAATCACACTGTTCTAATTGCACCAGGGCCATATGGAAATGGCACAGAATCTCACTAAAAAGAAAAGCTGCACAGCATGGTAGCTTATTCCAGAATTAAAGGGGGAGAGTAACCACTACCCTCACACACAATCCCATTTGCATAGCAGGATATACCAGAGTGGCTATTTTGGTTAAATGTCATTCCCTTAGCTGAAATAGTTATGTTGGTATGATCTTCTATGTATAGATCAGTCTCTGAACAGCAACTTCTACAAAACAGTACCATGAAAGAGAAACGATTATTTTTGGTTCTGTGGAAAAAGACTGCCTTTCAGTTAATGCTTAAATATCACCCAGTATATTGTCATTTGTTTTATGTAAACAAAATCCTAATAAAAAGTGTAAAAGTTTAAATGATTAACACAGTGACTCATTTTCAGTGTGACTTATCATTTCTCACACTCAGCAGCAACAGTGATCACACATGCATACACGCAAATTACTCAAAGAGGATCTTTAAGAAAAAGGACATTACAGTTTGTATGTACATCAAGTGATTTGGAACAGCAGTGTGGGCGTGAATATTGACAAGGCCAATGATGCAAATAACATCTACTGTGAAGGTATGAAACTGTGAAAAATTATCAGCTGTTATTCCTTTCTACTTGTCAGTTCCAGGACTGAAAATTAATGATTCTTTTCAAGTCGTTTACCCACCTCCATATGATACTTGGCTCAAAGAATTGCTACCACCTCTCACAGCACAAAGTCAAAACTGCCTTTTATTCCCAAACTAATTTTTTTTTGAGGAAGACTGTAACAAAGTCCCTAGAAAAGGCTTGGGCAGAGGTGGTCTGCAGTCCATCAGGTAACATGAAGGACTCAGAACTGGCAGACCTTAGCTCCAAGGGTGATATTAGTCTTGAGACAGAAGACAAAATTGGGGGAAAACCAGATAAATAGGAGAATTTCCAAAGATAGTGGTCAACTGTGAGCGAAAGAGCAGCAGAGCAATTCTGGAGCCCTGAGGAGCAGAAAAAGGGGAAATACTGAAAGCTACTTACGTTATATTGATGATTAGCTACTGGCTTGTAGTTTGTGGTTACGGCTTTGTCTAGCTGCTGTGAAAGCCTTACAGGTTTGGAAGATTCCTCTATCTGTAATCTGCAAAAGAAGAAATAAAAATAATTACTGACAAGTTCAGACAAACATACAGTCAAGTGAACTCTGAAACAATCTGCAAGTACCAGCCCTTATCCGAGGTCAGCTGCGAACAAATCAAAAGGCAGAACAGAGATGATCTTGAATTCAGGCTTTCCCATTCTATTCTTGCTTGAGGAAAAGTAAAATGATTAAGACACTACATGCACAGAAGAAAGTGAAACGGTGAAAACCGAGCAACTGTGAAGATCCTAAAAAACATATTTGAACACAGGTTTTATTCCAGAAGCCTGACACTCAAGTGGAAGAAAAGCTTTTCTGTTAAGAAACACCAAACCCAATCAAAATGAATCCAGCATCTCTCAGACTACTCATCTGAGGACTAAGAAACCTTTTGAGTCACCTCTGCTGATTCCCAGAGCAGAGCAAAGATCAGACTTCATGACCATCTCTTAGATACTTTAATGTAAAAACATAAATTTTGGTGACCTTTGTGTTGGCATTAACAGAGCCCACACTACTGTTCTATGAGCACTTTTTAAAACCTAAAGACAGAGAAACCCACATGGGTTCAAACCAACAACCAACCAAGTCTCAAACGCTCAGTCTCAAACAGCAGGTGACCTTAAGTCATCTCAAGGAAAGACTCTTAAGAGGGTCAGAGGTTGAACACATTTTGTCAAGCTCCTCCCTGTGTAATTAAACCTTTTGTATGAGGATGTAGGATTGCTCTGCTTACTTCAGGCTTAACACTTGAGAATTACTCCTTGAAATGAAGAGGCAAGAAACAGCTTTAGAAATATACAGGACAAAGTTCCTTCAAAGAAAGTACCTTCGTATCAACAGTGATGTTATTTCCTTTCCAAAGTTGTATCTTAGAGGCAGAAGGCTCAATTTTCACTACAGGCAACCTAAGACCTTCAGATCAATAACTGTACAGTGAAGCTTGCCTCCTTCCAATGACAAATTAAGATGGTGGTGACTTCATGGAAATAATGACCATTTGTGTTTACTAGTGTAAAACATCAACGCGACCAAACACTCTACTTTAACAAGCACTGTGATTAAGATCTACCTTTTGCTCACAGACACATAACATACCCTAAACACATACCACATAACAACCCTAAATTTCAATTCAGTGTGCGTCAGATGTGACACCTGAACAACCTAAATAAATGACATTTGAAGAAAGCTTTAAATTAAGAAATAATTCCTCTAGTTTTAACTACTGGAAACAAAGCCAATCATCCTCTATCACTAGTACAGCTGGACAGTAGCTGCTGGCAGTTCCATGTCATACTTAGACATAAACTGACTTTCTCTTGAACCGTTGTAGTCTTGTCATTTTTCCTATAGTTTTAATTACTCTTGAGTGGCCACTGCTCAGTCCTACAATCCTAAATCAGTAGAAGGTTCATCAATGCCTTTTTCTGTCAAAACGTAACGTGGTTTTTCTTAGTATGAGGGCAAATCAGTCGCAAGGTAAACAATCAGTGAACATTTTTAACCATGGTTCCAGAAAATAAAAATAGAAGGTTTTATCACAAGTTTAACTTTTGTCCTTCAATCTATTGAAATAATTTTAAAGATTTTATTTGGACCTGGTTATCCAAGATCTTCTAAAGTCACACTTCACAGAGAGGCACAGGCTGAAGCTAAACAGACGTCTTTTCTCTGTTTCTTTTCTCTACTTCTTCACTGATTTTTGTGATTATTACTTTTAAATAGTTTGGCTTTCATTATTATTATTTTAAATAGAGTTTTCTGCAATTTCCCCCCATTTTTCTAATTGTTTTGACTTGTGGATTTTTCCAGTCCTTCCTTTTATCCATTGTGGCTACTCTTCATTTTGCATCTTCCCTCTCATGCTTTTCTTTTATATAGAGGACATTTCCTACCCAACCTTTTTATTGATATTGCTTCTGGTCATGAGATAGGGACTCTTAGAGATCAACTGGAAATTCTTGTCTCTCCTTTCACCTTCAGTGCCATTGCACCACCTTCACGTAGCCCAAATTTAGATACCTGATTTATGATGTTGTTCCCGAGTCCTCATCACTACAGCTGCAGCATAGGTAAGCAACAGGCAAGGCTCATAACAGCACTAAAATACGTCAGATGGTCTCCTATATTCAGCCTAGAGAGTCCTCCTGGCACCAGGCTTCATAGCTTACTCTTTCAAATGTAAATGTACAACATCCTCCATTTCTTCTGGAAGGCAGCCAAAGAACATCAGCCATTCAATGACAAAGTGCCAGAACACTGAAAACATGGAGTGAACACCTCACACTGTCCTCAGAAGGAAAAGCTTTAGAACAGTGATACCAATCTCCCTCCGGCTTCTTAATAAATTAGGTATCTAAGTGAGCAAAGAATTGGTGGTTCTCAAGCCTAGAGCTTGTAATGAACTTGAGACACCACTCAGTGTTAATAGTTCTCTTCTGGTTCTGGCACTTCACAATCACAATAAAGGAAATTTCAATCCCCGCTTCAGTACAGCTTCCATGAATCAATCTCTTTTTTTAATAAAAGAACACCAGCAATTTCTTTCTTAACATTTTACACTTGCCATGCAGCTCATGTTTCAGCTCTTTTATTTTAACCTGATAATTTTCAAACCAGCAAAAACCCAAATGTGTAGGAGAACTAGCACATTGCTCAGAGGCCTCCACAGACTGATGTCAGTGAATTCATGTTCAGCCTGTAAAGCTCCTCAGCACCCAGTGCTGCAAGCACACGAAAGCGTCTTGCCTGCTTAGGAAGGGGAATGGAAGCCTGCTGTGTGAAAACTGGAACGGACTATCCAAGTTTGTTAGTTAAAGGTCAGAAGACTTCAGAAAGATCTGCAGACACCAACTAACAAATGCAGCAGCTACAAACGGAGGTGTCTCTGACAGTTCCTCAGAGATGTCTGTGTTGTATGGAAAGACCTCGTGCCAAAGCTTTCCAAATTATGACCCACAGGTCTCAGATGGTCTTCAGAAAACTGGGTAACAGTATAATGTTAGCTTCTTTTCCTGTTTCTAGTGGATAAATGGCTGTAGGAAGAACTACAAATATATTACACCCTGGTATTACTTTTTAATACAAGGAGATACAGCAGCTGCCACATGCCAGTATGGAAATCTAAACGGTAAGCACTCAGGAGGCAAACCTTTTTATTAATATGCATTTATTCTACACATGCATCTTGCTCTTCTCCCTAATGGCTGTGGCCTTCTAATTTTTCTGCTGCTTTCAAAATCTCCTGGAAAATGACAGCACCTCAGGTTGCCATCCTTTCACTGGGCTTCCCTAGGGAATATGGCCACAAAAGCCTATACACAACAGCTGCTGCACACCTGGAGTTAGCCTCCCCAAAACGCATAAATCCAGGTGAAGAGCTTGACAGATGTGCTAGAAACCTCAAATTAGCAAATGGTTCATGTGTAGACAAAGCACTGAAATGTATTCAGTGTATTACAGAGGGTAAAGACAGATAGCCTACAATCATTGTGTCCAAAGAACGTATTGGCACAGACACTTTGCAGGGAGACACGGTGTGCACGGCTTTGTCTGTCTTGTTTTGTTCTCAAAACCATGCCATAATTATTCTGCATGCAGGAAGTCGTGTGTCTGGGTGAGTACAACTGACTTTTTAAATCTGCATAGCTGTTGTCTGACAGAAGAGGATGGACTATGTATTTATGAATTCTAGTAATTATGCACCCAGCCTTTTTTTAACAAAAGCTACGAGCTGGGCAATATACAAGCCTTCCAGATTGATGCTCTGGTGCATTACAGATACAACGACTTTTAAATGGTCATTTCTTAAACAAAACTTAAAGAGCACTATTAAACTAAAACATTATGACCCTTTCAAACAGGATTTTCTCAGAGTGCATCTGCTGAATCTTAATTGAAACTGTTAGAAGAAATCAAGAAAAAAAACCCCCAGCAGATACTCTGAGTCACCGGTGACACCGATTTAAACAAGCAATGGCTTTTTACCTGTTACTCTTTATTAGGACTTGCAAGATGCTGCCAGTTAAAAGCCTTAGTTATGGCTCAGAACTGCACACAACTCTCCAAGGAGTTAAACATGCCACTTGACTCCTGCTGAAATAGCCAGTGACAAAATTCATGCTAATTTCTTGCCTAAAAAAATAGAAAGAGAAGGCAGAATTTCCCCCCCCCACCGAATTGCCAATGAATTAGCGATGAAGCACTCATCAGCCTGCCCACTGTGGCTTTCTTTTCCGCCTGCAAGATCAAACACAGCTCTTCTGCCTTGAAATACAGCAAGCAACCACCGTGGCATTGAATTCACCATGGTCATTTCCCAGCAAAACACATTTCATACTGCAACTGTGATTTGTCATTGTGCCTACAGTTGAATAAGGAGAAAAACACTCCAACTGTCTGGAAATAATTCTATAGGACTTGTCAACAAGCAGCAGGCTCATAAAAGGAGACAGATGAAGGCAATATGTACATTCCTAGGAGGAATTTAAATATATAAATCTGGACAGCAATAAAAACCAATCCTTTAGAATAGATTATTTCCCGTGATTAATCTTCTGTCACAAAACAAACGTTCCAAAGATTAGAAGCAGGCATTAATCACAAAAACTAGGGCTTGGATTCGTGACAGTTCTTAAGAAATTATTGAACAGATGGGACTGAGAAGTTTCAATACCTTTCTGTGCCTAGCTGATTTTACACAGGACACCAGGAAGGAGCCAGCCTTACTGATGCAAGAAAAGAGAGGGTATTTCTCTGCAATACCTGGGTAAAAAAAGACCCACTGCTCACAGCTTTAGAGGGAGGAAACACAAACTCTCCAGGTCTGTGTTTTGCAGAGGTTTGGGTTGTTGGGTTTTTTTGACTCCTTGCACTCTGGTACAATTCTATATTGAAGCAGGCACCTGGACCAGGCACAAGGATCACGAAACTCCTACAGGCAATGAAATTTTTTCTTTGCTTCCCTATTTTACTAAGCATCCAAAACATTACAGATTTAGGTACATCCTACACAATCTCATCCAATACAAGCTCATGAATGTATAGCTTCACACCCACTTCCCTTGTGTTCATGTGGTCTACCACACCTTGACAAGGTTCAGGTAGCACCTTTCCTGGCTTTTCTTCCAAGCAAGACTTAGTAATGTAAGAAGCAAGCAGATGATGGGCATGAGATGAAAACTCCTATGAGATGTTGAAACTTCAAGTTTTTGTAATTCTGTGAGAGCTGCAGGAACTTGGCACCCTGTGAGGCATGTTCTGCTAAAACAATCCACAGCAATGCACAAACAACATACACCATTCTCAGAATGACCACAGTGGTAAAAATACACATTATCTAATACATGTGATGACCATCTGTTGCCACACAAAACCACCTGCCATCTATTCTCAAAGGTAAGAACTGGCAGTATGCAAATTCATCAAGTTGTGCTTCACTGTAAGAAGTTCTGCTGTCTCACGTTAAATGGAGGCAGATAACTGCAGCCCACAGCACGGATGAATCCATTTCTCTCCTTCAGATGTTGAGTGTTACTCCAGCACATACAGTCAGTCAAAACAAAGTGATTCCATTCTCATTTACGAAGACTAGCAGACAGAAAGAGGATAAGACGAATGGAAATGGCATTAAGAAGTGCACTTGTCACAGAGTTAAATGATGAAATGTTTCAGATTATTAATACGTGGTTTAGAACTCATTTTAGGTCCTGAAATCCTGGAATGTCAAGAAAAGTGCTGCAATTATCCTGTGTTCAGGAAAGCTATTAGGTTTTTCTGAGGTTGACATCTTCAACTATGTATGCTCAAGGCTGAGCAATGAATCATATAAAAATAAAATACCTTCATGTCTAATACTGAGACATGCACCACAACTGTAACTCAGCACTGCAACTCTACCTGTGTTTCTTCAGAACAAATCAATGAGCTTGTATGAATGGTAATTGAACAGTAAATAATGATCTCTCATGTATTTGATTTTCTGATTTGATCAATGGGGATGATTGACTAAAAATGCTAAGCTCCCACTTTTCCTCCTCGAGTTAAACATTCTAAGCAATTGATACTTTCCTGGGTTAGCTTCTGAGGATAAATAAGGGAAAGATAAAATAAGCCAGACTTCAGCACTGTAGGAGTGATGTAGCTAAGTAACTTTCCCTATTATTTATGATACCAAACTTTAAATTTTTAAGTGATGCCTCAATGCAGTCACCACGAAGAAAACTGTAAGATGTGCCTGACATCCCAGACAATTGTAATCAGGCTTGCATGTCTATGGATACTTCATCTAAAAGTATCCTGATGCTGATGAAGTCAGTCTCTGGTGGTGCCTGGCTCATACTGGGGACAAGGTGGTAGTACATTATCCAAGGCTAAGTTTATAAAAGAATCATAATATTCCTTTATAAACTAATAAATATAATAATATNAGGTGGTAGTACATTATCCAAGGCTAAGTTTATAAAGGAATCATAACTCAGAGATATCTTCTCTACAATGTGACTGTTAAGTCAGGTTAGAAGTAGCCCATCCATTAGTGAAATCATCTAGTTCCAACTGTCCTGCCATGGGCAAGGACATCTCTCAGTAGACCAGGTTGCCCAAAGGCCCCATCCAACTTGGCTGTGAACACTTCCAGGGAGGGACATTCAGAGCTTCCTTGAGCAACCTGTTCCAGTGCCTCAGAACGCTCACAGTGAGGAGTTTCTTCCTAAGATCTTTGACACTGTTAAGTTTGTCTGTCCAGGTTTATGTCTGAATGTTTTACTTGTTGCTTCCACCCTTTACTTAACATCCCGTTTTGCACTGCAAAAGGTTCCTGACCAGATACCCTTAAGGACACAGAGGCCCATTCACCATTGGAAGCAAAGCAATCTCTGCACCCTCCTTGCCCTTCGCAGATAGGGATGAGTCTTCTGGATGTACTCAAGAAAAACACCAACAGAACCAAAAATAGGTTAAAAAGGTCAGTTTCCCTTCAGATTTGTTCATACACACAAAGACCTGCAGATCTCACCTCCACCTCAGAGCTAGCTGTTCAACATCCTCTGTTACCGCTGTCCGTCAAACACAGGCAGATGCCTAAGTCTTAAGTATCAGTCAGGAATTAATAACCAGTGAAAACGGCTCCTTGATTTGTGGGAAGCACCAGGAATCTCACAAGCCTGTTACTGATACTGCAGGCGGCGAAGACTGGAGATCTACGTGAAGCGACTCGTTAACAATGTAAACAGGATAGTAAAAGTTTTTTAATTTTAAGATGAAGATTATCCTCCTGATTCATTGCCCAATGTGTTCCTTCTGAAAGGATCATACACAATTTTAACTATGTGCACACGTTTTAGTTGTTCCTATAAAAATATCCTGTAGCTAACTCCTCCGTCTGAAACCTTTCCTCTCCTTGCCCCACAAAATGTCTTTGGGGAATTACTGCTGTCAAACTGCCTCTGATTATGTGCTCCCATCTCTGAAATGGCACTTTCCAGATACCTCACCGCTCCCCTGACAGCTCTGCAAACAGCCACAGCATCTGGCTTCATTTGGGATCCTCCAGTTAAAATTTATTTACTGTTTGTCTCAATCCGGGAAACATTTGGATTCCTTCCCCAGAAAACCTAGGTGGCTCAAATCCCCTAGGTCTTTTCACAATCTCTTCCTTACTTAGCCTGCAAACCTAAAATAAGGCTGGAAACAACTAGCAAGGGACTGCTGCAAAGGGCATGGAAACCAGACTGCTAGGAGAGAGGAATACTCATGTGTTAATGACCGTGTGCTGCCACCAATAGCTTAGGAGGTGATCTTGAACAGTTCAGCCACTGTTAAACAGCTTGGCCGTGTGGTTACACTAAACTGCTGCATTAGCTCATGTTGAATCGACGAATTAACTCGCCCAACACTCTCTTCTGCAAGCAAAGAGAATTAAATTGTTTTTGGAACTCTGAACACACAGTCCAAACAAAATCAGCCCTAAGTTAAAAAGGTTGCTGTGTAGGCTCAGCAACCCTAGGAAAAAACAAGTCAAACACACAAAGTGAAAGGGCCCATCTCTGCCGTTAGCCCACGTTAAAGAGCAGCGCTGCCGATCCGCTCACTGGAAAGCTGCTCCTGCAAGCTGCACAAAACAGAGAAATGCAGCACAGGAAACTGAGGAACTGACTGAAGGGCGTATCAGTTAAAGCACAAAACAACTCTTTTTTTAAAAGTTTGGTAACAATTCTTTCAGCCAACTCAGAAAACAGGCTTTTTAAAAAACATTTGATAATTGTTCTGCCAGCCAACTGTCTTTCCTTTGGCAACAGCATTAGTGCTCGACCCTGATTTTTTCTAATAGTCTCATTACAATTTACTTCCTAGCTTGCCAAACAAGGGCTCCCTCCCAGCTCCCCCTCCCAGTACATTACATACCTGCCCATCTTCACTTGAAATTGTTGCTACAACGTCCTCCAGCTGTTGTTTGAGTGGAGACTGTGCTCCTAGGAGCAGAGCACAAGGTGCGTGGCTGTGGCAAAGCCAGAGGCAACAACTAACTGTTCAAAGGGAATCCAGCAAGTGGGGACCTGCCAGGCTGCTTTGCGGCTTGGAGGTGACGGCAACGGAGAGAAGAGACACCACAGGACAATCCACCAAAGACCTCTGCTCTCACTCACGAGGCTGCATGACGGATGCTTTTACACCAGCCCTGCATCACCCAGGGCTTGTGCCACCTTCTTCAAGGTCTAGCCTTTGAAATACTGCTTCAGAGGGCAAACATGATTTTCTTGAAGAGGGTTCTGTGCATCATCTGTGTGCATCACAGTGACACACGTATCACCATTAGCTCCTGATAAAAGCACTTGCTCAGGGTTTTGAAATTCGGGGTCTGAGGGCTGTGGCTCAAGACTAAGCTCCAAGCTCTGTTACAGCTTCAAACCAACAATTCTCCAAGTCACATCAAAGTATCTTTTAAAAACACACCAACGAATACAAGGCACAACATGGACATGGCAAGGTTTTCAAGTAACCGAGCCCAGAAAGCACAAGATTTCATTTTGTGTTTTAAAAACATAATTTTAAAACTAACATTGCCTCTGTTTTGAGGAAAAAACGACCATGACCTTGGTAGCTCATTATCTTCTGAACACTCCCTAGAGAGCTTATTTGTTAAGAAATAACTTAGATCCATGCACTTCTGAGCTCTGCTACATTAGTATTCTCCTCCTAATTAGGGATTTTCAGAAGAATGCCTGTTACTTGTGAACAAAACAAAACTCAGCCAAACTTTGTGAAGCCATACCTATTCTGTTATTAAATAAAAAACCCCAAAGATTTGATTATAGATTTGTCTGGCACGACAAATTCCAAAACCAGTCAATGGCTGAAGCACATTAGCTTCCCTAATAGGAAGCTGGATAACTGGGTTTATCTGTAAGATCTTAGTGAAAGCAGACTCCATGCATGTGTAATTTGGTTGAGTCTGTCCTCTGCAGAAAAAAAAAGTCCTGAAAGAAGCTTCGCTCTTTCAAGGTCCCTTCCAATCCCTAATGATTCCATGATTCTATAAGACCATTATATTTTAAAGCCTGCTCTTCACAGTTTTTCTTAATTACACCTAAGGCTGTAATTAAAAAATGCTCCACATAGGTGTCCTTGGTTTGTCACAAACCTGCATGGAACTGAATCTGTTAGTCAGCAACCCAAATGTGAAACATAAAATACTGTAAATATACTATTATGATTGAGAAAATAGTATGGTTTTCCAGCCTTCCTCACATAGCAGCTAGGAAGGTATTGGTAGCACACCTTTTGCGATGGCTGCTGCTGAGCAGCACTCTCATGGCACCAAGGCTTTATCTCCAACAGCCTCCAGGGGACAGGAGGCAGCACGTGCTGTGAGGGGACAGAGACAGAAAAATTGACCTCAGCTGACCAAGTGGGCATCTCACACCATATGATGTCGTGCTCAGCAACAAAAGGTAAGAGGCGAAGAAAGGGGGCTGGACTGGATGATCTTTTGAGGTCCCTTCCAATCTCTAATGTCCTGTGATTCTGTGATTTGTTATGAAGGTGTTTGTCACAGACTGGGGTCCTGCTTCCCACAAAGTGGCTGGACATCACCTGCTAATGGGAAATAAAGAATAAATCTCCTTTGCTCTTGCACACTCAACCTTCAGTTTCTTTCATAAAACTGCCTTTATCTAGATCCATGAGTTTTTCATCTTATTTTCTCCCCCTGTCTTGCTGAGGACTGGGAGCGAGAGAGCAGCTGGGTAGATGTCTAGTGGCCAGCCAAGATCAACCCATCACACTTACAAATGCTGATAAATGTTTAAGTTTGTAGAAAGCTACCTTGGGATTAGACAGTTTGAGAGCTGTAAATTTTTAAAGTCCATTGATTGCTGATGCAAGAAGTAGTCTGTACTAGTGCAAACAGTGCACATCCTGCTGTCTGCAGAGGATACACAGCAGTAAATACAGGTCAGCTCCGAAAGATGCGAACTGCTGTGTAGTTCTCTCCGTGCTCTCTGGTGGCTCAGATGATACATTTCTAGGGGCAATCATGGTGTATCACATACATGACTACTTTACAAAAAGGCAGGGTTTTTTTTTCCCTACTCATCACACTGAAGTATTTGTACTAGTTTTGCTCATGTATTAATTACTAGCTTTGTACAAAAACATCAGCATTTCTAGGGTAACTGGGAAACAAACCATCTTTTGTGAAAGCTGTGACATGTGGCAGCTAGGGAGCTCACGGACAGTGTTTAAATTGCATGAGAGATTGATTTTTAAATTCTAGACCTTAGTCCGGAAGAGCTGAGGACACTCGAGAGAAAAGAACTGGGAAACAGAACCACTTAAAAGATGAAAACAGCTGTAGCAAATACTGGACTCTCAAAATGCAGAGAACAGTCAAGCGGTTTTTCAGAAAGGTAAGATGCCCATCGCGCTTCTTCCAAACAGATGCTTTTGTTATTTCTGCAACATTTTTCAGACTACCTGCTCTGTTCCCTCTGACCCTCTAATCCTATTAACTCCACAAGATTTCAGAGGATTCACACGTCTCTCAGTGCAGAAGGAAACGGAGAGGAAATGACATACCATTTTCCCACCCTTAGTGCTTGCCACATCTGTACCTGGAGATGCAAACATTGGTGTTTGTGGAAAGTGGGGAGAAGAAAGCTGTCTCTGCTGCCATGTTTCTGCAGTTACACAGAGCCTGAAGAATTCTATGGCAATTCACTATGTCAGCCAAATGAGTTACAGGATGTGTCTGGGCTGAAAAGGAGAGATGCTACACACTGCATTCTTTTCTGGCCTTGATAATTTTGTGAAATCCTCCATTCTGAGGAAAAGAGGAAATTCTTTTTCAAAATGGAAAAATTCCAGCCTACGCCAGGATAATTAATTTCAAATTCCTCTCTACTTCCACAAATGAAAGAAAATAATTTGCCATCATTTCTTCTCAAGCGCGGATTCTATTAACAGCTGTACGGAAGGTTTGCAAAACCTTTGCTGTACCAGGTTTGCAAAAGGCACTGGCACTACACAGCTTTGTCATGCAAAAAGGGTACTGATTTTACATGAAAGGACCAAATAACACACAAGCATTCAATTGCTTCGATTGGAAAAGATCCTTAAGATCATCAAGCACAACCATTAAGTTATCTGTACCAAGCCCACTGCTTTACCAAGCCCCACGCCTCTACTACAGGTGTTCTAGTATGTGACACCCTGTGAAACACATGAAATAACCACCGTACTGCCATGAAATACAAACAACCTGAAATGAGACCTCCCTCTGCACATGTTCCATGACAGACGGTATCAGAGCTGTATCTGCTGCAGACCAGATTATATCAGTTTTAGAAACTGAATTCCATCGATGAACAGACTGCACCATCTGCTTCTACTGATATACATTAGGGAATGTGTATTTTCCATAGCTGCATATTTACTCTGAAGTCAGAAGACCATGAGACAAATAGGTGTGGCTCAACTACAGAACGGCTGAAAAGCAGAATCATTTGTAGATATCAAGAGCGTAAACAAAAAAGCAGTTAGTTTAGGTAAAGACTGTGCAATGAAGCAATAAAACAAAATTAGACAAAAGCAAATGTAAGCAGCACACGGAGACAGTAACAGTCATCGCAGTGGTGAATAACAAGGAGTACAGCTATCATAAAAGTTTGTTACTAATAACGTGCAGAAAATAATCTTCCAACTGGAGCCTGAGTAGAGCTGGCTGGAAATCTGCATTTTTATCACACACTTTTTGTGTTTTTAAGGAAAAAAACAAAGAAACTTCAATCAGTTAAAGTCTCTGTGGAACAGCAATCCTTCAAGATTTTGTTTTGGAAACCCAAACATGATGTTCCCAAAACAAAAGATGCTTTCCCACTATTCTCAGCAGCTGCTAGCTGAAATTAATGTAATTCCTGTAATTTCCAGGACTTGCTCTGGTGACAAAAATGACAAAACCACCTCAGACTCCAGCCTAGGGACTGCCAGAGCATCCGTGGTGTCTTGTCTCTGTCAGTCCAACCACGTGAGTTGCCCGGGAACACCAGAGCCCAGCACTACCAGGCCAGCCAGCTCTCTGTGCCACCCACTGTCAGGGCGGCTGGCCAGATGACTTCAGAAATGCTCCCATCTCATATACAAGACCTCTTCTACCACACAGCTGACAAGTCAAGCTGACATACTGGCTAAATGCTCATCTGATATGTCGGGATCATGAAGATGAATCCGAATGAAATGCTTGAGAAGCCAGCATTATTATTCTACGCACCTCAGTGGCGACGATGATGAATTCCAGGCCAGTAAAATATTGCCATTAATGAAACAGTAATCCATTAAAGATGGCAGTATCCTCTTATTTTGAAAGGACAGTAAAAGAAACATGAATTTGGGGGCACTATCGTGACTCAGGATAAATTTGCAGAGGTATGGAGCAAGTTACTTTGTAAGAGAAAACAAGGAGTAGGATGCTACAGGGCTGGAAAAGACCAAAACGAGAGATTAAGAGATGACTGACATCGCAAAATGATTTGGTCCCAGAACACAGCAAACAGGGAACAACTGTATGGTTTGATACCAAAACTAGCAGGCATGAAACCCGTAATTTAGGAAAATTCAAATTGGAAATCAGTTTTTAATGTACAGGTAAATACATAACAGAACTTCTTGCTGCTGTTATGGATCCTCCAAGTAGATATGAGTTCAAAAGGATAAATTCCCAAAGTATTATTGATTGCTGTTAAATACCAGGTCAACACAGCAATCCCTGAGTTAGGAGCAGTAGAAGGCTCAATGACTGTGCTGCAGAAATATCAACAGATGCTTGCTCTAATAGTCTTCTTAAGTCAACCATTACTGGTAACTCTTTGTGATGTTTGCTGTGACCCAGAGGCAGTCTTAGTGGTTGATGATCCTAAAGGTGTCTTCTGACCCAAGTGATTCTGTGAAATTCAGGCTTATAACACGTTAAATGACTCAAACATGACACTTTACATATGGCATAACATTGAGCAGTGCAAGGCACTAGCAGAAAACTGAAAAGACTCTGCACTCCCTGCTTCCCTTGAGCAGTGCAAGGCATGAGATGTGCTCTCCATGGCGTAAGTAAAGTGAGCAGCTACAGAATCTCTCCTTTGTAACGACAACACAGCTATACACAGGCCTGCAAGAAATGTACAAAGATCTGCATGTGCACAGTGCTCGCTCCAGCTCATTAAAATTCATGATTCAGAAAGAAAATATATTAGACATTGTTGTGATTTCTTCTCACTCACTTGAAATGACAGCCCTGAGAAATGTTAATTGCTGGGACAGTAATCAAATGTCATAAACATCTACAGTAGATGAGGAAAGAAGTAGTAATGCTTGGTAGATTTAATTAGCTTCTGCTCAAAGACACCTCTAACCAGAAGGCTAGAAACCAATAGAAGGGCACAACTATTATTGCCATCCTCAGTGTGAGGCAGAAGAGATGGAAATGAAGACCATCTGAGTCAATTAAGCATTATTTCAAAAGCAAGGCTTTTGACTTCAGAGCCTTGAAGAGAAGCAGCATCTCATATGACCCATACAGAAAAAGCAAAATGAGGTTAACTTGGTTTTTGCATGAGGCTGGCAAGTGACCATGCTGCACAATTTGTGGCAGGACATGCAGAGGAACGCTATGGGTTCACCCACCAAATCTGGACTGATCAGATTCTTCATACATCTATTTCCTTGCTTGAAAACATGGCATAAAATTGACCATCTAAAATGGAAAGTCTTTCATCACCTTCGTACATGCATGCACTGCACAGGGTATTAACTCCACTGCGCTGTGCCCGGAACATGCAAATAAACACTTTGGAGCACCACGAGAACTAAGTAGTTAAGCAAAAAATAGGCAGAAGAGGAAAGAAGTTATTCCTGCTGGCCAAAGAAACTGCAGAGAATGGATGGACATCCAGACAAAGGTGGTTATTTACGCACCCATAACAGAACTTCAATGAAGTAAAAAAGGTCTTGGGGAGGTACGACACTGAGGTACCATTAAGTAACACAGTCATGACCTGATGAGGACAGGGAACCCTGAGCATCTGCACAGACATTCATTCAGAGAGGCCCATGGCTAGAGAAAATGAAGAATGCAAATGTAGGCAGAAACACGCTACAGGAAATTAGGAGGGGTTTTTGAAAGACTTCTGAATAACCAAAAAGCCACAATTACATAAATGAAAGAGTATGTCTTCCAAAAGAGTAAAGGTACAATACAGAGCAAAGAAAATAAATTGTGAATAGAAAAGACAGGTCAACAGACAGCCATCGTAAAACACTGGCACTTCACTTAGGAGATTAGGGACATCAGACTTAGCTCTTATAGTAGAGATTATTAGGAGAAACACATCCAGGTGTGGGCAGAGATGGTGAAGATGCTATTGTACTTTAATCTCCATCCAGAAGTTAAAAAGGGGTTCCTTTAACAAAGAACAGAAACTGGTGATGGAGTCAAGTATTACTTTCTTGTAATCTTGTTTATTAAAAACATAAAAACGACTACAGCTTCATTTTCCTTGGAGATGGCTTACTAGCTGCTTGCTCTGAGTCATTCACTTTACAGAGCTGTCTCCAAAAAGCTCCAATCTACTGCAGCCAGCAGCAATGTCTGAACAAGACGATTCTTTTGTCAGCTGCCTTTCATACGGCCAGCATTTATATAAACTTTTTTAACATAAACTTCTCCAAGTAAAGGGAAAAAATTAATAAAAGGGTTCCAAAAGATGGAAGTACTTTTGCATTTTGTCAAACCTTCACATTTTTTTCCTTCGACCCAAGAAATATCCTGAAAGCAAAGCATTTTTTAAAGCAAGGAGGATGCCAGTGCTTTGAATGAAAACTACTGCTTTGTCTTAGTAGGAGACAAGAAGGAATTGTGTGCTAATTGCCTAGTCCCTGAGAGCTCAGAGCAGATGACCCCTTTCAGCCTTGATTCCTTTCACAAGGGACTTTCAATCCACACTCAAAAGCAAAAACAAAGCCAGGTTCCATTTCTTTTACCCAGACAGTGAGCGAGGCTAGGGCCCTTGCTTGTGTTCGCAGTGATAAATGAAGAGATGCAACTGTCAAGCCCGTGTGAGGAACCAGGTTATCGGAAGAGCACTCGGGTGACAAAGCAACTCTTACTCATTCTGAAGACAGTTACAGAATGTGTGGCCTCTACCTTGCATTTTGTTTCAGGCAAAAAAACCCTCACCATTATAACAGTATCGTCCTTGCATACACAGTAGAGGCAGACAAGTGAGAAAAGCAAGGGAAATAATAAATTAAAAAAGCAGACCAAGCATTTCATGAACATAAAACACAGCTAAGACACAAGATTCTGTAGCACTGTTAAAGAGATGGATTTAATACCAGCTGCACCCAATGGAAGTCCTCCTCCTTGAACTAGTAAGATTTAGGAAACAGGATGCTGGGGGGATAACCTGTCTACGACTATGAAAGAAGGTTGTAGCAACTTGGATGTTGGGCTGTCTCACAAGGAACAAGTGATAGGACAAGAGGAAATGGCCTCAGGTTGCTCCAGGGGAGGTTTAGGCTAAAAGCTAGGGAAAAAATTCATGGAAAGGGTCATTAACCACTGGAACTGGCTACCCAGGGAGGTGGTTGAATTGCCTTCTCTGGACATGTTTATAAGTCACGTAGATAGGGATCTTAGGGACAAGATTTAGCAGTGGGCTTGGTAGCATTAGGTTAATGGCTGGACTAGATAATCTTAAAGATCTTTTCAAACCTAAATGAGTTTATAATTCTCTGATACTAACGATCACATCTAGTCAACTCAATACATTATTTTTTGCCTTTAACATTTTGCCAAATAAATATCTTGTGCACTGGTCACAGAAACACATCCAAAGGCCCATGTAAACATCAAAGCTGACTCTGTAACAGGACATTCCCGTTGCTTCCAGAAAGTCCTTTCTGGAAATCCTTTCTGAACTTAGTAAGAGCTTGTGCATGTGTTTCTAGCAAGTTTAGGACATCCACCAAGTATTACTTCTGCTTTGTACTCACCACGTTTTCCAAATGCCAGACTTGAACTCTGTGCTTTATTTTTATTAAAAGAACAACCTATGTGACATTTGGGCAAATACGCTTTATAAATCTTTGGATGACACACAGGACACTCGAGCTTCACTCATTAGTTTTGGAAATTGATGTACCCATAATCTATGTAACTCCAAATGACTTCATGCATAATTAGGCAGCTCACGACTTACATCACTCACGCTTATCTCTGTAATATTTACACAGTTCCAATCATGGAGCTGCCCATGTACAGACTGCGACACATAATTAATTACATACATTTCATCTGCTTGCATTCCTCTGCGAGAGAGGATATTGTTTTCAAGGGCCTTGTTCCAGCCTCATCATCCAGATGCTCAGGGAAAAAGAAGTCCCTGAGGTGTGTAAACTCATTTGAATTTACTGATCCTTGCAGAGGAATAAAGCCACAAATAAAATCCCTGTGCCTTTGCATTTACTAGCTTGTGTACCTATAGCTAAAACACACCAGCTTGGATTTGTTGAAGCTGGTAATGCTTTACCTGTGGTTCCTTACACAGAATCATAGAATCATCATTCTGGCTGGAAAGGACCTCCAGGGTCATTGAGTCCAACCTTTTCTCCTAGTGTCTAACCACTAGACCATATCCCTAAGCGCCGCATCCACTCGTTCCTTAAACACCTCCAGGGATGGCGACATCACCACCTCCCTGGGTAATCCATTCCAGCATCTAATTACCCTCTCAGTAAAGAATTTCCTACTGTTTTACAACAGTTAAAAAACCTCCACATATTAAAAAACGTGCATGTTTTATCTGTATCAATAGTTCTTTCTCAACAGCTTTGGTGAGTGATCGAGTCCTGTTTAGACCAAGCAGCTGCGTTTCAATCAGCCTCCACAAATCTTAACACTTCTTCACACAGCTGAAGTACAGCACACACACAGAACATCAAAATGCAGTCCTACTTATTTCTCCAAAGCCCCATCCTATCCTCTATTTTGCCAGTTTATAGACTTCCACAAATTATATGCCTAGGCAGCTAAAGCACGTGACACCCCTCTTTCAGTTGTACTACACACATTTGCAAAGGTGGAGTATAAGAGAAAAGTTCTTAGGCTAGAAGAGCCTGTAAAGTAATTAAACAAAGTAATTCCCAAACCCAGTCTTGATTACACAGGATTAGTCTATGCAGCAGCTAATATACTTCGCTGAAGACACAAAATCTGAGCTTATTGCCCAGAAGCATTGGTTCTCAAGCAGCTCAGGAACAAAAGTCAGCACATGCACACTAGATCTAACATAAATCATTTACTAGCCCAGCATTTCACTTGCATGCAAGCTTAATACAACAACAAATACAAAAAGAGTATCTAAGTGTTATGTGATCAACACTGTCTGCAGAGGGCAAAGTAAAACCTAAGATACATTCAAAGTCATTTAGGGAAAAAAAAGGCTGTACTAATTGATAATTCTGTGCCACACACCAAGAAGCTCTTAAAATTCAGGGCACTGAAGGTAGGGAAAAGTCTCTTTGTATGATTGTAATAAAATGGCTCAAATCTGGAAGAACTATTTTGCTAGCTTTGTCCTTGCTAAGGTACAGCTTTTGGGAAATCATTTTCCCTCCTGGAGTGGCTACTGGATTTTGTATTTGTCTACTGACACAAACCCAGCCTGTATCAGTTATAAGATATAGCAATCAAACCAGTTTTAATAATCTGCTCAGATCAGGTGATTTAGGTGTAAAATTGTAAAACCTACACTATTACTTCTACCTGTTTACGCAGCAGCAGAACTGTGCTGTGGGTGTTTCTCTCCAAGTTACCCTGAGTATCATTCCTGGTTGGTACTGCAGCAGTAACATGGATTCATATTACTTTGTATTCCAAGGAGAAGGACAGGGGAAAGGGTTTAGGTCCACACAGCTCGAAATTAAAACAGGCACTGTAATTCTGCTACAATTGAACAGTTTCGCCGCACGCGTGAATACAAACGCTCCTGGGATTTAATTAGCTGTATTTTATCATAAATTGTATTCCCATGGACAGATGCTGCTCCTGCATCATGCTGATAATAACAAAGACCAACTGACACTTAAGAGTGCATCTGAAATGCTTTTCTGAAGACATTAGGGACAGTAAGACAATCACTAAATAATGTTGAATAAAGATAACGATGGTTTTTCCAGGTGCTTTACCAAACCAGCTTGAAAAGCAGTTTATTTTATACAGTATAAATAAGATAACCTCATAAAGTTACATATTTTGTCAGTCTGAAGAATTTATCTTTTGCTTCCAGTTCCAAAAACACTGTATGGCAGTTTGCTGTAGTCGTAGTTGTGCTTTACGAGAGCCAACAGAAACACCCACATGCTTTGAAACCCATGATTTGGATCAATTAACCTCTTGCCAGCTGAAAGGTCATTTCTGCAATATAGCTACTTCTTAGTGCTTTAAGCATTTTGATGATGGTTTCAGTCTGTTAGGATGTAGCATTTATTCCCTGCATTTACTTCAGAGGAAGAGCACCTACTTTTCAAGGACTTTGGGCAGGCAGCAATTTAATGATATAACAAGGACAAGTGCAGAGTCTTGCATCTGGGCAAGAACAAGCCCAGGTGCCAGTATAGGCTGGGGACTGACCTGCTGGAGAACAGTGTGGGAGAAAAGGACCTGGGGTTTCTGGTGAACAGCAGGATGAGCACGAGCCAGCAATGTGCCCTTGTGGCCAAGTAGGCCAATGGCATCCTTGGGTGGATTAGAAGCGAGGTGGTCAGTAGATTGAAAGAGGTTCTCCTTCCCCTCTGCGCTGGTGAGACTGCATCTAGAACCTTGCATCCGGTTCTGAGCCCTTAAGCTCAAGAAGGACACAGAACTGCTTGAGAGAGTCCAGTGCAGAGCCACAAGGATGATGGAGTGGAACATCTCCCTGATGAGGAAAGGCTGAGGGAGCTGGGTTTCTTGAGCTTGGAGAAGAGGAGACTGAGGGGTGACCTCATTAATGTTTATAAATATTTGAAGGGTGGGTGTCAGGAGGATGGAGTCAGGCTCTGCTCAGTGTCATCTAATGGTAGGACGAGGGGCAATGGGTGTGAGCTGGAACATAGGAGGTTCCATATAAATATCAGAAGGAACTTCTTCCCAGTGAGGGTGACAGAGCACTGGAACAGGCTGCCCAGGGGGGTTGTGGAGTCTCCTTCACTGGAGACATTTAAAACCCACTTGGATGTGTTCTTGTGCGATTTGATCTAGGTGATCCTGCAGTGGCAGAGGGATTGGACTAGACGGTCTTTCGAGGTCCCTAACATTGTGTGGTTCTGTGATTCTGTGACTTTGTTTAGAAGTTCTCTTTGCAGCCATCAGCTGCAAAGCAGTTAAATGTTCTTGATTTTCCTAAACAATTTCCACAGGTGAGAGCAGGAGACAGTGTCTGCGTTGAAATTAGAATTGAAACTAAAGCAATTATTTGAAATGTAATTTGAAAATTATGTTTTGGGGTTTTCTTCTTAATTTTGAAAAGCATTATATAAATACAGACCTAGCACACATTTCTCTCAGATGCTATCATGTGCCATCCCCAGGTAGGCATCCACACATCAGTGTTGATTTCCATGTAGCCTGCTATTTTTATCACACGTTTTTGTACTCCCGCCTACACTCACATCCACTGAAATGTCTTTTTCAAGATGACTCCTCAATTCAGAACATGATCCAGAAGGCTGGACATTTTTTCCCCAAATTTTTACATAAAGAAATCTGGCCATGCATATTTTTGTCCTCTCATTTCTAGTTTTCAGTTAGAAAAAACTGAATGAACGATGAGACAGATTCTGTTTGGCCTTGTAATAGGTTTTGAACACAGGGCTTTCTTTAATCTCAGAACAGGTGACAGCTAACGCTGTTGCAGACTCAGAATCCTCTCTTCCATTTTTTTCAGATATGACCCAGGATCTTTAAAAAATGAACTAAGCAGACAGAATGAGTGTCTCAGTGCTTCTCATCCAAACTAAACTGAGGGATTTTTTTCCATCAAAACAATTTTGTAAGTAATATTTTGACCTTGAAGTAGCTACATTGCCATGGTCATGGTGGTCTAAAGATTAACAAGAATATGAGTTGATTAGAAGTTAAGGACTCGAGTTAGCCTGCTTTTTTACATTCAGATTATTCTTCTTAAAGCCACTGTCACATTCCTAATTTAATCTAATGTGACTTAACAAAGTTCAATCAACTCTGCAAAAGGACAGAAGCCTTTGTGTCTCCACCGTCTGCGGACTGGAATCATGAAGTCAGAGCCTTATGTTATCCACAGAGAATCACAAACTTCCCTATGGCTGTTAATGGGAGTGCTGCTCAAAGCCTCAAAATTGAATAGAGTCCAAGAGCAGAAGGAACAGAGGAAAGCTCTTTGGTGGGCTGTTTCTTTGCCTGATTCATTACTATTTCATCTTTATCTTCCCTCTTGGCAAGGTCTCAGTCAGCACTCAAGCACATACACACAGTCTGAAGGAACAGCAGGACAGTAATTCAAATTTGTACTACAAGTCCCAGGGTACAATTCCTCCTGATTCTGTCACTGTCATTAAAAAAGGAGTTAGCCAGATATTCCTGAAAAAAATTAACCCTGAAGTACAGAAAGACCTAATGTAGATACTTCATTTGCATTAGCTTTGCTTAGGACCCAGGCTTCTTTCAATCACTGTTCCACCGTGTCCAGGACCTGACAGATCGTCCTCTACCTGCTAATTTCTGGCAGGTCTTTCCGCACTTGAAGCTGAATTAATTCGATGAAACGTCTGCCAGGATGGACGATTACATTAATTTAGTTTGAAGTCTGCTGTCTCTGGCATTAGTTATTTGTGAAATCAAAAGTAAATTGTCAGTAGAATACATTTTATGAGTTGAGCACAGAATTAAATTGCTTTGTGTTTTAAAATTGCTGATGAAGACGACTCCTGTATAAACTCACTTGCAATTTCATCCAAGTCAGAAAGGGCCACCCTGAACTCTATCAGCTCATCTTCAGCAGTGCTTGGCAGCACTAGGAGCATCTGGCACACTTAAAATTTGAGTGAGATCAGTATGCTGGATGAGAGAAGGGAAGGAAAAGTGGAGGATGGAAAACAAGACACACACAGAGTAGGCAGCTGAAAAATACCAGTCTGTCCTACAAAACATCCCAACTTCAGTCAGTCTGCTGCCATAGGTTTCAATATTGCCCTCCTCTACCTTGTACAGTTCTGGCTTTAGATAGCTATGCTACAACACCTTCGGCTGCACGGAATGGCTTGTAGGTGTGGCAGAAACTTGGGTGAAGAAGGGCACATTTATCTTTTTTTTACCTGTTATTTGTAGCTCTGACGTATTAATTGGAAACTGTAATTTCAAACGCCAACATACAATCTCAGTTTCACTTTACGCTACACCTTGCTTCCAAACTTGGCGACAGCTGCACAAAACATTACAGTAGACCATCATCATAAACCCCTAGAACTGTATGAGCATTGTCTTCGAGGTTCTCTTAACAAATGCATTAACAAATGCAAAAGGACAAACCCACTTGCAAATTTCAACCTCAAAACAGACTCAAAAGGGAGGAATATTCTCATGGTTTTCACACCACCAGCAAATCACAAAATCAAGCTAGTTGATATGTAAGTCACCTTCTGTTGATAAGATGCCATTTCAAACAGAAGCCAGCTCAATCTCACCGCCGTGCTGGCTGTGTGATGTTAACAGAACTAAAACAGCAGCGGACATCTCTCTTAAGGCCATAAGCAGATGTGTCTGCATTTAAATAAAGGCATGGAAAACACAAATAATTGGAAAACCATCAGTTTTGTAGGAATGTTAAACTTGTGCACACGCAGGGACGTATGCAAAAAATATCGAAAGGAGTGGATCACATTAACTTCTGTTTCTGCAGCACTGCAGAAAGTAACATCTGTAGAAGAACTTTTGTGAAAAACACTATTTGCACTTGATTTGAAATGTAAATAACCCCCTGGGATTTTGAAGCTCCTTCACTGTATCTGCAACTTCAGTGTAATTTGTTTGCCCTAACAGTCTCATTTTCCCTACACAAATAATTTTAAAAGCCAGTTTAAGTATTCTGAACAATTGAAAGTCAAACAATTTTATAACGTATGTCTCTTTAAAAAAAAGTAACCAATATTTTCCATTTTATGGTGCTCATCTGAACTCAACTCACAAAGTGTCACAGCTCACACAACTCACAAGCATGTCCCAGAGTCAAGCACTGGCAGGTGGCTGCAGAACAGCTCCTCTTTTGAAAAACATCCCAGGATTGCATCTGAGTACTAACCAGTGGTTGCAGTGTTTCAGTATCTCGTATGACTGAGGTATTTCAAAGAATGAAAGATGCTTCCACAAAACACGATGCTTTTCCACTCACAGAGCCTTTGAGGAGCACAGGAAATACCTACATTTGCTGTCCTTGCAGTGTAGCTGGCCCTGTGGCACCTCAGTGCTAAGCACCTGCTGGAATTTTGTCTTCAGCAGTTAAATAATCCACCACAAGGAACCCAGGGTCGAGAAGCACTGAAGCCCTACAAGAGAGACACTTCCTCCACGAAAGAGCCAGAAATTGAGGATGGATGGTTTGTCTCCTGTGAATTTGTTTGAACTTGGTGGCATTTCAAGTAACAAGCGCTGTTTGGATGGACAGGCAGGTACCCTGCCACCCTGTCAGGCCATGCTGGTTTAGTGCTTTTCTGCAGTTTCATGAATTCCACAAATACTCAAGAAGCCAGGAAATCATCAACAGAAATTGCCACCTGCCAACTCTAATCTTTGATTTTGCAGAAGTATGACTTTTACCACTCCACATCATCACACAATTTTTTGAGCTCCTTGGCAGCAGGGTAGCTGTTGGACAATACTTGTCTACTGATCTCTCAACAAACTGAAAATATCATCAGTATTATGTGAACAAAGTTGCTTAAAAATAGAATATATGCTCAGTTGCTGGCATTCTACATATGGTATAAATTTGAGCTTGTCAGCCTGGTAGTTGCCAAAGCAGTTTTGCAGAACCCAGAACACCAGCAGTACTCAGAAAGACTATAGCATTTGGTATGGTGGCTATGAAGAGATCCTTGAGCTTCACTCAGGAAGCCAAAGATGCGTATCTGAGCTCTAAGACCAGGTTAACATGTTTAGTAACACAGGAAAAGTTATGATAGTTAAAGCCACAGAGATTTTAACCCATAATAGTGTGACTTTCGTATTATGGATGGAAAAATAAAAGAACAGCTTCAAACTAAAAGAGAGGAGACTTAGATTAGATCTGAGCAAGTAATCTCCCACTGTGAAGGTGGTGAGGAACAGGCTGCTCAGAGAAGCAGTGGATGCTCCCTCCCTGACAGTGTTCAAGGTCAGGTTGGATGGGGCTCTGGGCAACCCAATCTAGTGAGAAGTGTCCCTGCCCACGCCACACTATGATTCTATGAACTGACACTGTCCTGGGAACAGGAAGCACATCCTTAAGTACTAAACAAGTCCCTCACTGAAATCTGGAGAGCACCTTATCCGCAGAGACATCTTTATAATCACTGTAGTCCTGGTAACAAGTTAAAAAAAAATCCAGCACTGTACAATGCTAAAGGCTTTGGTTTCAAGGGAATACATGCCCCTGACATTCAGGTTTATTGGAAGTACAAGTCCTCAGAACTTCTGGAGCTGAAAACTATTACTGAGTGAGGCTTTTTCCAGCCTGAAGAAGCTGGCTACAATTGAAGCCTGAACATATTCCAGGGTGACTATTTTTAGACTTGCTCCTTCCAGCAGATAAAAAGGAAATGGATGCTTTTTGGCTAATTATCACAAAGGCAAACTATGTTCTTAAATGCAGGGCCTCCAGTACTAGTGGATAAGAAGCACTGCAGCCAGCAGAAGAGCAATACTGCTTCATGAACACCATGTAAAGAGACTTCTCCAATCACAACTATGGAATTCCTTCTCCAGGGTATAAAGAAAATTCCATGTGATGTTTGCCACACACTCTTCTTAAACATGAATTCCTAAGTAACTCTCTTCTTTCTGAAAATGACCTTTGTGCTAGGCTCCTCTCAGCCTGTGCTTTTCTAAAAGCCACTTTCAGTATGCTCACTGTTAACAAACATAAGAGCACCCTGGCAGCATCTTACCACACGGTTTCAGTTCTAGGAAGTGCAAGAGCGTGTGGACGCAGAGTTGGGTAACCAGCTCAAGATGGTCCTATTTGAGCAGTGAGGTTGGACGAGATCACTTCCAGAGGTGCCTTCCCACCCCAACCATTCTGTGATTTTGTGCCTGTCACTTGGAGATTATGATATTTAAAAGACACGAAGAAGGAAGCTTCCATGCCACACTGCCCAAAGCCATTTTAAGGAGAAACAAAAGGATAATGGTAAGTTAGCTGGGAAGGAAGCCTACTTTTTTTCATCTGATCTCCAGACACACGCAAAATGGAGAAAACACATAAAATGATAAAATCAACAGTCTTCAGCTTTCATAACTAATATGACTCACATGCTGAAAAGTATATTACAAGAAAAAAAGATTGTTTAATGCCTCTTTTTCCCCCCTTATTTCACCCTAAACTAGCCCATCAACTAATGGCTACCAGAAGCTGAAGGCAGCGATGCATTGTGAACAGTAGGTTCTTCCTTATTTATTAACATTATTACAGCGGCACAAAGCGGCGACCAAAATTAGGACATTTCTGTATCACTGAACCAAAAGCACGGTCATATAAATGGACTATTAAAATCCAGTCTCAGAACAGCATTTGTAAGAACAGCAAAAGACCACAGACAAAACAGAAAGGATAAAAGCCACAGGTTGAGATCACAAAAAACCAGCAAACCAAGACAAACATTTATTCCTAACCTCTGAAATGGGGAATAACCACACCTCCATGCTGTTGAACTCACATCACCTTAACCTTATTTTCCTTACTTGCTCCTCTCCATTACTCTATTCAAAAAATGTAAAAGTGGACCAAAAACAGACAAATAAACGTTAAGTACTAGTGTGCCTGATACTTCACAGTTCCAAAGTAAAATAGTATTTGCTTCATTTATAAATCTGGTGGGTTATCCAAGAACATAAGGGACATAGAAAATACATCTACTAACAGTTTAACCACTAAGAACATGATTATTAGACCATTTTCTACAAATGGCATATATTTCTCCAGGAAATTAAATTCTCCAGATTGCAAAAATCTGAGAACATGGAAAAATGCTTTTTTATACTTAATGACGAGTTACACAGAATATCCTAGTGAATGTCTTTTTGTAATTTGCTGAATCTTATTTCGAGACAAATTGGTTCTCGTACTTGAAAAACCAAGGCTGCACTGACTGACAGGTAGATGCTATCTCAGCTTTGCATAAAAACAGCCTCCTGCTTCAAACAAAGGGAGCAGCATTTGTGCAACACACCAGCTCTTGTGGAACACGTACAAACGCATTCCCACGCATCGATTCTGAAAGGCAATTCATAGCCAGCTAAGCTTATCTACAGGAAGGTATGCGAAGTGGCACGCTGGTCAAATTATTCATTTTCTTTGCTAGGAGGGAGTACTGGGGCAAACAGCCCATAATGCTCATTTCCAGCCCAGTACCCAACTGTCAGTCAATCAATACTCTCACAGTATTTCAGAGAAGATGAACACTTTTCTGCACTAATTAAACTTCACTTGCTTGGCCTTGACCAAGCATCAGGACTTGCAATGGCTTTCACAATACAGCTGTAAAGAAATGGGACTTTTCAAATGTGGAAATTCATTAGGTTAAAATGTTTTGCAAGCCGGTTCTTCTAAAAGACTATTGTGCTTGTTTCTTCTAGTAGTTATTTCTAAGGACTTTTACCACACTCTGCTGAAAATTCTTACACGAGAAGGCTATGTTGGCAGCTACCATTTTCACTAGTGATAATGTGAATTTCTGAACTCTTTATGTACAGTTGAACCAGAGTCTCCCCAAATCCATTTTGAAAAGTGACCAGCATTTCACTGGCACATCTGAGAATCAAACAAGGGCTCCAATTTTATCCCAGTTTTTGCTTGCCACCCACCACTGCAGGGGAAGCACTATCAAACACTGCATCCAACAACTGACTGAGCTGCACTTTGTCTGAATCAGTCTGAATCAGAGCTTTGCAGAAGCCACTCCTGGGGATTTTCTTTTCTTAACTTTTCCTCAGAATGAAATGTAGTTTGAGTGTATATGATACTAAAGTGTTCAAATTATCACTGAATCACAGAATGGTAGGGGTTGAAAGGAAACTCTGAAGATAATCTACTGCACCCGCCCCTGATAGAGCAGGTAATTTAAATTATTTCTGAAAGAAAGTTCTGTGGGGAAACGGAGAAACAGAAGTAAACAAAAATGGGAAAGGAGGGCTGGGAGTAATAACTGGGGAAGAAGAAGGTTTGATACAGTCTGAGGGATGAACAGAAGTAAGGGCTAGTGCAAGGATGGAAACGGGTAATTTGGCAGAGAGAATCTGAGATGGGGTGCAAGCCAGTCCTACATTTCCCTCTGTTGTGCATAGCAAAAGAGAAGAATAACTTAATCTTACTTTCATCTCTTCTCAAGTAAACTGGAGCCTGAGGGGATCTTCAATCCCTGCAGGACTCCTTTCTGGCTGTACTCTGTTCTTCCCAGTGCAGAGAAGCCTTTTGGAGAACCTCTATCTCTGGGGAGTCATTAACCTCAAGGTATTTAAACACTGAGACCATGGAAGAAAGGTAAGGGATACAAAAATCTCTTAAGCCTCAGAAAGATAAGTTTAAGGGACAAATAATGTCTTGAGGAGGCATGGTGGAAAACTGACTACAGTACAATGAAGTAAATAGCCTAGTTTGAGTAGGACTGGTCAGGGAGGATGTGGAGCCTGCTTAGGGCAACGTGTCAGAAGGGAAAGGAAGCCTGCCTAAGGTGACATGTGTAGCGGGGGCACAAGGCTGGTTCTGCACAGTGAGATGTGTGTAACCCTAGCTGTGATACACACCCTCTGCTAGAGCAATTCCCATGCCACCTTGATGGGGAGGAGGGGAAGGATCAACCAGAAAGAGTGGTGTAGGAATGGCATCTTCTGTGACCACCACACAGTAAATCCACCCACAACTGGGAACAGTCTGCCTATGTTTTTTTTTACCACACAGTCCAAATATTTTTAAGTGGGACCATGAGATCCACTCCCACAAGCCAGAAATTAGGACAGGTGCTTGGAAACCACATACTGTTCTCCAGCTAGCCGCAAAAGCATCACCAGCAAACATACCACTGATCATCAGAGTGTTACAATGAAAAAATACATTAACAGAAAAGTTCTTGGAAATTCAATAGCATGAAGCTTTGATAGTGCAGGATAGCAGGTGGTTCATGGTATTTGTTATCTTCTACAAATTCGAGCTCAGGAAAATGGAAAAAAGCAAATAAGCCTGCCAACAAAAAAGCTTCCAATATGGCAAATACAAGGTGAAGAAGACACAACCTTTGTTTTACCTTTCGGACTAGTTATCCCTTGACACACATCTGTACCTTTTATTCCAAGTGTTCTGAACACTGGCCATCTTCACCCTTCGTATAATCAAATCAAAACCTGCTCCTCGGGAAAAACCCTGCCAGTCTGCTCCATTTGATGACGCTTTCACCCATCCGTGTCGCCAAATCCTGTGCTTTCATTACCCATCCTTAAACCCACACACCACACATATCTCCCACCTACCTGCTGGCAGCCCTATCACAAGACTGCTGCTTTACCTTCTCACTGAAACTCTACAGAGCAGCATGGAGCTCAACCACCACACCACTATCCATCAGCAGATCTCCTTGACTCAGACACAGACGGTAAAATAAATGCGATCGATATTGGCATTTAATGCCAGGGAGGTCTATAACCCCTTTTGGTCTCAGTCAGCTCTCAGAAAACAAATTATTACTGGAGTGTGCAGCTCAATTTCATTTTCTAGATCTTCCAAATTTAAGGTCACTGAGTTTATCTTTTAATTTTACCTCCTTCCCAACTCAACTTACTACTGTAGCATTTGAAGCCTACACAACAGACCTGCTGTTTTATCAGTATTATGCACTCCACCCTTGGAGAGTGTCTCTCATGTAAAAGCACAACAGTAAATAGAAAAGAGAATAAAAATGGTCTAATACAAGTAAGTTCTCTAATTTATGTGGTTTATCATCGATGCTGTCACTTGTTTTAAACCACAAATACAGACTGCAGCATGTTGAGGGTGGGTGAGAGTAAAGGCAGTGAAAAGCTAGATTCTACTACTGAAATACCAGAGACAGTCTTTGGACATAAACCAATTTCTTCTGAGGCTGTGACTGCTAGATCTGCTAAACCTCATGCTGATTCCCACCAGATGAGACTATTTTTATTTCTAACTTTCTGTTAAAAAGCAAAAAACCTTTTGACAGAATGGAAAGTTAGAAACTAAGTAGACACAGCCTGACAAGTTTACTACAGGGAAGAAAAAAACAGTGATAGCATCAGTTTTCAGCTGCCAGCGCTTCCAAACACAAAAAACTGCCTTCACGTTTGCTTCTTTGTTGTTCCCACAAGAGTTGAACCAATGCTAAATCAAAGACCAGGACGGGCTGAACTCCTGCTTGCCTGACAGAAAGCAGAAACACTCCAAGTTTGGCTAGCGTGCTATTAAAGCTATCAGCCTTGTTCTGGTCTCCTGTTGTGGTCTTACCATACGAACCAACAACATGTAAAAAAGCACTTTGGTTAGGTAGGCAACGTGTGATTAAAACATTAAAAAGTAAATACATCTCACAGACTACACCCATATATATTTGAAATTGCCAGACTGAAATGAGTCCTCCTCTAGTAACATCACATTTCTGCATACTTCATTTCACACTGATGACAAAAAACATGATAGCAATCACAGCACTCAGTCTGAAATGAAGTAGTTAATAGTACCAGAGCAAACTTATGATACAGACTCATCGATAACTGGAACATAACATCTCAGTCCCTTCTAACCCAGACCGACTGTGTGACTTGGTCTAGGTGATCCTGCTGTGGCAGGGGGATTGGACTAGATGATCTTTCGAGGTCCCTTCCAATCCCTAATGATTCCATGACTCTAGAATTGAATGAATGCAATCAGGTAATACTGAAGCAGTTTAGCTGACAGAAGAGGTTAATAAAAGGTAAGACACTGTAAACAGAGTATACGACACGTAGAAAACAGACAAGGAAATTGGGATAACACTACTTTGCCTTTTCTGCATTTCTTTGGACTGTTCTAAAACTAGTCACAGACAATGCTCTCCCTGAAACTTTCTGCTTTGAACATCTCTACAACAAATTCACTATTTAAAATGCTGATGGCAAAGTCTAGATTTAATTAAATGTTCAGAACTCTGTTGAATGTATGGCTTGCATTTTCCATGCAGCTTCTGACATTTTTAGACATTACCTTTTCTAGAAAGCGTGTCAGTTCAGGTTTAGCACTTCTTTCTAAACTCTTCCGTATTTCGGACACTTAAAATACCACTTTAGAGGTGCTCTTCATCTAGTGTGGCACAGTATGAAGTGAAATTCAATTTGAATAATTCATAGGGAAACCCATACTCACAAAGTGTGTCCAGTGGGATCAATGCAAACCTTTGAGTCCCCAGGAAATTCAGCTTGAGTCACATTTCCATCTAGCCATACAGTCATATATTCAGGTATTGAGAGTTACAAAGTGTGCTCTAAGAGGAGCTTTGCACATGATGGAATGCAGGAGTCTACATCATCCCACCAGACAGTATCAGAAGGAGGTGCAACCCCCACACCAGCCTTCATTCCCTCCCTACAGCAGGGAAGAGAAGGGAATGAAGGGAAGGTAGGTAAACCCACCTCAAAAGCAGGAAAATTTCAGCCCTGTATAAATCCTCCTTATGACCATGACACATGATAACACTGAAGTTCTCCAGTCCCTACTGAGTCAATAGTAAAAGCTTCCAAGTGAGCTGTCACGTATTCATTTGCATCAAAGCACCCTTACCTTTTCAGTTTCATATAATTTTCACTAGCTGCAGGTCTGCATTCAGCACGTTGCACTACCATTCCTTCCAAGGCAAATTTATCTGGAATGAAAAAAACAAATCCAAAATGGACATTAGAATAATATTCACCAACATGGTCAACATTTGAATTATTTTTCATTCATTATTATAACGTAATTATAAGTTCTCAAAATTCTAAGTTCTCAAATCTCTGCTATTTAGGCATCAAAGGAGTAAGCAGGAAAAATATGCGTGCACAGCTGGTATCCCCTTGACTTCCTTATTTTGCCACCAGGTGTTTTGTCATATTAAGAACTAATTACTAAGGCCAAATTCTGAATCAGAGATGCAAACTGTGTGGTCTGAGATAATCTGTGCCTTCTGAAAATCTGT
The DNA here is from genome assembly GCA_013400115.1 of Rhinopomastus cyanomelas. NCBI lineage: Eukaryota > Metazoa > Chordata > Aves > Bucerotiformes > Rhinopomastidae > Rhinopomastus > Rhinopomastus cyanomelas. Next base: position 44,098 of record VXBP01000939.1, on the reverse strand, counting down.
GCAGTGAATACAATTGGTGAAATATGTATGAAAAATATAATGAAAAGTATCTCCACAGAGAACCCGCTCATCCAAGTATTCACGATTTGTAGAACATGAGAGCTAATTTTCACAGAGCTACGTTGGTTAGAAGAAACAGTTAAGATCATCAAGTCCAGCACAGCCAGGTCACCACTAATCATGTCCCTAAACACCACATCTATGTCTTTTGAATACATCCATGGACGGTGTGGTGACCACGCCCTCCCTGGGCAGCCTGTTCCAGTGCCTGATGACCTGAAGAATTTTTTCCTAATGTCTAACCTAAACTGCCTGTGGCATAACTTGAGGCCATTTCCGTTCGTCCTATGACTCATTACTTGTGAGAAGAGCCCAACATACACCTCTCTACAACCTCCTTTCAGGTAGCTGTGGGCAGTGAGAAGGTCTTCCTTCAGCCTCCTTCAGGCTAAACAACAGTTCTCCAAGTTGCAATTCACAGGAGACGTGCTCTAGACCCTTCACCACCATCAAAGTCCTTCTTTTCACATTCTCCAGCACCTCAATGTGCTTTTGCGGTGAGGGGCCCAAAACAGAACCCAGTATTCAACGTGTGGCCTCACCAGTGCTGAGCAGAGGGAGATGACCACATCCCTCCTCCTGCTGGACACACTATTTCTAGCACAAGCTAGGATGCCATTGGCCTTCTTGGCCACCTGAGTAACATTGCTGGCTCATACTGAGCCTATCCTCAGAAAAAGAGTAACCTATTTTCATCTGAATACAATAAAAAGAAATAACAAACTGTCCACTAAAGGAACATACTGCAATAATACACGTACACATGGGAAAAAAGAAGTACAAGCCTGCAGCTATACAGCAGATCACACAGTAAGTTGTAGTTACTACTGCCTCCATATTACAGCCACTTCATCACCCCAAGTGAAAACATTTTGTCCTAAAGCAACACCAAAAAGTGGAGCAATTCTACTGTGTAAATGTGGAAAAGCACATTAAGAGCAATCTGAGGTGTAAAGACAGACGTGGTGGTGGGCAAATACCTGTTTCTCAGATGATGTTCTAGTGCACAGTGTGTTTATGTGGGGTGAGGGTGTGGCAATTCAGCCACCCCTTTTGGGTACAAACACCTCTAGAACTTAACGAGAAAGGATGAGCTTTAATGGCTTTGCTTAGCTCTCACTCTTTAAAATACCCTTCCAACAGAGTCTTGCCTCACTTTTGGTGTAGGGTACGACACTGTTAGCGTCACCTGCAGCTGGTAATGTCACAGAAGGTATCAGAAATGCCTAGAAGCATTGATGTCAAGTAACACAAGGCACTCTGAGATGCCTCTAGATTTCTCATTGCCTTATAATCTGAAATATTGTTATATCTGGAAACCTACGTCTGCTCTCCTTAAATAATACAGATAGTGATAAATTCCACACCATGTATAATAAAATCATTTAATCTAAAATGTCTTGGCTTGATTCAAACCACATCCTTGAAATAAGTAGGGATGAAACTCTTTTCCTGGTAATTTTGAATGAAACAAAAAAATGGTATTAAACCACTTCTGGTTTTACAGAATCCCAAGCTCTGTGGAGCACAAGGGGTAACTTGGCAAACTTGCCTGATCTTCTGTATATCACAGGTAAATTTTACCCGATTCTGTACCGAATGTAGTAACTTATTTGCCTCTGAGATGGTACTAATATTGCTGCTTAATTTTTAACATGAATTTGCCTTGAGCTTCTAGCAGTTGGTTTTCTTAATGACTTTCTCTACTACACTAACAACCCTTTTAGTACCTGGTACTTTCTCCTTCTGAAAGTACTTATCCACTGTAATCAAGTCACTTCTCAACACCTTTCCAATAAATGAAGTCATTCAAGCTCACGCATTAGCTCACCATAAGGCATTTATGCCACAGTTCAATCAGTTGTGGGTCTCCTGTCTGCACCTTGTTCAGTCTTGCAGTGATGTTTTAAGAGGATGGAAATCAGAAAACAGATGTACAACTAGCGTACTGGCCTTAGTAAAATCATATATGGAGATAAAATAACGGATACAGGACTGGGAATTCCTCTCACCTCCCTTCTCAAAGTTATTAATCAGAATCATAAAATCATAGAGTCATAGAATGAGTTGGAAGGGATCTTGAAGATAATCCAGTCCAACCCCAAATATCTGAATTCAGATGAGAGAGAAAAGGAAGATTTTCAGAAGCAAATTGCTTCCATCTCTTAGGATTCAATGACTGTCTTGTGCTGGTGGGTTTTGTATGGTTTTGGGTTGGGATTTTTTTTCAGGGAAAGAGTCTGTGTGCCATGACTGTGTTTCATGTTTAGATGGTTCAAACTGGGTTAAGATCAATTTGTATCTAAAATTAAAGCTGTGGAGGTTGATGGGGCTGACAGGCTATTATAGCCTTAACACTCCTATTCTGAGTCTTTTCTAAGCCTCACATTTTACCCCTACACTATGCACTCCTCACACCTAGGTGTATAATTGCCCGTGGCTTAGTTAAAATGCATTGTCTTTCAACAGATTCTGTGAATTAAGCAATCCCCGTCACACTGTGACAGGCTGTCACAGTTATTCACTGCCTGACCAGCATTCGTGTCAACTGTGACACATTTTATATCCAGTGATTTTCACTTACCACTGTCCCTCTTGCTAATCTTGGAAGAAGCCCTTCAAACTGCAACCCAAGTGGGTTCCTACTGATAATTACTTGCTCTGTGCTTGCTTTTTTTTTTCCTGACATAAATCAGGAAATCACAAGCCTTTAAATGATGTGCAATGCGAAATGCTAAGCAGGCTGCAAACACGCTCATGTCTCCAAAACAAACAAGATCAGATTTGTTTGACTGGAGACCTTTACGCAAAGACAAGCTTGCTCGCATTCATTGCATTTGATAACTTCTCACTTGCCCAGTGAGGCAGGCTGGTGAGCCCCCAAGACAGGGCTCTTGGATGGTGCTTAGGAACTGGAACAGGTTGTTGAGGGAGACTGACAAGGAGTATTGAGATGCCTCCACATTGTTCTCAGAAGCCAGTTTCAGCTTTGGTGGAGGTAGAAAGGTGCCAGCTGTTTGCCCTGATGACTAAGAAATGGCCTGGTACCCCAAAGGTGATTTGGGGGAAGGCTAAAGACACCAGTGAAGAAAGGCAACCATAGCCTGGTTGGTTTGAATGTTCACCTGCTGACTATCAACTGGATTCAACAGGATGCTTCTGAACTCCATGGTGGTAACTATATTTTGTAAATTTTCTGTAATACAGTTTTTCCTCCTCGAGCTATCTTTCCTATCTATCCTATCCACTGACAGGTTTTGTGAAACTTTTTAACACAAGTCCTGAGATGACTTTGACATGTGATCTTGTTTATGGCTTAATTTTGCCTCTGGGATCATTACAAACCTTCTCAGTCCAAGCTCAGAACAAGACAGCTACCCAGGGAGGCTGTGGATGCCCCACAGTGGAAGTGTTCAAGGACAGGCTAGATGGGGCTTTGAGCAACCTGGTCTAGGGGAAGGTGTCCATGCCCATTGCAGGCATGTTGGAACTACAGAACCTTTAAGTGCCTTCCAGCCCAAATCATTACAGAATTCTGTGACATTTCTGATCTTTTCTACATTTTGAATGCCATGACAATCCTTCCACCAGTTTCTACAGTAAAGGTTCAAAGCTAGCTAGGCTATATCCATCTGAGCCATGCAACCCAGCTGTCCAAACACCAACATGCTGCTATCAATCTCTTTGCACCTTGCCCAATGTTCAGATTATTCTGAAGTTTTAAGAATCGGGATGAGTAAACAGGGTAGCTCCCCAACACTGACTATTTAGGAAATGAACCTGCCAATTAAACGTGCTTATTCTTAGAAATATCTCATCTTTGATGTCCTGGAAAATGCCCTCTTAATTACCCTGTTCCAGATTTGACTTTTAGTGTTCCGATCGCTTTACAGCACAAGGCTGTGCACAGCCTCCCAGACGTCGCCTTGCAGCTAAGCTCATCCACTGTCCAAAAGCAAAGCTTTATGTCCCACTTTCCCTGGAGCCTCCTGGAGCACTATTCTAGCAGAACAGATCTGCAAAGCTGTAGCTAAACCTTCAGATGCAAGACTGTAATGGGGGGGAACACTGTTTTTGCTACCCTTGCAGCCTAATCAGCTCTCATACACCGAACCCAAGGTCAGAGACTGCGGTTTGTCTTTACTTGTGCAGAACCAGAGCTGCCATGAAAAAGCATGCCAAGTTCTACTCATCTGTCCTGCTATTTTCATAGTCACAGCAGCCTGGAAGGATGAATAGGGTATGAAAGTAGCTATTTCCTATTAAAACTACCTACTCAAAACAAAGCAGACAGTACAAGACAAATTAATAGGTCTGGAAGACTAGCTAAAACTAGTTATTAGAAGGGAAAATACGTATTTCCCAAGCATCTTACGCTCTCAGTTGCCCTAGGGCAACTGTGATGGGAGGTACAAGTAAACCATGAGTGCAGTTTCCAAACAGGCTGATCCACATAATCCATAGCTTCATCATTAGTTGCCAAATGCATGCTCACCTCAGCCTCCCTGCCTGAATGCCCCTGTGCCAATTCTGAAAGGAATTTTAACAGATGTTTGTTTCTGTGACATGACAGGGAGATACACTGTGAAGGACACGCATATTCCAGCTTCAAATCCTGTGACCAATTGCCATCAAATGAACAGAATGTGGTTAAAACACTTAAGGCAATTTTAATAAACGGTCACTGGGGAAATTAACTGGAATTGTGCAGAAAATGGCCTAATAGAGGTTGACGTGGGTTGTGTTGTCTTTTGAAAGATAGGCTGGCTTGGAGATTGTAACGTGTTTGTTTTCTAGTCTGACTGCAGCCGGCTCCAATTTGCAGCCGTTGTGTCTTGTTAGACAGTTGAGTGCCAAGTTAAAGAGCCTGCTACGAAAGCACTTCTGTCCACCCAAGCACTTACGTACACTCCACCTTTATCAAGCCTAATAAAAATTGAATCTTCCATTAGGCCTATTTTTAAGCTTCTTCATCATTCTTATTGGCCTGAGAAAGTTTCATTCATGACTCGATGGCACGTGGGACAGGATCTGAAGACCTGCCTCAGGGCACATGGTTCCCAGTCAGCATGAGAAAATGGAGGAAAGTGCAGTAAGGACAGGCTATGGGCACATGTGCTTTCAGCTGTTCAGCAGGTTGAAGCTGTGCTGTTGCTTCTCAGCATTCAAGTCAGAAGTGCAGGCAGTTCCTGCTGCTCACTTACACTGTGCAGCTTCCCAGTGACCGCACGTGACAGATGGTCAAGGAGCCCCCTCCTACACTAGACCTCAGCTCTTCCAGACCCAAGGTATTTTGTGGTGCCTTTCTTCCATTCACAGAGCAGCCTTGAGGCTGGTGCCCTTTTCAGATCATCTTTTCCTGGTTGTTACTCAGCTAGAGATTGGGATTGCCCCATCTTCACTTGGCATTCTCTTATTTAGGTTTCTAAAGATACACACTGCATTTGTCTTAGCGGCTACCACACAGAACGACGACCTCATGTTCACTTTTCAACTGGTTGGACTTGATGACCTCAAGGGTCTTTTCCAATGTGAATGAGTCTATGCACTATACAGCACTAACCCTCCTGCAAACACAGGTATTGCAAGCTCTGGTTACAGTTTATTCATACTCATTCATCCCACAGTGTTCTCATCACCAACTACCCTAATGGTTACGCGTCAGCAATGTCTCTTCCAGTGATACCACTATCAGTCTGCATCAAATAACAAGTGATAGGACAAGAGGAAATGGCCTCAAGTTAAGCCAGGGAAGGTTTAGGTTAGACATTAAGAAAAACTTCAATATTAAAAGGGTCATCAGGCACTGGAACAGGCTTCCCAGGGAGGTAGGTCAGCTGCCAACCCTGGAAACGTTTAAAAGTCATGTTGATATGGAGCTTGGGGACACGATTAGCAATGGGCTTGGTACAGCTGGGTTAACTTTTGGACTCGATGGCCTGAAGAGCCTTTTCCAACCTAAGTGATTCTATGATCTCCATACTTCATCAGTAACTACCTCCTTGATCACTGATTAAAAATAATCAGACCATGAAGCAAATCACTGCAACATTTTAGTGATAATTCTCTGCTTAACACTTGACTGCTTGAAGCCTGTAAGCGTTTTTGTACAGTTAAATGAGGGAGAAACTCACAGTAATACACAATATTCTAAATCAAAATGATAAATGAGACATAACTGAAGATTTAATAGACAAAAACAATGCATCACCTGCTTGGTTGAACAAATAATAATTAAAATAGGGGGAAAAGTGTTGTCACAATCCATTTTCCCTCCACCCATGTGAATAAGTATTACATTACTCCCCCTTAATTTTTAACTGATGGACTTCCAAGTCAGATGTTTTATTATTTTGCAGTTCCTTTTCATTTATAAAAACCTAGGCCATCTAATTCACCTTTCAAATACTGGCACAGCATTTGATTTTTCAGTCTTGTAGAACTATAGTGCTCCAAAATCTTTAAAAATATCACCATCACCTATTGATAGAGTTTGTGAGACAGCTCTTTAAAGCTCTTAAATGCAAATTGTTCAGACTTGCTGATCTGAAAATTTTCTATTTGAATTGTTGTGTATAGTTTGTCTTTAATATCTGTTAATCAACGTCCTGAATTAGATTGTCTATGCTGCCAACACTGTGAGATGGTGGCTACTGAATGGTTCACTTGTCCAACAGCCTAGCCAATTTTCTGTGTTATGACATTAAATGACTAGCACATTGCCTTGATAACCCAAACAGATTTCGTTAGCATGTCTTCCAGACACACTTAAAAAATCTTATACCTCTTACAGCTGCGATTTGTCCTCCTACCCTTTGGTACTGTAATAGAGGAAAGTAGCTGTTTTCTGTAACCCAGGTGATTTTCACTGACAGCAGACTCTGTGAAACTGATGCATATGGATGCATGACTGAGCTGAATCATTGGTAAAGCATCACTCTTCTGTGGTGTACTCCAGACCTGAATCCTCAGCTCCATAACATGCTCAAGCTTCCCAAACAGGAGGTTCAAGAGGAGGGTGGCAGTTGAAGGAGAGAAAGGTTATTTTCCAAAAGGAAACGTGAAGCAGAATGAGGGGCAGACACCTAGTCCCCTTCTCTTTGGATGTGACTTCCTACGTAGCTGATACAGACACCAGCACTGCATTTTTACTGTCTTCAGGTCAGCTTGTCTGACTGATAGAACCTGAAAAGCTTTGTGGCTTGCCCAATTTGTGCAATCCAAAGGGAAAGTAACTTTGAAATGGATTATTACTATTACAGCCACTCTCTTAAGAATGCGCAAGAGGACTTAATTTTCCAACTGGAACCAAAACAGTACCTGTTCAATTGCTGGATTCCAGCACAATTCCATTCTGGAATGGCCAATCCCAGGATACAGGTGATGGGAGTCGTAGAATGCTTTGGGTTGAAAGGGACCTTTATGGCCATCTAGTCCAACTCACCCCTGCAGTGAGCAGGGACATCTTTAACTAAATCATGTTTTGGTGAAGTAAAAGAATTTGTGAAGCAGTAGCCGCTTTGGGATTGCCAGCTACCAGCACTGGCCAGCAGGATACTTCAGCTGGCTAGGCAAAGAACAGACCACTCACAATATGGGAAGGCACAAAGCAGCAAGTTGCGCTCTCATTCCAAACAAAAGCAAGAAGATCCAGGATGAACTGGGCTATCACACGCTCGATGCACAACATGAAGATTCTCAGAGCACAGGAATGGTCAAAGCCTCTAATCTGACTGCAAGAAATACTGGCACAGCTTTACCAAAAATCAACTTCTGGGTAATCCTCCAGTGTGTGGACAATGCAAGAAAAACAGTACTTCTAGGGGCATAGCTACACCTTCAGAAAACAGTGATCTGTGTGAGGCCACCCCACTAAAACTACATGTGCTGCAGTGCCATATAAAGGTACCACCGAGCTCACAGGAAGAACGAAGGCTCTTTGGAAAAGCTGTCTCGTAGTAACGCACGGAAAGTGGAAAGGTTTCACAGACATCTCAGGCTTTACCTCTGCGTAACAGAAGACTGGCAGCTGCAGTGAAGTTACATGGGTTTGTGGTGATGAAAACTTTTCAGCAACTCTACAGTTTCCAGTCTCAAAGGTTTAAATGTAAATATTCATGATCTCCACAGAGGATATTTTCCACATCTAATCAGTTTTGAATATTTTATCACACAAACCACTAAAACGACTTGGCACGATCTTTCAAGGAATACGCACTCGTTCACAAAAGTGGAAAGTTTCAACTCCAAGTGGTAGAAGGCTGAGAAGATGATAAACACAAAAAACTGCATGAGCAGATACTGTTCTGTAACTGCTGTCTCTTAAAATGTAGGCAGCTTAGCTGTCCATGAAAAATATCACATCTTTTACAAATCCCAGCTCTCTCTGGAAATCCTTACTTACTTTTGCCAGGACATTCCTAGCTCAGCTTCAAAGTATTTCAAGATCACAGTGTAAGATGAAAGCACCACAAAAATCATTCCCTTGGGGTTTAACACCCCAGTGGTTCCCTGCTGTCAGTATACATGACCTGAGCACACTAACTGAATTTCCCATCACTTGACAATAAACTGAATTGGAATGGATGTCTCCTGTAATGGGAAGAAAAACTCCTACTTGAAACTAACTGGCTCTTTCATTTTCTCAGTTACCCACTCGGTAAGGAATTAACCTTGAAGGAGTTAACTTTGAAAAATGTCCAAATGTTTAAAAACTAGAAACCAGTTGAAATCTCTTTTACTGAAGTTATGCTAAAAATGTCAGTGGCATCAAAGAGTTAAACTGAAACCCATGACTAATTCCTGACAAATCTAACGAATAATATCTGCTTAATCTATCACATACAGCAGCAGAAGAATTAAGCCTATCACTGCTAGGGGTACCCAGGCAAGGAAAACAGTTTGTAAAACAAAGCGCATTTATTTCTACTAGATTTAGTTATCAGGTAGTAAAATGTTATAGTGATGACTCTACAGTATTGATATACAGCTTTAGAGACTGTGGGAGCAGTAGGAATAAAATATTTAGAAATATAGAAGAATTTACTAAATAATAATCTGACTTTGATTAATTGGGCAAAGCAGGAGACATCTACCTGTGAAGTGAAAAATACATCCTGGAAAAGATGGGACCACCTCTCCAGATCCAGCCCAAGGTAAGCACTCGCGTCTGTCAGTGCTGGTGAATGCATGCTGTGGCTCCCCGTCTGCTTCCCAAGGAACCCCACACAGAGATGAGTGGAGAGCATTCTCTTTCCTGCTCCAAGCTGCAAATGTTTAAAGGGGAAGTCTTTTTCTAAGAGGCAACTGCACGCAAGCCTTAAAGCACAGATTCCTGGAGAGAAGACAGCCATTTATTTCAAGTGCTCTCTGCCGATGCCTCCCCCTCCCAAGTGTTGCTAAGCTATAACGTTATGTGATGTTCAAAGCTATCTGTGGGCACACTAACCCTTTGTTCTGCTGGGCAGCTGAGTCCTTTCTACCAAGAAAGAATAAACTGACGCTAGCTAGCCATGGTCACTTAAAAGGCACCACAAAAATAAATAGTAAACCCCCTCTGTAGAACAGTTTTTATCTATGGCACAGAGAAAGGCAAAAAGCAAAACCTAATCAGGCTGCAGTTCTTGGGTTGGTGCAGATATTCCCACTGACTGCAAATGAAGCTTTCACCACAAACTTAGAACAGTCAGGCCATTACGTCCTCAGAGTCACTTCCAGAGTATCTTCTGTGAAAACACCTCTTCATCATGCACACGTCTGATAAATGAGGGTTATGTATTTGCACACACTCCACAGGTGACGTGCCCCTTGTACAGAGAGAGAAGCCTTGTCTTTCTATGTTGTCTTGCTGTACACATCACGTACTGTAACTGGTACCCCCAAAATGCAAAAAGATGCTTTGGGAAAACTAAAATCCTTGGAACAAAAATGAAGCTATCTGTTTAACACCATCAGCACTAAACACGATTTGTCCAGCTGACACTACAAATACGTCTTGAAGTATTAAAAACAGGGTGTAATGTAGAACAGTAGTATGCATTTAGGGGGTGAATAACCCCCTAAACTATGTAAACTTAGACTTGCAGAAATGAGACAAGCAGTTCTAATACCCTTCTTCCCCTACAGAGTTAAATGCAAATTCTCCTTTACAGTCATATTCCTGATATGTGCCTGCATACACAGCCGATACGCCACCTACTGCAAACCCGAGCTGACAGCCGGAGCAATGCTAGCAGCATTTCTATTCCAACACTGTGCCGGAGCTGAAGAAAGGTGCTTTTAAAAAGAATTCATCTCTTTGCAAGCTGACAAGAACAAAGCAAGATAGCTAGCTGGCTTTTTTGTCCTCGCTTCAATAATGGAGAGAAAAATAAGCAGAAGGGAAAATGAATTCGAAGAAAAACACAGCAACTCCGAAGGCTCTGAGCAAGACAAGGACTACAGAACGTCTCTGATTACTCTGAATGTTGGTGGCTATCTGTATATCACACAAAAACAGACACTAACCAAGTATCCAGATTCTTTTTTGGAAGGGGTCATAAATGGAAAAATAATGTGCCCATTTGATGCAGACGGTCATTACTTCATAGACAGAGACGGACTCCTTTTCAGACACATTCTCAACTTCCTACGAAATGGAGAACTTCTTCTACCAGAAGGGTTTAGAGAAAATCAACTCTTGGCACACGAAGCAGATTTTTTCCAGCTTAAGGTACTCTCGGATGCAGTGAAATCGAGGTGGGAGAAGGAGCAGCTAGCATCTCGAGAGACTACTTTCCTGGAAATAACTGACAGCCACGACCGTTCACAAGGACTTAGAATCTTTTGTAATGCTCCTGATTTCATTGCTAAAATAAAATCCAGAATTGTCCTGGTGTCCAAAAGCAGGCTGGATGGATTTCCAGAGGAGTTTTCAGTATCTTCAAATATTATTCAATTCAAGTACTTCATAAAGTCTGAAAACGGTACACGACTGGTACTGAAGGAAGACAATACCTTTGTCTGCACCTTGGAAACTCTTAAGTTTGAGGCTATAATGACGGCTTTAAAATGTGGATTTAGGCTGCTGACTAGTCTGGATTGTTCGAAAGGGTCAATTGTTCACAGTGATGCACTTCATTTTATCAAGTAATCACAAAGGCAAAGGAACAGAGCATGCAGCCAGAACACCTCCTCGAACCTGCAGCCTCCTGGCATCACGAATAATATAGCTGACTAGCCTTGTGCCACAGAGCTCGGCTGCTAATCAATCGATGTGAGCTAATGGTATGTAAATCTCATCATGACATCCATCTCTGGCTTACTTTAGGGGAATGAAAATTTTATGCCTGGATTGAATAAAAATTACCTGCTATACGCTGTAAACACAGTTTGATGTTATCTGTAATGTATGTTTCCTCGATGCTGTCTTTCGACCGGAGAGTCTAACTGAATTTTTGTGTACTCGTGTGACTAACATGCATATACACCTAACTGCTCTGCTGAACAGCAGGGACTGTACCTTCATATAACAAGCAGGCTTATGGTGTGTTTTGCTTATATCAAAATGAGAGTGTTTTTTAACTGGAATAAACGATTTTGAATGTTTGTTATTGTTTATGTTTATGTGTAGAACCAAATCTGCAAAGAAACGAGGCTACAAACAAGGGTTTAAAAGTAACTTGATTTTAAAGTTAAATGGTTTCTCGACTCACTTAAACCAAATTTATAGCTCTGTTACTACATTAATATCAACTGTCAAAAACATGTAAATCAACCAAGAAATGCTGGGAGGATTAGCTCTATTAGGGGAAATGAGTTGAATCCGTGCATTTATTTCTACTAGTAATTTTCTGGTAATATACACACATCAAACAGCTAATAAATATATTTGACATAAACTTTCATGTAACAGGTTTCCAGTAACAACATCCCACCACGTTGTTATTTTCTCCTAATCATTTGTGTTTGTAAGGACAGGGAATTAACAGAGCCCTTGCTTTGTACAATTGTTTACTAAAAGCAACTACTACTATTAGTTTTGAACAGACCACCTGCTGGCATTGTAGATGCATCACTCCAAGAAACAGAACAGATACCTTCTTTCTCCACATTTTATCTCCACTATTTACCAAGTCTCCAGTATTTATCAAATCTTTTACATGTTACAGAAAATTTTAATAGCTTCTGTGGAACAATTGTACCCAATTTAGCCACAAGCATTCACAAAAAAGTCACTCTGCAAAAGCAGACTGAAAAATCATCACATAAAGCAAACAGAGGCTGTACTAACTATAAGCTTAAGCTTTGTCCATCACTGAATGCAACAATAATTTACAGGTCATACAAACAAAAAATACCATGAAAATGCTATTAAAGAAAGAAAAAAACAACCAGGTAGCTTTTAAACTTTCACAAAACATTAATTGTGTAGATAAAAATAAATACTAAGGATGTTATATCATCCATAGAAGAAGGTACAACCAAGGAACACAACACAGACTGGCTAAAAGCAGTCTTCTTTTGGACTTTAGAGGGAAAAAGGAATTTTTCCTTTCTCTAAAGGAGAAAGATACTTAGTAGTAGTGACTGAGAATGCAAATGCAAGATTCACTTACTCTTCAGTGTGGAACTCTACACATTTCACTTGTAATATGCAGTAGGTAATGTTAACTAGCTAGTGATGAATCAAGAAAGGCATTCTGCATCTCCAGACCAGGCAGCAGCAACTGAAGCTTACTCCAGTATCATTTTATTAAGTGGGGAAATCCAACCTCTCCATAATACTCCATCGGAATGAACCCACTGTCTAGAAACGACAAACTTTTATACATGTCACTTACAGATCATAAAAGACTTGGAACTTTTCCAAAGTTAACTCTTTAAACATCAGATCACTCTACATTTCAGGCATACAAGCTAAAGAACTGTTCCTGTCTCCCAAAACTTCTCTGAGCTTGGCCAAATGCTTGTCCAAACTATCTACAGACAAAATGTAAAATATAGCACATAAAGAAATTACAAAGTCAAATACAGTACACAAACCATCACTGTGTCATCCTCCCTGCCATCCACCCCAGGTTATTTTCAAACTCTCATCTTATTTAAAATACCCTCATTAACCAGGAATGTACACACAGGAATTCCGTGAAAAGTAAACGCGAAAGATGCCCTAAAAGAAATCCAAAATCCTGCTGAGCTTCCAGGACAAGAACCAGAACAGTATCCCACAGAACAACGACATGAGAAGTCCTTCGTGGACACAGTTCCCTATATGAGCAAGAAGTGACAAGACAATCTAAACGAGCTCCATGATTAATCTACAAGTTGTAAAGGAGGATGCTCTAGGTGCTGTCAAACACACAGACTGCATAAGCACAGAGTCTGGAGGAGACTGTTGTTCCTAGGATGTCAAATCATCCATTTTCACTTAAACACTTTTGGTTATAACCTTCACTTGTAATAGATCTTCACAACTGAGTTGTAAAACCTGATTGCAGTTAAAAAGAACAACAATTAAAATAAATTTTGATTTCAGACAGTTAATATTGCACGTTAACTAAAATATACTGGGGTGAGTTGCCTTTCAGTTGGGGTCTTAGGATGCCCAATATCAAGAAAATGCTGGCACTTCAGTATCAGAAATTTCATGACTTCACTTACGAAAAGCCATCTGATGCTTCTGCATCCTTACAGAAAACACCTTTGGAATGTAAACTGCTCACAAGCTGGTGATCACTGAAATTAAAACCATCTGAAATGTCTTCTAAGAATAGTCAATAGATATCCTTACAGGATCTACTGGAAAGGTTTTTTATCTGCGAGGCTTTTGGTTCAGAGTACATACTTCCCTCTTAATTTATTTACAAGAAAAAGCACTTGAAAATTGTTTAATTTTTTAGAGAAAAATGTACACCTCTAATCCTGAGTAAAAACCAATTTGAGGGGGTTTTTCTTTGTAAAACTCAATGTTACGCACTTTTCACTGCAGATTTTTTAATTTCTTTGCAATTAACACTGACACCTATGGCATAAATGTAGTCATCTGCTGTTACTCAAACTTCAATCTTGTAATCCTTTCCCATTATCATAAGCATTTCTACAGTTTCAGGGTTAGAAATTTTTACATCTCAGGTGTTTGATTCACATAGCAGAAACAGAAAGAAAATGAGAGTGGTAAAATCATTCTCTTCCCTGCTTGCATTAAATAAATCCACAACTATATTGAAACACACCTTGTCAGCTACAATCAAGACACTTTAAACCTGAATTCTTTTTCAAACCAGGATGGGGGAATGTCTACACGGAATCATAGAATGTTAGAGATTGGAAGGGATCTCGAATGACCGTCTAGCCCAATCAGCCTGCAACAGCAGGGTCACCTGGACCAAGTCGCACAGGAACATATCCAGGCAGGTTTTAAATGTCTTTAGAGAAGGAGACTCCACAACCTCCCTGGGAAGCTCCTGCCAGTGCTCTGTCACCCTCATCACGAAGAAGTTCCTTCCCCTATTGATATGGAACCTCCTACATTCTAGCTTATACCCATTGCTCCTTGTCCTATCATTAGAAGACACTGAGAAGAGCCTGACTCCATCCTCCTGTCACCTGCCCTTTCCATATTTATAAACACTAATGAGGTCACGCCTCAGTCTCCTCTTCTCCAAGCTCAAGAAACCCAACTCCCTCAGCCTTTGCTCATCAGGGAGGTGTTTCACTCCCTTCATCATCTTCGTGGCTCTGCGCTGGACTGTCTACAGCAGTTCTGTGTCCTTCTTGAACTGAGAGCCCAGAACTGGACACAATACTCCAGATGTGGTCTCACCAGGGCAGAGCAAAGGGGGAGGAGAACCTCTTTTGATCTACTAATCCACCCCAGGGTGCCATTTGCCTTCTTGGCTACAATGGCACATTGCTGGCTCATGGCTATCTTGCTGTCCACCAGGACCCCCCGGTCCCTTTCTCCTAGGCTGCTCTCCCCACCCCTGGTACCTGGGGTTGTTCTACTCTTGCCCTTGTTAGAGTTCATTAAATTTCTTCCTGCCCAGCTCTCCAGCCTGTCCGTGTCTTGCTAAATGGCAGCACAGCCTGCTGGGTTGTTGGTCACTCCTCCCAGCTTTGTGTCATCAGCAAACCTACTGACAGTGCTCTCTAATCCCTTATCCAAGTAATTAAAGAATAGATTGAACAGGACTGGTCCCAGCACTGACTCTTGGGGTTTCCACTAGCTACAGGGCTTCAACTAAGACTCTTGCTTTGGTATATGAACAAAATGGCTATACTATGCATAATGTTTCCTTTTTACTTCATAAATACATTCAATACAACATGAATAAATGTTGACATGTTTAATTACTCAGGTCAGTATTTGTGTTCCACTGCAGCAGGCTGTGCCAGGAAAGGTACTGAGTTATACACATTATCTTCTCTGTCTTCAAGGCTGGGAATGGCATATCTAACACTACTACGATAATGAGAAAGCTGAAAAATTAAACACTTTGGTCAGAAAGACTAAGTTTTTTAACAACTTAACAACAAGGAATATGACATGCATGCGAGGTTCCATATAAATATCAGAAGGAAATTCTTCCCAGTGAGGGTGACAGAGCACTGGAACGGACTGCCAAGGGGGGTTGTGGAGTCTCCTTCACTGGAGACATTTAAAACCCACCTGTATGTGTTCCTGTGCGACTTGGTCTAGGTGATCCTGCTGTTGCAGGGGGATTGGACTAGATGATCTTCCGAGGTCCCTTCCAATCCCTAATGATTCTATGATCTTGCTCTCCTTAAGAGTTGGATCACAACGAACTTCCTTTCAAGGAGGCTCTTAACCTGCTCCCACACAAGCCAGCTGCTATTGCTTGCCTGCTCATCTCATCAGGTAAGAAAAAGTGCTTCCAAGCAGACAATTTGGAAGGGACAGAGGGAGCAGAAGGCAGGACTGACTCCCGTACACCAAAGAAGAATATGTCTGTCCTAATGAGTTCCTGGAACGATTGTTCATGGAAGTGACAAACTGATGAAAATACCTGTTGTCTTCCTTTCTCTCATGCTTGTATGCCCATCTTTCCCCACTGGTGGAGAAGCCAACAGCTTTTCCACCCTGTTTAGCAGTACACTAGTATAGTTATCACCTACTTGGTTCTTCCCTACCTAATGACAATCCTAAGAGGCAGTGCACTATGTCTGACTAAAGTCTATCTAGCCCATTGTCCAGTGGCGACTGCAAACTGTTTCCATTCCCTGTTCCTTCACATTTCTGGGCAGAATTCCTGTACTTTATCCTTTGATTCTTACATCCTTCTCCTTATCTTGTCTATCTTCTACATCACACCACTACTTTGCTTTTACTGTACACCTCCGTTTCACTGGGAGGGCCAAAGGGCTAGTTAGGGCTGGGCAGCAGCCTGACTCAAGAGGAGAAATCACTGAAGACAGTGGCCCAAAACAGATGCCTAGGGAAGAATATAAGAACCAAAAAAACCAACCCATACATGGCTCCTGGAGGTAGCTGTAATGCTGCAAAACACACAGGCTCTGCAACAAGGTTAAACTACTGCTCTAAGCCCGCGTGTTCAGTACGTGTTCACCCACTGACCAGTGTTTCACAGCATCGTAATTGCATTATTGACATTTTCAAACACTCATGCTTTTTTCTGAACTGTTTTTGCATTCATACCTATTACCACCACGTAAGTGACAATTGGTCACTTCTGTTCTGCAGTAGGTAATATTTCTTTAAATCCTAAAGGGGAAAATAAATTGCATCATCACTTGGAGCAACCAGTGTCACTGTTACGTTGGCCTCTTACTTAAATGCTTTACAAGGTGTCCATTTAATAAGACAGGAACAGCTTAAGAAAATGATCTTGCTCCTTCTCTTGCCATTAGTGTACAAGCAGAATAAGAGGAGGCAACAAATACTACAAGTTAGTAAGGGCACTGCTTCATCCATGGGTGTTCTTGTGCAGAAGGGTCATTCTGCCGTGATTCTGCTGACTAATCGATCAGGGTTGGGGCTGAAGGGGACAAGTTAATGTGGGCGTATAGCAAAATCAGTTTTATTAGGCTAGAATTATATCATCTTTGCTAGGTAACTGTTGCCTAACTCTCGTTTTGTCTCCTGTCCTACAACACAGGGCAGAAATTCTTAAAATTGACCAGAAAGCAGCTGCTAGTTGAAAAACCAGAAGCATTTTCACTCAGAGAGACAGGCTTGCATAATTTATTATGTTGAAACAAAAGCAATCGGTAGGGCACAAGAAATTTCAGAACAGAAAATTAACATTCTGTTTTAAAATGGTTTTTGCAATAGACATTCTGTAAGTCCTGTGCATTAGTGTATCATACAGAATCACCATCTCTAAACACTGCCACTATAACTCATCATATTCATTCACAATGGCATTCCAGAAAACAAGAGGCACAGCAAGGACCAGGGAAGGTAGGAGGGAGATGTATGATGACATCTGAAGAACACAGATGAGCAAGCACTCAGAAAAAGACAGCAGAGTTGCCTTTATTGCTGAAAGAAATTGCACAATATTCCCTAGAACCAAACAGCTGATTCCCAAAAACCCAGTGCAGAAGGACTACCACACAGAGCTAAATCAACAGTCTCTCAGACAGCTCTGGTAACAAGTGTCACATCATTGCCATTATCATTTAACACCATGTTTGTTCATTTTAAGCTTCAGAAAAGAACACTGTTCTGCTGATTCAGAAGCAAAAACATTCCCCAAACTGGTTCAATAATTACAGCTGTAAACAGCAGCTACTCATTTAAAACCCTGTCAGGGCATGGTAACACACAAGGTTCAACTTGTTAAGGTTTCAAAACCAACCAGTTGGAAGATGATTGTTAAAAACTGAGCCACCCTGGAAGTCTTCTAAAACACTTGATAATGCTAAAAATGACTACAGTATTTTCTGCCTTGTTTCCTGGTGCTGGGGCTTGGGGTGGGGACAAGACCTTGGTTTATAAAGAGCTCCTAAAATCCACCACCTTTCGGGGGGATACCACTAGTTCCACCCCAAGCATTATTTGTTACCTGAAAAACTCAATCTCTACTCTTTATCATGCTATGACACCACCCCACTCCAAGTGTTCAACAACAGCTTTGTTCAGGTATGGAAACTCTGGTCAAATGGAGGTAGCAAGCTTTCTTGCATCTTCTGAAGAGAGATTTGGCATCCTGTTTAAACTTCACAAGCTGTAGGAGCACATCAAGTTGATAAGAACTGATATTTACAAGTCCAAGGCTGCTTGCTAGGGAAATGCCCCAGAAAGATGGAGATCCAAGGGTCTTGCTAGGGCTGTGGGCCTGACATTCAGGGAAGCTTGCAGCACTGGACTCCCTGAGCAGTGAGGATAGACAGGGATCACACTGCTGAGACACCCTACAGTACCTGAACACTGGGAGATGAAGAGGATGGTTGAGGGGCTCCATGTTGGTGACCATCACAGAATCACAGACTCATTTAGGTTGGAAAATACCTTTAAGTTCCTCAAGTCATCACATGGTTGCCTTGGGTTCAATGGACAAGGCACTGAGGTTGTACAACACCAAGTAATGTCTAATTACCCTGAAATTACCAAATGCAAAATAAAAATAAATGTATCTTTTGTATTTTCATAGGTCAAGTTTCAGAAAGGCTATTTTTTTTGAAGCAGAAATGAGAGGAACGGAAAGATCTGCTTTTCTAAAACATTTGCTAACAGAAAACCTGGAGCTACTGCTGCAGCTCCACAGAAAGCTGCTTGTTATCTCAAAGGAAGTTCTTGATTTTGTACCACAGTGAACAGATGAAGGAAAAAAAGCACAGGTCAGGGGTGGGTACAGATTCTCTCAATTAGGAAGGAAAAAATAAGCAAACAAACTAGCAATGAACAGGCTCAAAAAACATAAACAGAACAAGTAACTGTAATACCAAACCCAGTCATTTATTGCCTCTCTACTACTTAAATAAGGCCTTTGGAAAACATTAGGGGTAGAGCAGTACATTTTCTGAATGCTGAAACTACAATCTCAGAGGAGACAAATTAAAAGCCCCACAAGTCAGGTTACAAATCAGCTAAGAGAGAAAAAGCTACTCTCAGGTTAGGAATCCTATCAACACCAACTTTATCTAAGACCTGAACTGTTGCCAGGTCTTGTGATATTTCCAACACTTTTTCTAAACAAACAGTAGTGTCTTTTCCCAACAGGATGTAAATCTAACATGTAGGGTATTTTATGCCTTGTCATATGGTAATAGGCCCCCTCTGTAAGAATGTTCTGCCATGCACAGATGATGACTTTAGAGTTTGCCAGCAAAGCACACTGCAGAAATCCCTGGGACAACCTGCATGAGTAAGATGATATGCTGCAGCACAGTTCACATCTATCACAACAGCTGTTGGCAAGATGCTGGGGCTGGACAAGCCTCACTGCTCAGGAGGAGCATCAGATAAGCTCTGCTAGACTGTTCCCAGTCTCGAGCACACAGAAAGCTCAGGCCTTACTGTGCTGCATCCTGCAGAACTCTCACAGATGCAGTTGGCAAAGGCAGAGGTAAATGACTTACAACCCTAGAAGAGCTGCTCTTGTCTTTGCCTTCAAGAAACTTTCAACTACCCCTGATGCCAGCTGTGTAACAACAGTACAGAACTAGGGAAAAAAACGATAGGGGAAAAATTAAACCCAGAACCAGACAGTAACAGTGCTGCGTTAGACTAAAGGTCTTCCTTGCTCCAGCAAAGTGGCCAGAAGTGGATAGCCTTCCACTTCCATGAAGAAGCCTAAAGACAGAGCAGCCTTGTGTTATTCTCCTACTGCATATGCATCCCAGTGTTCACTAGGCTTCTGATCTCTTAAATCAGATGTCCTCTCAATCTTACTACCCTTTGGTCTCCTGTAAGGTCACATAAGCCTTTAGCAAACACCACCTTTATATCCACATCTTCTGGCAAGGAATTCAATAGCTCTATTACATTGTGAGTGCAGAACCATCTCTTTTTATTTACTTTGAAACTGCCTACTGCTAGCTTTACATCTGCTACACAGCAGCCTTGTTCTGGCTAAGGCAGTAAGCATTTGATCTCCCTCTGCCCTTTGATCCATCATTCAGGGCTGTAATTTGCAATACTGCAAAGGTCTGAATCCATCAAACATGATTGTGCTGGTAGATGAGCGAATTGCAATACTCAGCAAAATCCCTCACAGAAGACAAACACAATTTGTGGAGCCACAGTCTGTGATGCTAGGCATGGCTGAAATCGCTGAGATATCCTGGGAGTTGGACCAAGAACTAAGTGTGGTTCTGTTTAGTGCAATACTTCAACGAGCTGCATGTGCATACTGCCACAGGACAGAACAGGCTTGTGGGATTAACTCGCACTGTTTTTACATGGATTTCTGTTCTCAGGATGGAGACTGCATGACAAGTAATACTTAGATGTTGGAATATTCATAGGGTATATTAAAATGAATAGCCAGACCCTCAAGGCACTAAGGCAATTTATGCCTTAAAGTTCTTAAAAAATTCCAGTTATTATTTGCCCACACAAAATTCTGCTGATCTACTAGTCCACCTTCCTCGTTTCTCCACAGTATTTATTGCAATCAGTATGACAGACCTTGACTACACACACCTTGAAACTTCTTTGTATGTTTCAACAGCTATAAATGGAGTCTCATTACTGATTACAGCTCCTGGAAAAATGCTAGGAAGCTTCTATTTTAAGATATCTTGCATTTATGTGCCAACAAAACCGATCACATCTCCAAGACAAGAACTTTCTCTGTGGCTTGAAAATGGCAGATTCCATAACTAAGTTGCCTTCAACACTGAGCTTCCAGTTAATCCTTAAATGAAGAATTACTGTTTTATTCCTCCTGATGGTAACTTTTCAGTGAAGAGTTTCCCTTTTGAAGAAAAACTGATGTTACCTGCTCTAAGGAGGATGAAATCCAGTGGGCATTTAGCAGTTTTATGTGGTCCCGTGTTATAATGTAAGAACCCTGTGCCTTTAGCATATAGTTCAGTGGTTTTGAAAGTGCTTACCTTGAATTTCAAATATTCCAACACATGTATAAATGACATCTGGTTGGGTTTTTTTTTTTTCCAATTGCAAATCAAAGGGGTGAAGCAAGTGTGATCCACAGACATTTGTGTCTGCAGCCAAACATGCACACTCCCAACTGGCAACATCTTAGCACTAACTTCACACTAGGTTGCTGCAGTAGCTCAGATCATTTATTCCTCTTACCCAAATTCAAATCAGAAATGGTCCCAGGTGTGCCCTTCCCTTCACAGAAAGGCATTTGTACTGCTCACAGGCAGGTTTAGGGAAAGGAGATGACTAACACCTTGCCCTAAAGCATGTCAAGTACTGAAGTACTTGCTATACACTTCCAAAAAAACCTGAAGAGATGACATTTGGATTCAACATGAATTCAAGCGACTTGAAGAAGGTTCAGGAATTGCAACTAGCAGACTGCACATAACAGTCTCTGATATACATATTCTTAAAGAAAAAGGGGCATCTGTAGTTTGTGTACAGAGCTGATACACACTCCCTACCCCAGCTCTCCTCCCCAATGTAATAAACGCCAAGTCATTAAAAAGAAATGGCATTAATTTTATTATAAGGACAAAATCAATAAAGCAAAAGTACAGCGCTGGGTGCTTGACTCAGGTCAGAGGCACACCAGTGGTTCTTTGTGAGCTCTCTATATAGGTAGCATTGCCTTAGGGTCATACATAGTCATTAGGTTCCTGAAATAATTAACATACATGGCATAACTTCTATATATGGTATTTTTGGGATCCTCTGGTGGTGTTGGTGGTCTTTTATCTTTCTGTCCATTGAACTTTTTGCTGTCCTGTAGCCTCCATCCTGGAATCCTCCATCCTCGGCTTTGCTGTCTGGCACCTCTGCGGTAGTCCTCAGTAGTCTCCTGCATTTTCCTAGTCTTATCTGTTAGCTCCTTCTTAGAAGTTAAAGGTTAGCAAAGCTGTCTCCTGTATCCTGTTGTGGCGAAAAGCCAATTTTACAGATACCACTGCTCGACATTTTTTACACCCAAGCACTACTGTACTTTCAAAGCTGCATTGTCAAAGCTTAGGCAACACTACAATCAATCACTGCTTAATGCACTTCCACGAGGACAGTAGCTAATTATAACTGCTTTTAAATAAGAGTGTGTTTCTTTACCATATCCTTCTCAACAGACTACACATGCTCAGGGCAGCGTTTTCTGGTTATTTTTTACGTGGTGGTAAGAAGCAGGTCACACTTCAACTAGTAAAAATACCTGGTTTTCACAGCTTCTGTCGCTGGCAGCCCTGTAGCATTATTTAAGATATTATGGATACTAAAGGTTTACACCAGCTCAGCCAACAGGTTGGTAGATAGGCTGACACTTCACAGAGTATATCCCTATCCACAATGGCCCATTAAACAAAACACCATCACTCCTGGCTCTGGATTGCTCTGAGCTGTGAATCATTAAAGGCTGGAAGAAGTATTTTGGGGAGGTTATCATTGTGCTTCTGCATTGTCCTGACACTCTTCTGAAGGCACGTGCTATTGACTCCCAATGAGAACAGGACACCAGACAGATGATCCTCAGCCTGACGCAGAATTACATCGTCTCTCTCCAAATGGTATCAAGTAGCAATGGTGGCACTACTTTGCATTTTGGTTCAAGAGATTTACGTTCATCCCAACAATAAATGTGATGAGAAATGTCATGTGTAATACTAATGATTTATAGGAAATTCTGAAGAATGGCAGTAGCATCCCAATGCAAAAATGTGGGGCAACATTTTAAGGATGTAATTCAAAGGACTTTGAATTCTATTTCTTTCATTTACCTCCTTTATTTACTTTCTAACTACAAATAAACCTGACGCATTATTATTGCAGTAATACCCCAAAGCAATCGTTAGGGTCTTGTTAAGTGCATAAATAAATAAAAGACATCTTCTTTGCCTCAAAAGTACTGATTGTAGGCTACGATAAAGTAGATGAACAGCAAAATGGAGCACTCAATAACCTGAATTACTTTAGAAGTAGTTTGGAAAAGGTCATCTGAGTTCCACAATTACTTTGAAAAATAAAGTGAATAAGCAAATAAACATAACTGATGGATGAGAGTCCTCCATTAAATGCCCAAATGTAACCAACTACCATCACTCAAACTGAATCCACAGCCAGTTTAATTCTATCAAATGGGGTTAGCACTCATCTTCCCATTGTCCAGAGCAAACAGTACTTAATTCTTCTGACCAAAGCAGAAATACAAACAACTAAACACTTGGCCATCTTACACAATATTTGCCAAACAAGGGGACAACAAGATTGAAGAAAATTCAATCATTCAAATGCAAACTGAAACAGAATGAATAACTCAAAAGCCAAGCGAAGGCACAGATGCAGCCCTACAACTACAAACCATCCGAGAAGTACAATCTAACTATCAAAACTCTGATTTGCTTTGGCAGTTAAACTCTCAGTATCTGTTTTACATGCAATATTCCCACAGTCTTGGCTTTTCAAATGGTATGAAATACCACAGCACTTCATAACCTAAAATCACAATTAACATATAATCTGAGTAAACAACTTTTCAAAAGTAACAGAAAAACCATAAGCTATAGAACACACCCTGGATTTGGCACAGACCTTCAGATTATAACATTTCTAACAGCAGTCTTTTGACATGCCAGTGTAACAAAAAGCATCGATATCACAAAGAATTTCATCCTACAAAACCAAACTCCAAAGCCTGCTCCCGGCCAGACACCAAGTATACAGTTTTGATGACAGTTACTGCTGAAAAGTAATTCAAATAAAACTCAAATATCAGAAAAATAAAGACTTCTCTATGTTAAAGGGTCTGAAAAATAACTTTCAAGAAGCCATTTTGAAAACCCAACAGCATTAATCCCAAGGTTAGGAATTGCTTTTTAAGAAAAGCAGGGGCGCATTACTCTTTTCAGACCATCTCTATCTCTGCTATTACCACTTCAAGAGTGTCAGCCTAGTCCCACTATTATTTAATATGCCACATGCATCAGAGATAATCACTAGTAACAAAAGACATCTGTCTACATGTTTTGTATGAGCCATGTCTAAGTTTGCAGGTTCACAGGCTCTGGCTAACACTATCACTTGTTGCTGCTAGTACATTAACGGTATGTTTGAAACGTAGAATCACAGAATCATTAGGGATTGGAAGGGACCTCAAAAGATCATCTCATCCAATCCCCCTGCCACAGACAGGGACACCCCACCCTAGATCAGGCTGGCCAGAGCCTCATCCAGCCAAAAAAACCCCCAGACTTTCATTAGAATGACACTTGACACTGCAAGATTTTCCCACTGTTGTGTACCTGTCTGGAAATTTCAGTAACATAAGCCTGAAAGCTTTAACAGCAGGGAGCAGGGTGAGAACATGCAGCCCCAAGAGACAACTGCCTGAGCTACTGCAGACACCTCCGTTAGAATAAAACTTTCTGGAATCATCTGATGCAATGACCGTGAAGGAAACCTGCACAGACTAACTAACACAGACTGGAAAGAAAATCTATAGGATATCAGGTAGCCTTAGGAATCTGATATAAAGTACATGACCCATTTCACCAAAAACAAAAAGTCTAAGAGAAACACTTTTAGTTACTACTCTGAACTCTCTACAAAAATCCAAACATGACTGTTATAGCAACTGCAGTTTGAGGAGCGCTCATTTTTAACTGTACTTCAGAAGACATCACTGGACCAATATGTGACTGGTAGGTAGCATCAGTAAACTAATAACTGTTTACATTTTCAAAGAATTTTTAGATCAGAATCACGGAATGGTTTAAGTTGGAAGGGACCTAAAAGATCATTTAGTTCCAACCCTCCTCCACTGCTCTAAGTCTCACTCAGCCTGGCCTTAACACTGTGAGGGAGGCAGCATCAACAACTTCTCTGCGCAACTTGTCCCAGTGCCTCACCACCCTCACAATGATGAAGTATTTCCTAAGATCTAATCTAAATCTAACCTATTTTAGTTCAAAATCATTACCTCTCATCCTATCATTAGACCCCCTGATGAAGAGTCCCTCCCCAGCTTTTCTATAAGCTTCCTTTAAGCACTGGAAGGTTGCAATAAGGCCTCCCTGAAGCCTTCTCTTCTCCAGGCTGATCAGCTCCAATTCCCTCAGCCAGCCCTCACAGACGAGGTGCTCCAGCCCCGATCATTTTTGTGGCCATAAGGAGCACTCTTTTCATTGGAAAAACTGAATAAAGTATATGTGATGGGTTTTATTTTGTCATATAAAGATGCTATCTTTCTAAGGATTTGTCTGAGAAATTAAATTAACAAAAGTTTTTGAAACTTGATATAAACTTTCCAATCAAGAGGAAAGAATTCAAACTAAAATATACAAAGAAACATTCTTCAAAGGAAAGATTTCAGAAACAAAATAAAAACTCACTCAGAAGAATCACAGATTCATAGCATCATCAAAGTTGGAAAAGGCTTTCAAGACCATCAAGTCCAACCACTCTAAAACTCCCCCTCATCTTTTCCACTACTTTTATTTAAGGAAAAAATATTAATTACAGTATCACAGTATCACAGTATTATCAAGGTTGGAAGAGACCTCACAGATCATCAAGTCCAACCTGTCACCACAGAGCTCAAGGCTAGACCATGGCACCAAGTGCCACGTCCA
>VXBP01000939.1:0-17946 GCA_013400115.1 Rhinopomastus cyanomelas | reverse complement strand
TTAAAGAGGATGGGGCCCAGCACTGATCCCTGAGGAACACCACTAGTGACCGGCCGCCAGCTGGATGTGGCACCATTCACCACCACCCTCTGGGCTCGGCCCTCCAGCCAGTTCCTAACCCAGCACAGAGTGTTGCCGTCCAAGCCGTGGGCTGACAGCTTAGCCAGCAGTTTGCTGTGGGGGACAGTGTCAAAGGCCTTGCTGAAGTCCAGATAGACCACATCCACAGGCCTCCCCACATCCACCAAGTGGGTCACCTGATCATAGAAGGAGAGCAGGTTGGAGAGGCAGGATCTGCCCTTCCTGAACCCATGTTGGCTGGACCTGAGCCCTTGGCCATCCCTCAATTGCTCCTGGTCACAGCAGACAATCAGTTTACAAGGTAACTTTTCAATTTTATGGTAGTAGAATACCAGAGCAATATAAAAATCAACTAATTCTTGAAAACTAAAAAGACAAAACATAGGTGTTTCAAAAAAAAGTGTCCACACTCACCAAAGCTGCTGCTTTCTTCTGACTGACTTTCTGAAAAAAAATCAAAAAAGTTTCTGTGTGGATTATTTGAAATACGAAGTGTGTTAGAAAGCAAAGAATGATTAATTATGATAAAATCATAATCACTGTGATTGATTAATGTTGCAACTTTAGTTTCTGAAAGTCACTTTTAGGGCCCAAACTCACAAGCTAAATACAGAACTCCATGACACCTCTGCCTGAGCTCTGGAAAAATGAAGTTAAACATTTATACACAATTAGTGGTAGGATTATACTTGAGCAATGAATATCACTTGCCATGTGTCTCACAGGTCACTCGAGACAAATTAAGGTTCTGCAGGAGAATGCTCTTAATCGCCATTATGTAAATTTATGAACTTGATCAACCTCTTCTTTACCTCTTCTACACATCATACAATTATTTGTTTCCTCAATCTTTTCCCTTCCTGATCATTTGCTTTCAAATAGGACCACAGACCAACTTGTTAGGTACAAAAACACACTTAATGAGAAAGGTCTCTGGAGCAGAGAATCACAGTCTGCACGCAGGAAAATCCTAGCCACAGGTGTTGCAAAGTAACTGGGCAAAAAAGCCCCCCTTGGGCGAAGGGCAGAGTCAGATTCAGAGCTGGCTTTCTGCGTGAAATTTTAGCTCTGCCTTTCAAGAGACGGCAGCCCGTGGATATGTTTCGACAAACTGACTTCTAACACTAAAAGTCATACGAAATGAAACCCCTACATAAATTTGTCGATCTGAAATTTGACTGCTCCTCTTACAGTTCTCCTTTTTGCACATCTTCTGTGGTAGAGAATAAAAAGAATAGTTTGACTTATCGGAAATACAGTTTAAAATGGCAATACACTTGCCCTTAGCTTTCAACTTGGAGATGTCAGAGCTATCAGTACGGAGTATTTACTTACAAGTAGGAGTGAATTGCTGCTCTAAATCAAAGAGTAATTCTTTAGTTCAGTTGGTCTGATCATTTCTGCCACTGACAGGCTGGTATTATTAAACTAAAAACATAATTTACAGAAATCTTTTTCTTGCCACTGATTGTTGCTGGCTTTCACAGCTGATAGCCCCTATTTTCTCATTGACATGGCCAACAGTCTAAGGACTAATGCAGATGAAAAAAGAAGAGTCTCACAGATCTTCCTTTAATGGTGGTTTAATCTTAACAACTGAAGGTGTGCACTTTCTAAGTGAGAAAATATCATTACATGGCCTCTTTCCACCCTTGAGTATTCACAAAGTGATTTAACATGCCTGTCAACTTTCAGAGGGTAAAGGAAATTGTACTATGTCTTCTCCAAGTGTTTTATCAGCCCAAACTACAGCTGCTCAGCTTTATGCATAACATGCAACTTTCATAGATAAATGTCAGCAGGCTGGAGATGGTTGGTGTTTTCCTGGCAGAGGTTATGACACATGCTAAAGGGTTAGGTTTTTTTAAACACACATCAGTGAGACTGAAAAAAAAAACCTCAAGGAGGCAGAAAGCCAATTATATTCCCGTCACACTGAGCCAATTCAGTTTGCATTTAAACATCAGTTTAAATGTACAGAAATTAGGCCTATAGTTTTAATAATAAAAATGGAAATAAGGAGCTTACCCCTACCAGCCAGCTGAACCTACTGTGTATTTACTTACAATCCCCACAACACGCGGATGAAGTATATAAATACAAGCAATTTCCCTCTTTTAGAGATGGAGAAGAGAGATGATATAAGCAGTAGCAGTTATTTTCTACACGGACTGTGTGTCACAATAATATACTTGAAATCTTAATCCATTAAAATGCTGTCTGTAATTAGAGTAGTTTGAGTCACATAATCTGCTTTTCTGATAATGGGTTGCATCTGTTTTGTGACAGTCCCAAATATTTTGAAATTTGCATAAATGCCAGAGATCTGAGAGGCTGCTGTTGCTTCTACTTCTTTTGATCGTGAGGCTGCTCACCAGTTTTCCTCTTCGGCTAACAGTCCATAAAAGACTGAAGTACGTAAAGGAAGAAGAGTTAACTAAGAGCCCAAAGCACTCTGGAGACTGGAAGATGTGGCTGACAGCATGAAGAAATACAGACAAGGGCAAAGTACTGTTAAAGTAGACAGCCATGTGTCAAAACTCCTCCTCACTCAGAGCTGAGACAGCAGAATGATGGGGAGGGCATTTATTTCCTCAATAAGAGTTTGATGAAAAATCTGAGAAGTCAAGCATTCATCTAATGAGATCAGAAGTAGTATCAAGATTCTAGATGGACTAGATAATTTTTCAAGGTGATTCTGAGCACTATGTATTTATTGAAAATAATTAGATGTAATTATAGAAGTAATGAAATGAAAGAATTTCATTACTGTAATGAAAGAAACATTTTTCTAGAAATTTTATTAGTATTTCTTCCGTTTAAATGGCTGGATACCTAACATTTTAAAATGCAAATATACAAAATACAGAATACTAATCTCTGAATACTCACTTGCACTGCAATACAACAAAATATTGTAAGTACATAGTAGGCATGACTCTACAAGCTCAGAAAAGATCCTTTTGTGTAAGAGTAGTTGTTTAAAGAAAAAAAAAGCAACAAAAAACCTATTAAAAGGATGTGGGAATAAATGAGCTGTTTCAAGTTATACTGGCAGAGTTATGTGTATTACTGAATATGAATAAAAAGGAACTTAATACATTAATTGAGATTCTGAAAGAAGACTCAGAACATGGCATTTAGAGCCAGCAACCTTCTGTGAAGCGCGAAACAGTGAAACAATCTGTGCCTTAATGCTGCTCAGAAACAAAAGTCTGGTCATCATTTTGTCAACAGAATTCTCTAAACACTTTTACTTTTAGATAAGATCGAACAAGGATGAAGGAATTTAAACTCATTAAAATAAGCACTAAGGCAACATCACCTACGAAGGGAGAGTTGTGAAGATGTATTAAAAACTTCAATAAAATGAGTGATCTTGCCCAACTTTACAGAAATACCTTATATTTTATTTGTGCCTACAGTGTAAAATCTTCCTCTCCACCCATCAGTCCTTTGCAGTCAGTCCTTTGCACAAGGTCTGTGTTTTCCCAAGTCACATTAGTAGCACACCTTTCCAAGAACTAGCCCACAACGAAACATCATTATCTATACCATAGCTGCATTTATTATTTCTGTTTCAGGCTTGCAATACTGAACTACCTGCAGGTAGAAAAATTAAGCAACAGGCAATTAAAGCAGTAAGGGAATTAACTTGTCTGCTCATGGCTTAGATGAGCACACAGTTTACTGGATAAAAAAACCAGCTGGATGGCCAAGCCCAAAGAGCAGCTGTGAATGGAGCGAAAACCCACTGACATTTGGTCGAGTGGTGTCCCCTAGGCCTCAGAATTGTGACCTGTACTCTTTAATATCTTGATCAATGATCAACATGGGCATGCAGATGAGTGCACCTTCAGTAAGTCTGCAGATGACATCAAGTTAGGCAGGTGTGTCGATCTGATGGAGGTTAGAGAGGCTTAACTGAATGGGTTGTGTCAGGGGGCCAAGGCAAAGTGCTGGGTCCTGTGTTTGGGTCAATCTCATCCAATGCTACAGACTTGGGGAAGAATGACTGGAAAGCTGCACATCAGAAAAGGAACTGGGGGTTATTAAACATTGGAAAAGTCTGCCCAGGGCTGTGGTGAAGTTACCACCTCTGGAGGTATTTAAAGGATTTACAGATGTAGTGCTGAGTGACACGCTTTAATGGTGACCTGGCTGTGCTGGGTCAGTGTTTGGAATTGATGACTTTAAAGGCCACTTCCACCCAAAGTCATTCTATGATCCTATTATTTATTATCACAATCAGAAAAGTTTGCTGCTAAATGTGTAACAAAAGCATGTTCCCTTTCCTTCAAACAAGAAAAAAACCTGTCAAATTATAGCACTTTCTTACACCAGGGTGTTTGCCAGTAGGAAACGCCAAAAAACCCCCATTTTTAACCAAACCCATGACTTCCCTCAGACAGTTCTTAGCTACACACACCACACTGAAATATATGCAAAACTGTCTCTTTTCCTCCCGCCATAGAAATTATAGCTATGAGAGCTGATGACAAAGATAAGATAAAATTACTGGAAGCACAAACAGCATCGCTGCACAGCAACTGTTGATGTACATATGGTGATGTTTATGGAACAGAATGTAGTTCATATTTAATGCAGAAACTACACTGAAACCAGCCTAGACAGCAAGACTTAGATCTAAGGCTTAGGCAGTAGTACAACTGTGATTTGGATCCCTGGGCAGCCATCACAGAAGCCACACTCCTGCCAGCTTTGTTACACCCATGCTCAGGAGCACCCCCCCAGTTCTTAGAGGCTTGCTCAGCAATGAAGTCAATGCAACATCTCCCATGTGCAAAAAGAGCCTTGCAAATGGAGTAAGGACACATTTTGCAGCTACTACTTTTAAAGTGCATTGTACTACCCTGTATTATTCGTAACAGCTATTTCAAAATACAGAAGTAGAGGAAGAAGCAGGAGAAACCAGAGTTAGTTTAAACAGAAAGTGGACCACACGTGAAAGCCACCACAGACCAGATCCTTACAGTATCTGGGATGGGGTCCACTTCATCCAGCTCTGTATTAGCTCAAATATCATATACACACTAAAGACCAGAAAACACAATTCAGTAGACTCTGGACATAACAAATGGCACCTCAGAAGAGCCTACCACTGTCCATTAACTAACATGGGACCACCAGAAACACAGAGGTTCACAACATAAGAGACAAAGAATTTCTTCCAATTACAACAGATATTAGACACAAGTTCATCTAAGACAAAACACACAGAAAATTCATCCAGAAGTCTAGAAACTACAGCATGCAGAAAATACTACATCACTTGTCAATTTTTATCTCTTTTGCTAGCTCTAAGTGACCTGATGAGTTGGTATGTAGTCCTGAATTACCCATGTAAACTCCCTGCAGCATCTTCCAAGACTACAAAGTATTTCAGATGCTATGTCATCCCCCGCTCACTTTCTGAAAGACCATCGCAAAAAATGGTCACCACAATATAAGGATGGCAGGATCAGAGTATAGCATGTGGAATAGATCTTAGGGCTTTTAATGTTTTAAAAAAACCCCAAAAAACCTATTTGCTGTAGAAAGATTTTGACTGGAAGGAACAGAGGTTGAAGCACTTTTTAGTCCGTATTTCATTTGCGCAGTTGCCCAGATGCAAGGCCACCTGAAGTTCCACACCAGCTTAATCTTTGACCCATGGTTCAAACAGGCGTATCCGTTCTGTTACACGGTGCACTTTGCAAAAGAAAATGGAACAAGACCAGTGATGCTTTTCACAGAAATAAGCAAAACTTAATTTGAAGACAAATACTGGTCTAAAAAGATACTAATGACTGAATTTTAATTTCCTGTGATTTCTCTTACTACGGATTGTCTAGCATGCAAAGTTATATGTTGTTCCCATGTGGTCCTATGTTTGGCTTGGACAGGGTTAATTTTCCAGCCACGATAGTCAGACCAAAATAGGCAATGGGATATTCACAGAATCACTTTGGATGGAAGTGACCTTTAAGATTATCAACTCCAAATGCTGATCTCACTCACTTTATTACTGTACCCTTCTCTTTTTGTTCTTTCAACTAAACTCTCCTTATCTTAACCCACTCAGCTCTACCTTTCATTCTCTTTGCAAACAGCTGAGCAGCACTTGTCTAAGAATTGGGTTTAAACCATGACGCACGCGAACTTTCTGCCATCAAATAGGGTAGCAGCCTTTCTTTCAGTTGGGATATCCACTGAATCTGGGGCATTTGGGCAACAGTGCAACTTGCAGTTGGGATACCCAGCTGAAAGCTAAGTTTGGGATACAGCTTCATTCCACTCTGAGG
Organism: Rhinopomastus cyanomelas; assembly: GCA_013400115.1. Lineage (NCBI taxonomy): Eukaryota > Metazoa > Chordata > Aves > Bucerotiformes > Rhinopomastidae > Rhinopomastus > Rhinopomastus cyanomelas. The sequence continues at coordinate 11,560 of VXBP01000939.1, read as the reverse complement.
ACACCCACTTCCACACTAGCCATAATTCACTATTAAGATTTGTTGAAATGGGCTGTGGAGCTCAAAACACTGGCAATACCCACTTAAATACAATAGGGTATGCAGGAAGATGGTGACTGTAAGAAATCTGACTGGAATTTGGACTATCTGCATCACATCCATCTTTACAACCAAAAAAAAATGCAAGAAAAGCACATCAAATTTTATTTTTAATCGCACTGGCAACACCAGCTTCCACACAACAGCAACACATTTTAGCCATTTTGCATTTAAGTGAATTTTATGAAAACTGATTACTTCTTATGTTTGCTCATCTCAAGCAAAACCAATTTTGACAGGGTCTATGCTTACTCAGTGTTTCATTCCAAACATTTCTCATTTCGCTAATTACCCTTTGCTCTTGATTANCTCCAGGTGTGGTCTCACCAGGGCAGAGCAGAGGGGGAGAAGGACCTCTCTCAATCTGCTGACCACTCTTCTTCTAATCCACCCCAGGATGCTGTTTGCCCTCTTGGCCACAAGAGCACAACGCTGGCTCCTGGCCATCTTGCTGTCCACCAGGACCCCCAGGTCCCTTTCTCCTAAACTACTCTCCAACAGGTCAGTCCCCAGCTTATACTGGTACCTGGGGTTGTTCTTGCCCACATGCAAGTCTCTACACTTACCCTTGTTATACTTCATTAAATATCATCTCTACTCATTAGATCCATGGTCCTTGAGTAACTTATTTCCAGTCACAAAGAAATTCAAAATTTTTAATTGCTTAAATAAAAATTTGACAGCTCCTAAGTACCTAAAGGTTTTGAGACACTAGCAGGACAGATGATGAAACAGAAATAAATGGGCATCTTTTTTTTGCTACCACATTCTAATGATTTTTATTCTATCCAATGACAAATATTCCAGAGAAGTGTTCCACATAAAGTTAAGCACCTGCACTTACTACAGAGTAAGTTATTACTAGAGGTTTTGCGGCAATATTTTGCATCAAAAGTTAAGCAAAGGCCCCTGAGATTTGCAGCAAACATGCCAAAGTCACTGCATGGGTACTCTAAACACGTATGCACTGTATCTCTCATTTCTGCCAAGTATTCAGAGGCTGGGGCATAGAGAAATGAAATAAGATGAGGTGCTACTAAATGCTTACAACATTCTTAAAAACTTGTACCCTGTCTCTTTCCACATTTGTAATCTATGAATTCTAAACCACAATACTTTTGAAGTGTGACAACAAACATACATTTTTTTGAAGTGAAATGTACAGTTACATTAGTTTCAGAGAAAGGGGGAACACATGGAAAGTGCCTGAGTTGCAGTCTAAGATTCTGTATTGCTAAACACAGCTGAGAGATCGACGCACGGCAGGCTGCTAAACCTACCACACGGTGTAACACTGCCACATGCCTTCAGTCTAACATGCAGTTGAGGACATATGGTCTTGAATACGCTAACCACTCATACAGCTCCTGAGATGAACTTCAGGCAGTTGAAACCCAGTGAGAAAAACTGTACCCTTACTGACGCAGTGCTTGATATTGTGGAACTTTATGAAGCTTCAGTACACTTAAACCACAGAATTGCCTAGATTGGAAAACACCTTCAAGATCACCAAGTTCAGCCCTTACGATCTAGTCCAACCATTAAATCATATATAGACTTCAAGAAAATGCAGTGAACAGATGTGCTAAAATGCACGGAAAATGTTGAAGAGAAGAGGAATCATCATTCTTCTAAAACTATGTGCACAGCAGAGACCAATTCAAGGAGAAAAAAGCCCATATTAGTTGATCTGAAAAGTACATTGAACTACAAGAGCACTTTTTCCCCAGTGAAAACCCTAGAGAAGAATACACAATGTGCTGCACTCAGTGCTCTCTGTTCTCTTCAGCAGATCTGTGGCTGAAATGTGCATGATTAGAGTATGCAGAGAACTAAAATTAAGTTATTTCAGCATATGAAGAATAGACACCAAAAAGTACAACAGTGTTACATATAGGAATAATAATAAAACACAGCCAAAATTGGAGTGTTTCAGCAGTTTACTGAAAGCACATATACACTGGAATTGTAACAAATAACTTTAACTTACCTACTAAACTTTCAGTGAACACTGTTAAGGTCTGTCCTCCCACACTTTGTAGAAGAAATGGATGTTCCCTTGGTGCACTGACTGAAGCAGGTTTTCCTCCAATATTGTTGATGTTTGCAAGTTCTTCGTTCAAGGTAAATGACACCTAACAGTTAGAATTACTACAATGTTACTAAACAGACTCAATTACACAGCTTTGTGAGTTATGGGGAAAGAAAAAGAGAGAATATACAAATAGTACAGCACATTTCCATTTCAAAAACACAAAGAGGGGGATAAGAATCTTACTAGACTGACCTCTTCTTGAGATACGGAATTCAGGCCTTCCAGGTGCTTCATAAAATTTACTTGTCTTTTAAAAAATTGCAAATTATTTCCTCTTGAAGTCAAGGAAAATTTGATTTTACTTATTCACATGTAAGGCATGGTAAGTTCTCAGACATTGTTAAGTATGAGTGCTTTATAATGTTTCACACAGCCAGCTGAGTTCCAGAAAATGCTTTAGTGAACCACAAGCGTTATTAGCTAGGGGACGACCCAACTTCTGAAGCCCAGGAGAGGTTAAAAACAGCTCACTTGCTGTGTTTACATTACAAGCCAAATACAAGAGCCAAGGAGGTACTAGGAGGACTGGGTAACCAGAATCCCTAGCTATTGACATAAAACACCTGAAGGGAGATATTTCAGACCAGTCTTGTGTGTTCTTCTCCTGTGTCCTGCTTGGCCTCCTTCAGCTAAGCAACAATGTCCCCTACAAGTAATTCTTTCTCGTGGGGTTTCTCTCTGCTTGGCTCTCTACAGACTGCAAAATGTGTTTTGTTGCTGTCATGAGCATCAAGGTTTTGGCGTGGGGCTCACAAAATTAGGGAGGCTGGTTTATATTCTAGCCTAGAAGAGCCCAATCAAACACTGAAACCTCCAGCAAAACTCTCTCCAATTACTCTACAAGGAGTTTGGCCAGGTTATCAAATTGCAACTGCAGCTTGCTTCCCTACCATTTTCTTTGTCCAGTTTCTTCTAATCCGGTGTCAGATGGTATTTGATGTAATTTTAGCTACTGAAACTTCCTCTATCTCCTCCAAATGACACATGAAGATACTATCATTAATCGAGGCTGCTCATAAAAGCAGTTACCTTTGGATGCAGCAAATCATTGACGTTTGGATCAAATTCCAAATATAAGAAAGAATACTTTTCTGAAATTGCAACCTTCTATCTCTAACTTACTTTGCTTTATCATCCTCCTCCTTAGTTCTCAGAAAGCCTTTTGCACTAACACATCTCAAAATGGTTAGAGAGCAGGTCACTACTACTATTGCTGCTTATGGATGGGTAAACAAACTTGGGAAACAGAGGGACCTGATGCCAGTCCCACAGTAGAGCTACAAACAGAATCCTGTCCTCCTGACTCTGTGGTACAATGCTTCACCGTAACAAAAAATGTGTGACATGAGAAACCAAAATGTTCTGAACAGTTTTTAGATTCCAGAATACAACACATTCACAGTCTTTGTATTTCAGTAGTTACTTACTTCAGTTCTTCCTTGATTTCTGAAAAAGAAAATATTCAATGTTTTAGTTTCCATAATCTAATTCTATAAATTTAGCTTCCCAGATAACAAAGGCAAATTCAAATTCTAAGCTTTGCTACTCATCTTTTGTCCTGAGCTGTTTAATTCTTCTTTGTTATGCTGATGCCCAAGAACAAACAGTGAAAGTCAGCAGGTGAGAACAAGAGCAGCAAAACAATACCCGCAAGTTAAAGAGCACTGTCTAGCTAGATGCACATATTTCTGGGATTTAGGAAATCAGACACAGTGTAATGGGATACAGCCACTCCACAGTATAATTTAATATAATTTATATAATTTCATACATTCATAATCATTATACAAGCAAGTACAATTCAAGTATCACAGAAATACGCAGAGCAATTTTGCAAGAAAAAGGATGATGTATTTTAAGAGGTAAAACATAACCTATTTTATTGCAGGTAACTTGTAAGCATTGCTAGCAATAAAGGTACAGCAAAGGCTTACTTGACAATCCTTAGTTTTCCCACTTCACCTCTTCCTGAAGCTTTATTCCACTGGTGTGACAAGTACTTGGGGACCTAAGAAAAGAAGGCAGACCTCATGAAAACTAGGTTTTAAAATTCTGTATAAACTGTACACAAGTATGTACTTCACATGCTTTTACCCTGACCACTTCAGAATGCAGTATGAGCTAAATACAGTGGGCAACACAGAAAGAATCACAGAATGGTTTGGGTCAGAAGGGACTTTCAAAGTCCAACCTCCCCTGCAGTGAGCAGGGTCATCTTCAACTAGATCAGGCTGTTCAGAGCCCCATCAGCCTGATCATGGCTTTTTCTAGGGAGGAGGCATCCACAACCAATCACTGTGCCACTGTCTCACCGCTGTCAAAATCAAATGTTTCTTCCTTTTATCTAGCCTAAATATTCACTCTTTTAGTTTAAAACCATTACCCCTTTAAAGGGCCACAATAAGGTCTCCCCAGAGCCTTCTCCAGGATGAACAATTCCAACTCTCTCTGTCTCTCACAGAATCGTTTAGGTCGGAAAAGCCCTTTTAAGATCATTGAGTCCAACCATTAACCTAACTCTACCAAGCCACCACTGATCATTTTTGTGCCCCTTTTCTGAACCTGCTCCAACAGACCCATATTCTTCTGCTGACAACCCCAGAGCTGGCCACAGTACTCCAGATGGGGTCTCAGCAGAGCAGATCAGCATGAGAATCACCTCCCTCAACCTGCTGGCCACACTTCTCTCATGTAGCTGAGAATATAGTTTGCTTGCTGGGCTGTGAGTGCACAATGCTGGCTCATGTACAGCCTTTCATCTACCAGTATCCCCAAGACCTTCACGGGGCTGCTCTCAATCCCATCATGTCCCAGCCTCTACTGATACCAGGGATTGCACCAACCAAGGTGCAGGACCTTGCACTTGGCCTTCATGAACTCAATGAGATTTACATGGTCCCTCTTCTGAAGTTGAAATACATATATGTATTCTGATAGGGAGTGCAAGGAGAAGAAAGGAACATGAAATTTGAGACATGAGTCTCAAATTTCCAAATGAGGGAAAAGTCTTGTGGTAACTTGAATTTCAAATACTATCATCTAAACATAAAAGGCAAAAATATCTATCAACATCATATTCAATCTTAAACTAAGGAGTCTGAAATAATTTTATCAGATAAAACTTTACTTTCAAATATTCATTGGGAATTATCATATCTATAAGGAAAAAACCAACCCATCACAATGATGAGAAGTTATGTAACTACAACTCAAGAGATCACAGTAAGGCAGCTGTTGGTCTCTTCTCCCTAGTAACCAGTGATAGAACAAGAGGAAACGGTCACATTGCACTAGAGAAAGTTCAGATTGGATATTAGGAAAAACTTCACAGAAAGAGTGGCAAGGTATTGGAACAGGCTGCCCATGGAAGTGGTGGAGGCACCATCCCTCGAGGTGTTCAGAAAAAAATTGTAGACGTAGTGTTTGTGGAGATGGTTTAGTGATTAGAGGCTGTAGGGTGGACAGCTGGACTTGATCATGAAGGTCTTTTCCAACCTTGATGATTCTTTGATTCTGTAACATGCTGTGAAGGGGAGGCTGAGGTTTGGAACCTCAGATACATTGAGCAGCAAACCACAGTCCTGCTCTCACCAGAAGGCCACTTTTCCAATTGCAGAGCAACCCTGGACAGATCTGTCTCACATCACTTATTCCCACTCCTCTACTGTAAAAAGTCTTTGTGAAGATGGTCAGTGTACAGAAAGAGGACACTGATCTGGCTGAGAGGTGTGGGGCACTTGCACATTTTAGATGGGCTGATTTTGTGTTTAGCAAGCGGAACAACCAAACCAGGTCCCCATCGTGTTTCTGAACCGCTGCACAAAGCAGAGCTCACTGCAGGGACAGGAACACACAGCGCTGCTGAACCCGACACATCTAAGGAATAAAAGCTGCTCTAGCGATACTGATTCATCTCCACCCAAACTCCTTCAGTTACAAAGGTTTTGGTACCTGCAGCATTGGGTGACCAGGGCTCATGATAGACAGTAAAGACACCTATATAACCAAGCAATAACCTGGAAGCTGGTATTCCAAGCAGACCAGGTTTTCCTCTTTTCCCATCCCTGCAATGTTAGCTGAAATCACAGAATGCCTACCCAGTGTCTGGCCAAAAAATACCAGCTAACTGCTGTGGGAAAACTGGAGCCCAGCAGCTCGCACTTCCATGGCCAGCCTCCACACTTTGCTGCTGTCACCGTGGGGCACTCCCATGTGCCTCAGAGTCCCAGATGTATCCCACATGTGATGATGCCTGTGTGCTGCCACAGCAGCACTTTTTCATTCCTGGAGAGAGTAACACCAGGAGAACATGGTTGGTGCTGAGTAGGGTTACTCTTAGTAACTCTTAGAGTAACTCTTGGTCTTAGAGGCCAGGCAAGCTTAAAAATTGTGAACATTTATTCTCTGGAAACAAAAAATTAAGTGTCTGTTTTGATAGATGGTGCTATGGCTGATGAACACCTATAAATCTGAACACTTGTATGAGTGCACAGTTCTAAATATCTCCCAAAGCTGGCCTGTGCTGGTGGATGCCACTGACCTGCCCCAGAGAGGAGCTCTCAGCTGAGTCCTTATGTGCGTGCATCCAGCCCTTGTGAGGTGCTTCAAGCTTCTCAGTTTCACCACAGGGGAATGAGGAAATTCTCTACCTTCTTTACTCCACCACCTACTATCAGTTCTGGATAGGTCTACCTTTCCTTGCAAGAAGCCAGCTCAGTCAGTTCATAGGATCATAGGATGTTAGGGGTTGGANAGATCCTTGTCCCTCTTAAACTGGGGGGCCCAAAACTGAACACAGTACTCAAGATGAGGCCTCACCAGGGCAGAGTAGAGGGGGAGAAGAACCTCCCTCGATCTGCTGGACACACTCCTCCTAATACACCCCAGGATCCCATTGGCCTTCTTGGCCACCAGGGCACATTGCTGTGCCATGGTTAACCTGTTGTCCACCAGGACCCCCAGGTCCCTCTCCACAGGAGTGCTTTCCAGTAGATCACCTCCCAGCCTGTACTGGTGGAGTTTGTTATTCCTCCCCAGATGCAGGACTCTGCACTTGTCCTTGTTGAACCTCATCTGGTTTCTCTGTGCCCAGCCCTCCAGTCTGTCCAGATCTCTCTGGATGGCAGCACAGCCCTCAGCCCTTTCAGCCAAGCCTCCCAGCTTGGTGTCGTCGGCAAACTTGCTGAGTAGACACTCTGTGCCCTCATCCAAGCACACAGAGCAGTGTTAGCACATTAGAGGTTTTCCCCCCACTATTCAGCAACTATGACCGTGTTTTCTATCGTGATTTTTTTATAAAAACTGAACATGACACATTAGTACAACAAATATGAGACTGGAGCAATTTCCCCCTACACACAGGCTATTAGACACAGAAGAGATGGAATACAGACCTAAGGTGAGAATCTCATACATGACTATTCAAAACTAACTACAAGATGTTCAAGTGATATGGAAATCACATCTTTTTTTTAAAAAGGAAACAGTTTAGAGCAGTCTAATAGAAGCTACTACTTCCTAAAACCCCCCTTTATTTCTAGTAAGGATGCAGCAGTCGTTGGAAGAAAATAATCCTGACAGTCTTAGAATCATTTAGGTTGGAAAAGACCTTTAAGGTCATTGGGTCCAACCATCAACCTAACCTGACCAAGCCCACCATTACACAGTGACTTATTAAAGGAAAAAACATTTACTGTTCCGGTACCACATACTGCAGTATTCTGATACAGGAATGTTTTACATTTTTCTTCATGTGCTCATGAGACACAAGGAAAAATCTACATTCTCTGGCTCTGCAGCAGTGTTGTTTACTGGTACAACAAAGTTTGATCTGGCTCACAAAGCACATAACTACTGAAAACATCTGTGCCCACATAGAATAATGGTGTGAGACACAGCCAACAAGAAAGAGAAATGCAGTATGCCAACATCTCCGGCATGTTCTGTTTCAAGCAGCAAACAGACACTTTGTTGTTTGATTTTTTTGCTTGCATAGAAAAAACTAAGCCAAGTCTCACCATACAGATGAGAAGGCAAAGAATCTGCTCTAGGAATGTGCTGACAAACAGCAATGTGATAGCTTCCTGAAGCTCAAGTGAACTTAATATTAAATTTGTGTTTACCTTTTCTTCATTAAAAAACCCAGAAAGCACACTGGTACCAGTGCTTAGCAGTTTCCTTTAATCTCACAGCAACCCACAAAGTACTGTGGAATACGTAGAAGATCCAGATATCCTCTAACTGCTCGGTCAAACCCACTGTCAGCCCAGGTTTCTATAGTCCTAACACTGGGCTGAAAATGCACAAATACACAATAGAAAGCCACGAATTAGCTATTATATTTTTTTCACAGTTTTTGAAGTGCTAATTTTCTACAGTGGATCTCATGCCAGACTGGATGCAATTTTCTTTCAAAAGCTAAGGTAAATGCTACATGTCCCAGCTGACTCAACAGAAATATTATTATGCACTTACACCTAATCTGTAACTAATTTGTATTGCCAGGTAATAAGGTAGATGCATATTCAGTATGAGTGGACAAGAAGTGAAGGACTCTCATGCTGTTAAAATCACTGACTTGCTATATAATATAATCAGACAGGGAATTTGCTCAGATTAAGAGGTGGCAGATCAATCACACTTCTTTCAGAAGCACAGGAAACAGTCACACAGAGCGCTATTAATCATCTTTCTGCTGACCTACCTGCAGTCAAGGGCTATGCAGGGCAAGAAAAAAGGGTTACAAAGGACTGCGATCAAAGGATTACCTCAGGCTGTACACAGACGCTTCAGTTAAAGCCAGTTGGCACTCTCAAAACTAGAGGCCAAACTCTGCCTCTCCAGTGGTGTAAATAATCACAGGAAAGATTAAACAAAGTCTAACACACTGTAGTTATCTTAACTTAGTGCTGTCTTTGAACCCTAGCACAACAGAGAACAACTTACGGAGAACAGTGAGTTTTCAAACTGTTAATACATTTTAAAAGAATGTACAGAAAACTGCTTTTATAGAGAGGATTTTCAAAAGTCCCACGGGAGAACTCTGAAAAACACATACCCACAGAAAAACTGACTGATGGACAGAGTACTTGGTGTACTGAAAGGCTGCTGGAGAGAGTCCAGTACAGAGCGACCAAGATGATCAGGGGTACGAGCGTCTGCCTTCCCAGGAAAGGCTTAGAGAGCTGGGGCTGTTTAGCCTGGGGAGGAGGAGACTGAGGCAATATCTCATAAATGCTTCCAAGCATCTAAAGGGTAAGCGTCAGGATGATGGGACCAGATGGCTTTTTGAGCTTCTATAAAGTCTTGACATTCAAAGTTTTGATATCACAAAATTGAACTATATATCATGCAAAAAGATAACTGCTTTGCTTGCTCTGAGCCCCATCAGATGGAATTTATTTGATACATCTTAATTGTGCCAAATTGTGTAAATTGTCTTAATTGACAATTTTTGTGTGGAACTGATCCTCTGCTATTCCCCTTTGTCTATTCACTTCTTAGTTCAGATGTCTGTAAGATTTCCAAATCTACCATCCTGCCAGCATGAAAGATAAACACATTTAGGAGTTCCCTCCACAATCACAATGTCTTGTTTTCCAGATCATCCCTGGTGCCCTCCTCTGTACTGTGCCTAGGTCCACTGTATACCTTCCACAACAGAGAGGGAAACAGGATTTTCCCAGAATGTTGAATCTGCTTATTTGTCATGACATTCTTACAGTTATCCACATCTACTGAAAACCTAAACCATCTCCTGAATGAAAACAACAAGCAGAGACCAAACTGCCATGCATCTATAAGTAGGAGAGTTTTTCTCCATGTCCATCAGATTAGATTTTTAAACTCTGAATTTAATCTGTCATTTTATCATCAGTACGTTACAAATATACTCCTGCAGCTTTCTGCTGTGAGCTTTCATTTTTAGTGTCCTGGATAAGCTACTATAAGTAAAGCACTGCATAGCAGTCATTATGGTGTCAGTACAAAAGAGGAAGCCAGAGCCCACCACTAGAAATTCTGCACAGCAAAACAAGTTTGCAATTCAAGGGCCACAGTAAGATATTCTTGTAGTTGAAGTATTGTGGCGTGACAGCTCCTCACTACCGAGGACCAGGACACGGGGACTACTTGATGGGTTCTTTCAAGTTTTCTACAGGAAAGCTGGAGAGGAACTTTTAACGAGGACATCTAGCGATAGGTCAAGGTGGAGCAGTTTCAAACTCAAAGAGCAAAGACTTACATTAGACCTTTAGTAGAAATTACTTCCAAGGAAGTTGGTTTTTTATGCCCCCTCCCTGGAATTGTTCAAGACCAGGCTGGATGGGCTGAGGGCAACCTGGTCTCCTGAGAGGTGTCCCTGCCCGTGCCAGCGGGTTGGAACAAGATGATCTTTGGGGTCCCTTCCATCCTAAATCATTCTGTGATCAGTTGATAGTTAGAGTCTGCTCTCTGTCTCCAAACGAGGAAGTCAAATACAGGTCTCGAAAAGCAGGGGCTCGCACACAGGTTCCACACAGGAAAGTGTCCAGGTGGTTTTCTAACGTCTCCAGAGAATGAGACTCCACCACCTCTCTGGACAGCCTGTTCCAGTGCTCTGTTACCCTCAAGACAAAGAAGTTTGTTCTTCTCTTTAGGCAAAGCCTCTTGTATTCCAGCTCGTGCCCGCTGTTCCTCGACCCGCTGGTCCGGACTGTTCCGCAGGACCGACCGTGGCCACCACCAGGCACGGCGGGGCTGAGGGGGACAAGACATAAGGTGGCCTCCCGTCCTCCCTCCGCTACCCTCTCCACCCCACCCCCGCCGTGCCCGGGGTGTCGGCGGCGTCTTCTCACCTTCACCAGCCACATTCCTGTGTTCTGCTTGACCCCAGTGAGGTCCAACTCGCCCTTCTCGCTCATGGCTTCCGCCTCCGACGACGATGACTGCGGCGCCTCTTCCGGCTCCCGCCGGACGCACCCGGAGACTCCCCGCGGCGCTCTGCCGGCAGACAGTGGCTCGCGAAGGACAAACTTCTTCCAGCCTTGGCGTTCGGCTCAGCATGACCGTTTCGGGGACGAGCGTTCGAGTCCGCAACCTGGCGCGACGTGGAAAATGCTGGAAATGCTGTAGACTCCGGAGAGACTGCCGTCACAGAGTGATGGAATCACGGAAGCATGAAACGGTTTGGGCTGGAGGGGACCTCAGAGATCACCTCGTTCCAACCCCCTGCCTTGTGTAGGGGCTCCTCTCGCTAAGGCACGTTGCGCAGAGCCCAGTCCAATCTAGACTTGAACAATTCCAGGGAGAGGGCATCCACAACTTCTTCTGGGCAACCTGTTTCAGTGCCTCACCATAGAATCATAGAATCATAGAATCATTATGGAT
>VXBP01000938.1:0-29962 GCA_013400115.1 Rhinopomastus cyanomelas | reverse complement strand
TCATTACTGTGATACTGTGACACTGTAATAGAAGTGAAGGCTGAGCTGCTGCCAAGCTTTTTGGTGATTTGTCTTTCCTACAAGAGAGCAAAGATGATAGGATGCAGTGAAATGCTATCAGAGGGGATTGGGCTGGAGGTGCAGTAGAGGAGCTTTTAGGTGATTAATTCAAACTGAAGTGGCTCCGATACAGCCAGGCTGTGCCCCAGACATTAACCCACTGAGGGTTTGCACTGCCCGAGCTGGAGACCAAAGGCAGGTCTTTGTTTAAAGAAAAGCCATTTCTGCTTTAAGAGCAGATGGTGTTTGAAATTAGGAGTATTTGCTGTGCAGATAAACTGAGCCAGTTGACGCAGGGCAAAGAATAGTCCCACAGCTCCTGCTATGGCTAAGAAAAGGTGGAACTGCATCACGTACAGCATAGGGAAGGTGGAAACCTCCCTGCCCTGCGTCAGAATGATCTTTCTCACCCAGCCTCAAGAGGTGTTCCCAGCCTGCTGGGGAGAGCCAGCCTTGGGAAGCATCATCCCTCCTCCTCTTGCGTGTGGTAGGTACAAGCTCCTGTGAGGGAGTTTTCATTTGATGTGGGCTGGATTCTCCTCTGCTGTAATTCCAGTGTCATTAAGCTCAAGAACCCACTGAGCTGCTCTCGTTTCTTGCCATAACCATCGTTTCACAGAGGATGTGCCTCTGCCAGCTCTGCGGAAGAGACTGGGCAGAACTGTTGACAATGAGTTTGCAGAGTAATAAATGCCAGCGAACATGGTCGGTAAACATTTGCACTCGGGGGGAGGAGATTTGCTGGTTGCATATTTCTGCTGCTGGCATCTGCTGGGCTGAAAAAGTCACTCATTAAGACACCACATTAGGAAGAAAACCATTGATGCTGTTTGGAGCTGGACTGTTAATGATGTGATGAGAAAATTCCTTCCCCAGTAATTCCCTCTGAAATGTCAGCAGTGGAACAGGCTCCGTTGTGCTGTGGAACTGAGGCAGGAGTGTGGGTTTTCCTAGTGAGGAACCAGGGACCTTGTAGTAGGTGAAGGAGGATCCTTCTCCAGCAGGGCCAGTGCAGTGTCGCACTTTGACATGGCAGGCTTGGAGGGATTTGGGTTCATTTCTGTTCTTGCATCTTGCCCAGCTCTGAATTCAGTCTCACTGAGTCATATATCCACTGAGCTCTAGAGATCTGGGGTCTTTCCAAGCATTCATAGAATTATAGAATCATTACGGATTCATNGTTGGGGGGTATGGTTTAGGGGTGAACTTGTAGAGTCTCACTCTGCCCTTTTCCAGCTTGAAACCATGACTTCTCATCCTATCATTCCTTGCCCCTGTGAACAGTCTGTCCCAGCCTTCTGACAGCCCCTTTCAGGGATGGGAAGGTCGCTGTAAGGTCCCCCTGGAGCTGCCTGGTCTCCACACTGAACAGCTCCAACTCCCTCACCCTATCTCCATAGCAGAGGGGTTACAGCCCTCTGATCATTTTCATGGTCTCCTCTGGACACCATCAGGTTGGCTGCATTGGGGATCATCACAAAGAATTCCACACGTGCAAACAGCTAGAGTTCTTTCTCTCTGTGCATCCGCCAGGGCATCAGCCATGGATCAACATCACTCCAGACCCATCAGGATGCTCCAGCTATGTTACAGCTCCTAGAGCTGTCCCACTGGCATTATGTCACTGCAGCTTCATCATGAAAAACAAGTGTGGTGCTCCACTCAAAATCCTGCCTCTGCGAAGCCACCAGTTCACCAGACAGCGATTCCCCAGAGCTGAGAAGCAGCGTGAAGAGTCTTCCTCGCCATGTGTTACCAGACATGTGTTCTGCTTGCCACCGACAAGCTGCAGCCTCCTGTATGTAACTGCCCCACTGGGGGTTAGTGTCGCTCCCTGGTGCAGCTCCTTCCTTCAGCTCTTCCATGGTGGGGTGCAGGAAAAGTCCAAGTGGGTAGCAGAGGAGTCTGAGGTAGATCAGAGGTGCAAGCTGTGTGAGAGGCAGGGAAGGAAGGGGGTGCCAGTAGGCTGTTAGAGTTGCCCTTGGACCATGGCACCAAGCAGCTCTTTATAAGTTTGGAACCACAGTGCCACTATGTCACCCCACAGTGCAGCCTGGACAACCCCTTATCTGAGTACAGAAGACAAATGTGGTGCTGAAGGGGTGGGAGTGCTGTGGTAGCTCATCTGCAGGCTACAGCTGGCAGCTACACCCCACCAACAACATGGCCTAGAGCACCCTGTACCAGGCAGTGATGCCTCATGTCTTGTAGGGATCTGCGATAATGCCAGAGGTGCAGCTCATAGCACAAATCCACTCCAGCTCCTGAGGGCCCAAATTTGAGCTTCTTGGTCACTCCAGCCGTCGGGCTTCTCATGAAGCACCAACTGCAGCATCATCACAAAGCAGGAGCATATGGTGTTTGTGCTGCTGACCTGTGATGTTCTTCCTGAACAGATGCACAACGTGCTGGTGGGTACCGCACAGGCACAGGAGCTGCTTCTCACTCCGAAAACTCCATCCTGCAGAGGAGCAGCCAGGCTTTGTCTTCACCCATGGGGGTGGAAGAGGAGACAGGATGTGTTTTCCACACGTTAACTGATGACTTTTCCCTAGGGGAAAGTGAATGGTGCTTTAGCTGGTCCTTACGCCCTGCCCTGACCACACAGAGGTTCAGCAGACCTCTGCTGCTGGGACAGCTGTGGCCATAAAGGGCAGCAGCAGGGACGGAGGAGAGGCAGCCCAGGAGTTCCATGCTGGGATGTAGCTGGATTCTCACATGAGCTGCTGCTGCTGACCTGGTTTCTGCTCTGCTGTGTTCAGCTCATCCGCGAGGATTTCTGGCCCACACCGGAATGCCTTGCACTAGCTGCTTCCCAGTTTGACAGGCAGCCTGTCACACAGAGGGAGCAGGAATCAATCCCTGCAGAAAGTCAGGCTGGAAAAGCAGGTTGCTGAGGGGGGCTGGCAGGGAACAGGGAACCGCCATGAAGAAAGAAAAAATCCCACCTGTACCTGGGGCCACACCGGGAGGAGTGTTCACTTGAGGGATTAGGGTGCTTAAAAATAATAACCTGGAACCTGAGCCTCCATATTTTATGCTGAAAGCGGGGATTGCCTTGCTTGGGGAGATCAGCCACAGTAACGACTGCTGCTCGGATGCCGCTTGGCAGCCTGAAGAGCCAGCAGCCTTCGCACCACGCCTGACTCTGTGTGCCACCCATTCTAGTCAAACACAGGGCTTCCTGCTTCAGCACTCCTCCGCCTCCTCACACCACAAACCAGGACCCTGATCCTATACCACCTGAAGATCAGGTACAGCAGAAGCCAGAGGTGCCTGGGCACTCTGCAGACCTTGCTGAGGATTCTGTTGCTGTTTCCAGTAGGCGTTCGTGAGCAACTCATCTACCAGTGAATTTAGTGTTTGCTCTCCACTCACTGCCTCAACAGCAGCAGCCATTGATCCCCCAGCCTCTCAGCCTTGGTCAGGGACAGGAGGAAGAGGCTGTGGCCACCTGCCCAACTCCGAGGACCAAAGCTCATTGCAGTGATGCCTGGCACTGCCGCTGTCACTTCCTCTCCAGGGGTCAGAGCTCCGATACAACACGAAGGGGAGAGGAACCTGCACAAGTAGAGCAGATGCAGGCTGGGTTAGCTGGGCTGTGAAATAAAGCACCGAGTGTGGGGGAATAAAGCCCTTCTGAGTGGGTTCAGCCCTGCTGTGCAGCATCCCTACGTAGAAAGAGGCACTGTGTTAGTGACAGGCCATCACAGTCTGTACTTGAAAGGAGTTTTTTATTAAAAGAAAAAACCCAAACAAACCTCCCAGCAGCCTAAACAGAGGAAGCACTGATGGGGTCACTGGGTGCAGCACACGCATGGACACTGACATCCTTTCAGACAAGGTCCCTGCAGCACCCACAGCAGCAGAGGACAGCCCTGCATGGTGCCACTCTCCTCCTGAGATCAGGTACAGCCAGTTAACCAATAACCAGTGCTTTCTGATGCTTAGTTTCCTAAATATCAACTTGTTTAACATTAACTGATTGTGGATTTTCCCTCTTTCATGTAGGGCATTCTGAACCCTCCCTGGGGCTAGCAGGTGAAAGGGCAGCAAGAGGCAGCAGTTACAGAGTGTTTCCTTATTAGTGTTTCCAGCCTGACCAGAACACTGCAGTTTTCCCAGTCTTCACCCAGGAAACCCCAGACCTGTCAGAAGCCTCAAGGGAGCTCAAAGGAGACTCCCTGATTACCTGTGGGGAGCTGGGCTGATAGGGAAGCAGACTGGACAAGGTGGTGGTGTGCACACAGACCCCAAGGGTGACTCAGGAAGCGGCTCCCTTCTGCAGAACCCATGAGGAAGCAGAGGAGGGTTAAAGCAGCTTCTCCTCACTGCTCTTTCTGCTTGATTACCCTGCTGTCATACTGTCAGCAAAATGAGCATCTTTGGTACAAGCCCACCCTCACGCTGCCTCGGTGACAGGGCTGAAGTCACTCTGCAAAGCCCAAGACCAGCACTCAGCCAGATCCCTTAAGGCTTTCATTGCCCTCCTGCAGACTTGATCCCATCCCAGGAGCTGAGCACCCACAGTCCACTCCTGCCCATCCACCTCTGCCCTGGTGTGGTCAGGGAGCCTCCACATCAGTTTAGTCCCAGGCTGGCAGAGGAAAGCAAAGCACAGAGTGCATCTTGCATGGGGACAGGATGAGTGCCATAAAACACAGGGATGGAGCCCCGCTCAGGACACGGCAAACCCACCTCTTGCAGCTTTGGGCTGAGTTAATGAGAGCTCTCTGCCGGTCTAAAGGGAAACTGTTTTATTGCGTCCCGACAACTAGGGCTGGATGGCAAGTGCCGTGCGGGCTGGATGGCACATCAGACCTTCAGCAGCCCTGAAGCTTCACCTGGTCACCCAAAATGCCACCTAACACTTCCGGGGGGTTCAGTAGCTTGAAAATTATTTTCAGTAAGTTTTAACTTGCCTACAGTAACATGGAATCTCTGGTTTAATAAAGAGGAGGGGAAGCTGGAGGTCCTGCGTGAGAGGGCTGGCACCTGTCTGAGTTGCGGAGCTCCTGCTCGTGGCTTTCAGCCTTCCTGAAGGGCCAGTGTCTCTAAAGGAGCCAGGGAAGACACTTTCTCACCAGGTGTCTTTCACAAAGAAGGGTTTCGCGCAGCTCACACTGGCTGCACTGATGTACCAGGAGCAGCAGGGGGACTGCTGAGACTATCTTGGTCCAGGAGCTCAACCAGCTGCTGAAAACCCATCTGGGAAATGACTCAGTCTGCACCCACTGCATTGCTTCAGGAGCTGCCAAGCCTACTTGTGGGGCTCCAGAAGAGGTTGTTACAGTCAAGCATCTCAGGAGGCTGCTGCCAGCTCCTTCTCCAGAGCCATTATCACCTGCTGACATTGCTGTCACACTCAGGATGATTCCATGTCCTGCTCAAGGAGGATCCATCACTGGAGATGCTCAAGGTCAGGCTCTGAGCACTCTGCTCTAGTTGCAGGTCCCTGCTCACTGCTTTAATTGGACTGGATGAGCTTGGAAGGTCCCTTCCAACCCAATGCATCCTGTGACAGTTACTCTACACTATCTGCTCCCAGCCTGGGAGCTGGGCAGCAGCCTTAGAGCTGGTGGTGGAGCCCAGGGACAAGGTGACCTTGGGACAGTGGGTGTCCAGCCCTGTTCTGGGGAGCCATGAGGAGCAGCAGCACTGTCTGTGCAGGAGCATCAGGAGGATTTTGCATGGAGATGTGGCTGGTTGAGCAGTTCCTGCCGGCAAGGAGAGGAGGCATGAAGGATCTCTCTATGATGAGACAGAAGGGAGCCCACACAAGATGCCTGTTCTTCCCAGAACCATCCCTCTTGCCCTATCTTGTCCTCTGGGGCTTTGGAGGAAAGCAGCATCTGTTGCTCTACTGAAATGTCTGTAGGGCTTTTTGCAGCATTTCCATCTCCTCTGGCTCTCTGTCATCAACCAACTTCACCCTCCTCACAGCAGGAGCCTTTGAGAGTAGGAACCACCGGAGAGGAATCTTTGAACATGAACTCTGATGCTGCAGCCTTTTTTACTTGCAGCAGTGTCAGCTCTGGCTGTTTTGAGGTCCTGCAAGAGGGCTTTGGGGCTGTGGTTTTTCTTAGCAGTGATTTAGACACCTGAGCTTTCACCCTCTCTCAGAACCACAGATTCATCACCTTTACAATCAGAGATAAAAGTCTGAGAGCCAAAGCACAGTAAGCACCACAGAGCTCTGTCTTTACAGGGAGTGGGGCATATTTCAGGGCGCTTAATATTGCGGGAGCACATATGATGCCTTATGAACACTCTCTCCAGCTCCTAGCTTCACTTGCCCTTAAGCTTGAATTCACTTCTTGGACCTCCAGCCAGGCTCTCAGCAGGTTCCTGCCGATCTAGTTGTCCCATGTCTACGGCTTAGGGGTACCAGTGCTTCCCATGGAGGCAGCTGGGCTCTCTCTGCAGCCAGCTACTTTGGAATCTCAAGCAGGACAGAGTGAACTGTAATTAACCCCCCCTAGGCCATCCAAGACCTGTGTTAGAATTGCTAACCACCACACTCCTTGGCAGTTCCTGGGCTCAAAGCCCCACATCCAGCAGTGACAGACAAGGTGTGATGTTCTCTCAGTAAGGATCATTCTGTCTTTGCATACTGATGCTCCCTGGGACTGCTTCACCCCATGGGTACTCCTGAGGTCTGAGCTGTTTGCTAAGGGGGGGCCAAAAGCCCTCCCTGTGCCCCATGGGGTTTGTTTCTCATCCAGCACTTGTCAGTCTGTGTTTCATCACAGCATGGTGCTGCTCTCTGTTCCAGTCCCTGGCAGTCTTGATGCAGGGCCATGCATCTCTGCTGTGTAATGCAGCATGTCTGGGTGCCCTGGAGGCTGCTGGTTCCTGCCAGTCCTGATCCAGATGGGCTTATTCAAGTGCAAGAACATCCAAGGGCTCCCCTGTTCCCACAGGAACTCCTCAAGCATTTCTTCTGGTTTGGGGGTAGCAGGGGGTGTGACCCCATGCTCTAATTCCCCAGATACCTAGAGAACATCAGCAGGTAGAAGAGGTTCAAAATTCACTCTTGTAAACCAGCTGAGTCAGCAATAAACCCACATTCCTATTCCTCTCTTAGGGATGCTGAATCTTAGAGTCATTAGGGATTGGAAAGGATCTTGAAAGACAGCCTTTGATGAGGGCATAACCAGGTGGAGAGATGATAGCAGAGCAGTGGATGCGGTCTGTCCTCAGTAAAGCATTTGACACAGTCTCCCACAGCATCCTCTCAGCCAAGCTGAGGCAGTGTGAATTGGATGATCAGGTAGTGAGGTGGATTGTGAACTGGCTGCAGGATACAAGCCAGAGAATAGTGCTCAATGGGACAGAGTCTAGTTGGAGGCCTGTGTCTAGTGGAGTGCCCCAGGGATCAGTACTGGGACCAGTACTATTCAATCTATTCATTAATTACTTGGATGAGGCAATAAGGTGCACTGTCAGCAAGTTTGCTGATGACACCAAGCTGGGTGGTGTCGCTGACACCCCAGCAGACTGTGCTGCCATTCAGCGGGACCTGGACAGGCTGGAGAGCTGGGCAGGGAGAAATGCAATGAAGTACAACAAGGGTAAGTGTAGAGTCTTGCATCTGGGCAAGAACAACCCCAGGTACCAGTATAGGCTGGGAACAGACCTGTTGCAGAGCAGAGCAGGAGAAAGGGGCCTGGGTGTGCTGGTGGCCAGCAGGATGACCATGAGCCAGCAGTGTGCTCTTGTGGCCAAGAGAGCAAATAGCATCCTGGGGTGGATCAGAAGCAGGTTGGTTAGCAGATCAAGAGAGGTTCTCCCCCTCTACTCTGCCCTGGTGAGACCACATCTGGAGTATTGTGTCCAGTTCTGGGCCCCTCAGTTCAAGAAGGGCCTAGAGCTGCTGGAGGGTGTCCACCATAGGGCAATAAGGATGATGGAGGTGGAGAACCTCCCTTAGAGAAGCTGAGGGAGCTGGGTCTCTAGATTGAAGGAGACTGAGGGGTGACCTCATTAATGTCTATAAATATTTGAAGGGTTGGTGTCATTAGGATGGAGCCAGGCTCTTTCTCAGTGTCATGTAGTGATAGGACGAGGGGCAATGGTTGTAAGCTGGAACATAGAAGGTTCCACATCAATCTGAGAAGGAACTTCTTCCCAGTGAGGGCGACGGAGCACTGGAACAGGCTGCCCAGGGAGGTTGTGGAGTCTCCTTCACTGGAGACGTTTAAGACCTGCCTGGATGTGTTCCTGCATAACTTGGTCTAGGTGATGCTGCTGTGTCAGGGGGATTGGACTAGATGATCTTTCGAGGTCCATTCCAAACCTTAATGATTCTGCAATGGTGATTCTGTGACTTTTCATGAGGGACTCTTGTGATAGAACAAGAGGGATGGGTTCAGGCTAAAAGAAGGGAGATTTAGATGGGATCTGAGGTGGAAATTCCTCCCTATGAGGGTGCTAAGGCACTGGAACAGGTTGCCCAGGCAGATCATGGCTGCTTCATCCCTGGCAGTGTTCAAGGCCAGTCTGGACGGGGCTCTGGGCAACCTGGGCTCGTGAGAGGTGTCACTGCCCATGGCAGGCAGGGTGAAACAGTGATCTGAGGTCTCTTCCAACCCAAACCAGTCTGAGATTCAGCGAGTCTAGGAATAAAGCCTTTGCTGATGCTCGCACAGATTAAAACTTCCCCAATAAAGTCCCTCCTTACACTGGATTTGCTGGCCAGAAGTCCACTGGTGGTGTTCTGTGCCTGGTCTGTTGCTGCAGGACCCCATAGGTGGGATTGCAGCCCTGGGTGGGGGAATTACCCAGCTCAGGAGGCAGGAGCTGCCCAGAAGATGCAGAATGCTGCAGCTGGAGGGTCCAGCTGCCAGCAGCAGGAGCCTCATGCAGAGCAGGGCAGGTGGGCACAGGCTCCCTTCACACCTTGGCCCCACTAAAGCAGGGAAATCTCTGCCAGGACAATGAATAAATGAGTCTGGGAGATTTTAGTGGGCCTTAAATGGGGACAACAGACAGCAGGGGAAAGCTGCCAGCCCTTACATAAGGGCAGTTGCTGGGGGATAGCTGTGGAAGAAGCCTCCAGAAGGATGCACTGAGTCGGGCTTTTCCAAGGAGAGGGAAAAGACTGTTTCTGCCCAACAAACCCCTGAGCAGGCAGCAATGACTGGAAACCAAAACCAACAGTGAAGGTGGGAGAAGGCACCTTTGGTTTGCTGGGATCTCCCACCTCCTCTGCTCCTACCTGAGGCAGCAAGTTCCAGGTAAATGGACAGCACAGACCTGAGCAAGGCATCCTCCATCCACCCTCCAAGGAGGAGCAGGACATCCCTTGCAGGGCTACCCTGAGGATATATTTCTAGGGGGTTCAACAAACAGGTAGACTTGGCGTTTCCAGAGCTAGCGTAGTGATTTGGGGTGGTAGAGCTGACGCTGGACTTTACCATCTTGAAGGCCTTTACTATCCTTGATGATTCCATGATTCTCCTGGTGCACCCTCCAGTACCAGACTGGCTCCATCCCAGAGCCATCACATCCAATGTGCTCTGGCCTGAGCAGTAGGGAACTGCCTCAGCTCCTCGACTCCCCTGGTGTGCTGGGAGACTCAGCATAGTCCCTCTGCTGCCTCTCCTTCACACTTCACAGCTGCTGCACCCTTTGGACACTTGGCTGCTTTTTCTTTTTGCTTCTTGGTACCACCCTCTCTTTTCCTCCTCCCAGCAGCAAGGGTGTGCAGGCAGCACCCGATGATGTGTCCCACCCTACACACACTCCACCAGCCCCACAGCCCAGCAGCACAGGGATGAAGCCACTGTGCTCTGGCTCTCTGGGTTGATGAAGGAGGTGGAGCACTGCCCTTATGAGAGGCTGAGGGAGCTGGGTCTCTTCAGCTTGGAAAAGAGGAGACTCAGGGGTGCCCTCATTAATGTCTATAAATATTTGAGGAGTGGGTGTCAGGAGGATGGAGCCAGGCTCTTCTCAGTGTCATCTAGTGATAGAATGAGGGGCAATGGGTGTAAGCTGGAACATAGGAGATTCCACATCAATCTGAGAAGGAACTTCTTCACAGTGAGGGTGACGGAGCACTGGAACAGTCTTCCCAGGGAGGTTGTGGAATCTCCTTTTCACTGGAGACCCACCTGGATGTGTTCCTGTGTGACTTGGTCTAGGTGATGCTTCTGTGTCAGGGGGATTGGACTAGATGATCTTTCGAGGTCCCTTCCAATCCCTAATGACTCTGCGATTCCTCTCCCAGGTTCTCCCATGAAGCACTGAGAAGGTTTCAGGCTGCAGAGGGGGTCCAGCAGCTCCTGTGCAGCTGTGGGAACACTGAGCTTCTGGGGACAAGCTGTCTGAAGGGATCATTGTCAGGCACACATTCGGTACGGAGGGGAAGAGCTGGAAGAAGAGCAGAGCAGGAGAGCAGCAAGGTGCAGCTCACAGCCCTGACACTGAGCATAGAGGGCACCTTCTCAGCATTTGTCTCTGCCAGTACTGCAGGGAGCAAAGAGATTGTTTTCCAGAGACTGCAATTTAAAGACAACCCCACAGCCATATAAATGAATCCACCCTTTGTAGAGTGGAGCTTGGCTGACTCTCACTCCCTGTAGACAGCTAGATTTGCTCTCAGGGGTTAAGGTGGCAGGTGGTACCATGCACCAGCTATGGGGCTATCAATCTGCTGGTCAGCCTGCTAGAGGGCAAGAGAAGCCAGTGTCTCACAGCACTGTGGCCCACCTTTGTCCGAAGGAATAAAACCATTGATGTTGGAAAAGACCTCCAATATCATCAAGATGAACTGTCAACCCAGTACCCCCATGGCTACTAAACCATGTCCCAAAGAGCCAAGTCTACCTGTGTTTTGAACCCATCCAGGGGCAGTGAGTCCAGCAGGTGTGAGGCTAGAGAGAAGCACTTGGCTAAGTACCTGCATCTCCTTTGCTCTACGCCATCAATTTACCAAACTCAGGTCGTGCAAAGGAGCAGAGAAGACTCAGAGCTACAACCAACCCACACTGTCCACCGATGCATCAAAGTGTACAGCTTTGCCACCTGCAGCCATCCTGTGTTCACCAGCATGAGACCTATGGCTTTGCTTTGCCAGCTCCATAACCGCACAAAAGGGATGCGGCCACAGCAGAAAACACAGGTAGGCTTTGTTCTCTACCTCTGTTTGCCAAAACAGAACAACACAGCCAGCAATGGAGGAGACAAACAGGACAGACCCACTCACTGCAGAGGCAACACAAAGCAACCAGACCCAGAAATTCAGCAGCACAGAAATCCACCCCAGCCCATGTCCTGCCACAGAAAATACCCAAAAAAAGCAGAACCCAAGTCCTTACCCTGATCTAATCGATCCCAGTTGCAAGAGATCATCAGACAGTCCTTCCAGCATCAAGAACCCTGCAAGATGCATCCACTCACAGATGAACAACCAGCTTTCTCTGCCCACGGGCCCTGCTTTTATACTGGGAGCGCCAGGTGCAGCCATTCAGGGCTGTCAGGGTCTCTCCAGAGCTCCTCATGAGCCTGGCCTTCATAGAATCATAGAATCATTAGGGATTGGAAGGAACCTCAAAAGACCATCCAGTTCAATCCCCCTGCCACAGCAGGATCACCCAGACCATGTCATAGAGTCAGTCAGGGTTAGAAGGGACCACAGGATCATCCAGTTCCAACTCCCCTGTCATGGGCAGGGACACCCCACCCTAGATCAGGCTGGCCAGAGCCTTATCCAGCCCGGCCTTAAACACCTCCAAGGATGGGGCCTCCACCACCTTCCTGGGCAACCCATTTAGACTGGATGTGAGGAGGAAGTTCTTCACCATGAAAGCCTGGAATGGGTTGCCCAGAGAGGCAAACTCTTCCCAGTCTCTGCTCCAGTTTTTTGTGGAAAATCAGAGCTGATGAAGTGTTGGCAAAAGCAAATGTGATTTGAATCAAAGCTGGAGCTGGGTAGATTTAGACTGGACGTGAGGAGGAAGTTCTTCACCGTGAGAGTGGTGAGAGCCTGGAATGGGTTGCCCAGGGAGGTGGTGGAAGTCCCATCCTTGGAGGTGTTTAAGGCCAGGCTGGATAAGGCTGGGTGATCCTGCTGTGGCAGGGGGACTGGACTAGATGATCTTTCGAGGTCCCTTCCAATCCCTAATGATTCTATGAATTGGGACTCTTTTCCTCAGTGGTCCCTTCCAGATGAGTTCTTCTGGCATCTTTGCTGTTACAATGGCATCAGCTCATCCAGTCCTGTGCCACTTCAGAGGAGAAGTCGGGCAGCACTTGGCTCAAGCTAAGGAAAAAAGACTTGGTGTCTCTTTTCAGGAAAAGCAGAGCTTTCAGGCCTCATTTTATCAACCCATGAAACAAGCACAACCCCTTGGCCTTTACTGCTTTCGGTGGAGAGCTGCGCCGTCTCCGAAGGCAAACAAACCCACTGGAGGACGACGGACCTTCTCTGGCTTGTCAGGAGGGCACTTTCAGGCACGTGGTGCTTCAGCACAGGCACAGCCCAAGACCCATGCTGACATCCCTGGACGTGTCTCAAAGTCTGGAGCTTAGAGACAGGGTTCAGCGGAGTCCTTGGGACAGCTGGACTCGTGGTTGGACGTGGTGAGCTTGAAGGCCTTTTCTAGCCCAGCTAATTCCATGATCCTGTGATGCCTGCGCCGTGCAAACCACCAGCCTGGGGGAGGCAATGGGGAAGGCTCGGTTCGATGATGTTGCTCTGCTCACCAAGTTCAGCCCTGAGATGGGAAAAATCCTCACGCAGCTGTTGCTTTGTGTTGAAGAGCCTGGAGTGGCTCCAGTGCAGCTGTTTAATTAGTAGGGGTTTGGGACTACCAGCTCCCCAGAGGCTAAACTTTGGGTTATCTAAGGCGAGAAAATAACTGATTCTTTGGAGTGGGGATGGGGGGTTATTGGAGGACTGAGGAATGGAGATGAGTCACAGCAGCACAACGCACTGCAAGTCTGGAAAAGCTGTGGGTTACATGGCCAGTTTGGGATCTGGTGAGTAAAGCCTGGCAGGACACACGGCTCTGGACACGGAGATGGACCCAGCCAGGGATACAGGCTGCCTGCCTGCAAGGTGCCAGAAACCAGCCTGTGCTCCTCAGCAACAGACCCCGTGAGTTGTAGGTCCTGCTTTAAGCCTTTGGTTTGCTCTGGGTTTTAGGAGAGGAAGAAAGCACTGCACAAGGGGCTGTGTTAGAGCCTTGAGCTTGAGGGGGAGGTGATCAGAGATTGCTCTTTCTGCCTGGGGTGATAAATTCCCAGTCACTTGGTTGTTGCACGTTTGCTGACAGCAGACTATTGTTGGCAATCTGAGGGGGTGGGGGGAAGTAATTTATTGCACCCCACAGCAGGGCCAGTGCCTCTAATTGTCATCATAAAATTAGTAATAAACCTCATCCTGCACTCAGGACTCCAGCACCACAGGGTTGGGGTGGGGGGGATAGGGAGGGAGCGGGTGCAAGGTGAAATTCAGCCCCTGAGAAGGCTCTGCCACCCCAGCAAAGTGAATGAATCAGTCTCTTCCCCCTTCCTGGAAAGTGAAAAGGGAAGATGCAACATCTGTGGATGAAGGGCTGTTGAGTCATCTGCAATCTGTCGATGGGAGCTACTCGGTCCCAAGTCTGAAAGGCAGGGGATGACAGCAGGGACAGCAGTGGGGATGGCAGCAGCTCCACAGGGCTTTGAGCAGGGCCAGCCAGCCTGACATCCTGGGTCTGCCGCCATGAGCAGAGACCAGGGTGCTACCACTGCAGCTGGCCACGTCCTCAGTGGCTGAAGGCAATCAGCAGACCTGCCCTTGGCTTCAGCAGGGAAGGGGGTGACAGTGGCTGGGAAACAGCCACCTTCCTGTGTTTGCCCTGTGCCCAGCCTCCGCTGTGCCCGAAGGAGAAGAATAAAGTGAGCTATAAATAACTCACAGAATTGGTTGAGAGGACGTTTGTGTGGGAGCTCTAACAGGACCCTCACACTCAGACCAATATGATCTCACAAAACCCCAAGAACATCCGAAGACAAGACACCAAAGACCAAAATGACCAAAACGACCGTTTATTAAACAAGGCCACTAACTTATATAGACTTCACATAACCCGCCTCACGGGCAATACTACTGGACAGATGGCATGCCTCCCATGTTCTTACTGGAGCAAGCTAGCTGTGGATACACCTGCAGACAGCAGGCAGTCCAGCCCTGCACCTTGTGCAGCTTCTAAAACCTTCCCCTGCTGGGTTTCCTGTTTAACAAAGTCCTCCAGCATGAGGACTGGATTGCTCACGCACTCATGTTCCCTTACAGAAGAATGCATTGCTCAGCAGGAGTGAGTGAGCAAAGGCAACTAGAGGATGTGTTCCCTGAGTGCTTGCTGCCCACCCAGTGGCCCACAAGGAAAGGCTCGTGTCTCCCTTCACCCAGCTCTGGGGATGTGGTCTGGCAGGTCTCTCCCTTGTTCACCTGTACAGAGATGGTGGGCAGAACACAGCAACTGCCTTCATCCGAATGGAGACCTGGCACAAGCAAGGGATGAAGGCCAGGCTTGTCCCAGCTTCTGGAAGACATTGACCAAGGAGGCATCTCTCTAAACTGCTCCAGAAGGGCCCAGTGAGGCTCCTGACTTGGTGCCACTTGCAGCAGAAGGACTGGGTGCTGCGGGCTTTCCCATAGTACTGACGGAGGCAGGTCCCTTGGCCAATAACCATTTCCTTTCTTGCCTTTCTCACAACAATAGTTGCCACAGAAGTGCTCCAAATCTGCAGCCATCACATCTTCTGTACTTCCTCCATTTGTATCCAGCCCAGCAAGCACTGGCACAGATTGCCCAGGGAGGGCATTAAGTCACCATCCCTGGCCATGTTGCACAGTCTTGGAGCTCTGGAGTTCAGGGACAGGGTTTAGCAGCGGCTTTGGGATGGGTGGGTTAGCGGTTGGACTCTATCAGCTGGAAGGGCTTTTCCAATCTAAACCATTGTGTGATCCCAGTCACATCAAATGGCAGGGGTCTGAAGGTGCCAGAGCCATTTGTTCTAGCTGCCTCCTGCTTCCATCAGCACCCTACAGCTCTGTTCTGTGCACTTTGCCTTCCAGCTGCCCCAGGAGCAATGGTGTCAAGCAATGGCCTCAGACAGAGGATAATTTTTGACACTTATGATTTTTCCCCCTTTTCTTCTCCAGCCTTGCAAAGACTCACAACTGAAGCTCTTTGAGTCTTTCCCCAGTGCAACCAGCAGACCCCACACCTGCCATAGAGTTTTTTGGCTGAATAAGTGACTAAAACTTTGCTGAGTAAATGAATTAAGTTCTAGTAGCTCAACAAATATGTGGGGACAGGATTATCTGTGGCCTATCACAAAACCACCAGTTTCAGGTCATGCTCCAGTCCCAAATTATGCCTCGGAGCATGATACAAACTGGGAGGCACTGGCCAAGTACAGCCGACTCTCGTAATGGGTGGGTTGTGAAGTTTAGCCACTGTGGATCTCAGCATTTTTCAACTAGGATTACAAATAAGCAGATGATTCCCCCCCTCTCTGGCACTGCCTGTGAACCAAAACATGAGTTGAAGTTCTGAAGAGAATGTCTCACAGAATCACAGAATCTTTACGGATTGGAAGGGACCTTGAAAGATCATCCAGTCCAATCCCCCTGCCACAGCAAGATCACCTAGACCAAGTCACACAGTCAGTCTGGGTTAGAAAGGACCACAGGATCAGCCCATAACGCTGTTGTGAAGAAAACTCCGTGGACAATGAGGCTGCAGAGCAGTTCCACAGATCCCAGTGACCCCACAAAGCAGTAACAGGTTGTTTTGTGTGGGGCTGGGCCACTTCCAAAGTTCTTTCCTGTCCCCCATTGCACTGCAAAGTTTTAAGCTGAAAGGGTAAAATGTAGAGGATTGCTGACGTCTGCAAGTTCTTGGTCCAAAAGTGTCCCAGAGCATCACGGAATCACAGAGTGCTAGGGATTGGAAGGGACCTCAAAAGATCATCCAGTCCAACACCCCTGACACAGCAGGATCCCCTAGATCAAGTCGCACAGGAATGTGTCCAGGCAGGTTTTAAACATCTCCAGTGAAGGAGACTCCACCACCCCCTCGGCAGCCCCTTCCAGTGCTCTGTCACCCTCACTGGGAGGAAGCTCTTTCTCATATTGATGTGGAACCTCCTCTGTTTGACCTGACACCTGCTGCCCCTCGTCCTATCAGCAGAGCCTGGCTCCTTCCTCCTGACACCCATCCTTTCCATATTTATCAATATTCATGGGGTCACCCCTCAGTCTCCTCCAAGCTCAAGAGACCCAGCTTCCTCAGCCTCTCCTCATCAGGGAGATGTTCCCCTCCCTTCATAATTTTTGTGGCTCTGTGCTGGACTCTCTCCAGCAGTTCTTTGTCCTTCTTGAGCTGAGGGGCCCAGAACTGGTCCTGCCTTGCTACTCCCATGGAGGAATTACTGACGGCGTTGCTGTGGAGTTGTTTTCTCTTCATGGAGCATCATCCCCACTCAGCTCTGCTGTACCAGTGTGAACCTACTGCACAGTGTGAGAGAGCTGTAAGCAGCAGACACCACAGAGCAGTTTCTGCTGCCAATGAGCCACTGACTTATCTGTAATTAAAGAGGAGTAAACTTGTTTGTTTCTTGGCTCAAGTTGGGCAGGGAGTAGCACATTGACCCTTCATTGCCCAAATTAGAAATGGGTAAGGCATACTCACTGCTGTGGACAGAGATTCACCCTCAGGACTGCACTCACAGTGAAAAAACACTACGAGTCCAACAAAAGCAGAGCCCTGAGCAGATAAAGGCTGCTCTTCACAGTGCTGAGTTACCAGTTTAATTCTTGATACCACAGGGCAGCCTCCAACATGTCGAGTGCTGTTGAGTGCTTTGGGTTGAATAATAGAATCATAGAATCATTAGGGATTGGAAGGGACCCCGAAAGACCATCTAGTCCAATCCCCCTGCCACAGCAGGATCACTTTGCTGGAGAAGTTATGGAATCAGAATCACTCAGGGTTGGAAGGGACCACCTGATCATCCAGTTCTCCCCCACCATGGTCAGGGACACCCCACCCTAGACCAGGCTGGCCAGAGTCCCATCCAGCTTGGCCTTAAGCACCTCCAAGGACAGGGCCTCCACCACCTTCTTGGCCAACCCATTCCAGGCTCTCCCCACTCTCACGGTGAAGAACTTCCTCCTCACATCCACTTTAAATCTACCCATCTCCAGCTTTGCTCCATTCCCCCTAGTCCTGTTGCTACCTGACATCCTAAAAAGCTGTTTTCTAGGGGACTGATCAGGAACCAGACCTGGCACACCAAGTTTTGAAGGATACACTTAAGGAATCCTGGGAGACAAGTCAAGTTGGGAACCCATCTCAGCATCCACCGCAAGCAGTACTGAGCAGACTGTTTGCAACTTGTGGTGGGTTCAAGACCACAATTTAAGATACAGGAAAAGAAAGCAAAGCAGTGAGGTCTCGATGGCATCTCGGATAAGTTTGCCAGACACTGGATAGCTTAGGGAAACTGGAAAAGGGTTCATTAACTCTGTAACTGTATACAGAAAGGATGAAAAGGTTGCACAAGTTAGTGCACATGTGCTAGAAACTGTGTCACAAATGCCATCACACATTCTGAGAAAAATACAAAGGGAGGTCACTATCATTTGGGCCTTGGGTCTTCTTTCACATTAGAGATCTGGGGAAAAAGAGCAGGTCAGTCAAGTGGAGACGAGTACCACCACCCTCTCTATTATTCATGCATCACCCCCATCTGTGGTACAGCGAGACCCAAACTGTTTGCAGACTGGTGAATTCTTCAGTTCTTCAGTGTGGCTTCTCCAGCTCAATGCTCTCGGGATGGCCTGATTCCTCAGCGCCTGAACTGCATCCCTCAGTGCAGGAGACATGCGTTTTAAACAAAGAACCCAGACTCTGCCTTTCATGCCCAAGGTTTAAGGATTCTCAAGTCCTTCTGCTTTCTTCAGCTAAGCACAAAGGAGTTCTCCCCCAATACTTAAGCACCCAGTCTTTTTCAGCGGCAGAAATGACAGACAGCGTTTCTTCCTGCTGTTGAGTCTCTGTAAAAGGGCGGCGAGCAGCCGCATAGCCCCGGCCACGAGCGGGATCCAAGATGGACACAGACTGCACGGCTGCATCAGCTAGGCCACCTCTCTACACTCTGCACGTAGGGGTTTTCCAGGACCCTCTCCTCTCCTCTCTCTGTCTCTCTCTCCTGTTTCAGCTCCAGGGGGAAGAGGAGTACTCTAACCATAAACCTCACCCTAAATCTAACTCTAACTCTAAACTTAACCCTAACCCTAATGATCTAACCCTATCTATAATCCTAACCCTAACCCGACACCCTAACTGTAACCCTAACACTAAAGCTAATACTAAACATAACCCTAACTTGGTTAAAAAATAACCCAAACCTTAACTGCACCCTGACCCAGTCTATCCCTATCCCTAAATCTAATCTGAACCCTAACCTTAACCCTTTTGAACACTACTCCTAACCCTAAGGCAGCCTAACCCTAAACCTAATCCAGTCTAACCCTAACCAGGTCAAACCCCATCTGTTACCCTAACCCAAACCTAACCTAACACTAACCACAACCCTAACCCAAACCCAGTCTATCCCTAACCCTAACCGTAATCTTAAACCTAACCCTAACCTAACTCTAACCCTAATGACTGCATCCCTAACCCTAACCCTAACCCTAACCTAACTCTAACCCTAATGACATCTCTAAACCTAACAGTAACCCTAACCCTAACCCTGATGCTAACTCTAACCCTAACCTGGTATAACCATATCCCAAACCCTAGCCCTAAACCTAACCCTGTCTAACCTTATCCCTAACGTAACGTTAACCCTTACCCTTTCTAACCTTAACTCTATCACTAACCCAGTCTAATCCTAACCCTAACCCTAAACCCAACCCTAATGGTCTAACCCTAACTATAATCCTAACCCTAACTGTTGCGTTAAAAGACCAGTGAATTTGGAGAGAGTAAACACCTTTGCTTTACAGCTTCAGAGGAGCTGGGGACAGCTAGGTCCAAATCTTGAGTGATACCAAATTTCACACTATGAGCCCAATAACTAGGTCAGATTCACTCGATAGTACTGGCACGATGAGTCCGTATAACTTGGATTCACTTGATAGTCCACAATATATGGACTCGTATGGTGTCCTGTGAGAAACGGTGAGGCTACTTTAGATGAGCAGGAGTGATTTATTAGAGCAACAGATTTACAGGTTCTTTATGGATTGTCAGTGATGAGCACTGTATGCAAAATATGTGTACACAAATGTTAAAATTACCAAAGTGTTAGGTTAAACAGTAACTCTACAGAGATTTTATAAAGTTCTCAAGAAGGTTTGTATCTCACCCAATAACGTCCCTATGGGGGAAGAAAGGTTCCAGCCCGTCGGCTGATTCCCAGGAGTCAGCGCTCCGCGAGTCTTCCCTGACTCCTTCAAGATGGTATCTTTCCCCAAAATTCCCCTTTTAGCTGGGCTATTTTTATTTTTTTTTTCTTCAAAGTGGAGCTTGAGTGGCTCTAGTCATACATATTTTTGTTTCAGATTGGTAGAAAATTCTCTCGCTTTGCTTTTAAAGACATAGACTCAAAAAATATAGGACACATGCTCAGTAAGGGGCGTTAGCTCCTTGGAGGTGGGTAGGTTTTGGGATGGAGGTGTGTTTTGCTATTATAATGACATTATAATGAGCAAAGTTCGCACAAGGATAGCAATTCATCGAAAGATGACAGAACGATGGCTTAGGGTTGCAAAAGTACTGCTTATCACCTTCGGAATACCACTAAGTTCCCATCCCTGGACATCTTACCACAGAGCTTGGCCACAGCTGTACATCTTATCACAGGATTTGGCTGCCATGTCTTCACACCACTCCACCCACTGTGTGGTTTCCAAGGTGGCAGGTTAAGTTGCCTGGGGAACCATTAGAAGAAGGGATTCCTGCATACCAGCTGTACTCCACCCTGGAGGCTTAGAACTTTCCTTAATGTGTGAATAATTCTCAATTTCTAATATAAGTTTAATTTTCAAGTTACCTCCAGTAACTATCCCACACCCTTACATGGTTTAACCCAAACCCTAACCCCAACCCTAACCTGGTCTATGCATAACCCTAAATTTAACCGTAACCCTAACCTTAAGCCGACACCCTAACTGTAACCCTAACCCTAAGCCTAATTTAATCTTAATCCTAATCCTAGCCCTAATCCTAAACTTAACCCTAACACTAACCCTAACCCGGTCTACCTAACCTTAACCCTAACCCTAATACTAACCCTAACGATAACCCTAACCCTAATGCTTACCCTGACCCTAAGCCCTAACCCTAACCCTAACTTAACCCTAATCCTAAACCTAATCCTAACACTAAACTTAACCCTAACCCTAACGGACCGAGTCCTTCTATTCCAGACTGTGTCCTCACCCCAGAATGGAAGTAGTGAAGAGAATACAATTTGTGCCCCAGAGTCTTTTACCACCGATTCCAAGGCCTTGTAGTCTTTCCTCATTCCCCTCAGGCTACACAATTCAGCTTCCTCCCCACCTGTCTGGAAGATCAGCAGTGGATAATAGTGAGCTGATCTCATCAGGTGATATATCAGTCATATATCTGATTCTGGCTCCAGGTAGACTGCAGACTTCCCTGTGATGATGGTCAGCTCTGCATATTGGGCCCTCAGTCCCTTTCATGAGTGAGTCTCCAATAACTAGAACCCTTGACTTCTTTGTGGAGGAGGTCATCATATTACTGGAAGATTTCCCAGATTTATGTGACCTTGCTAGGACCTCTGGTGTGGGTTCCCTGTCCTCTATCTTATCTTTATTAGACTGGCTGTCTTCCAGTAGGGGCTTACCTAGGAGGTTCCACATCAACCTGGGAAGGAACTTCTTCACAGTGAGGGTGACGGAGCACTGGAACAGGCTGCCCAGGGTGGTTGTGGAGTCTTCTTCGCTGGAGATATTCAAGACCTGACTGGGTAAGTTCCTGTGTGACTTGGTTTAGGTGATCCTGCTGTTGCAGGCAGATTGGACTAGATGATCTTTCGAGGTCCCTTCCAGTCTGTAGTGATTCTATGATTCTGTATCTATTACTCAGTGGCAGCTGAGGAGGTGAGGCAGGCAAGGGTGGTGCTCGCCTACTGCCACAGCGCTGCACTTGGCTCCACTCACCCCTTCTACTTGGGCTTCTGTCCATCTGAGAGGTGCAGCCTACGGGGGCCCCTTGTTTCTGGCTCTTATTTGGCTGTTGTCCAGACTGGCTCCACCAGTCTACTTCTATTTCAGCCTCTCTAAGCCTTCCTACTTCCACTTGTAGCTTTTCAACATCATCTTGCAGATGTGTCTCTCAGTTCAGAGGATAATTTACCTGCTCGCACTGTATGCAGCCAGGAAACAGAGTGTTTCATTCCTGGCAGCCTGTCACCTGCACAGCCTCATCTTGTTGAGGGACCTCTGTTTGAGTTCCCATATCCATATGCAGTGGTGACCATAGCCTGGCCCTCCTCTGCTGCAGCGCTGTTACCATTTCCACCCCAGCCGCTCCCTGGGCGGCTAAAGTAGCTAGTGCTCTTGCTGCTGCATGCGGTTTGCTGTGACTTCCAGTTTCACTGCCCTTAAAGGCTGTGGGTTTGCACCCCCTACCCTGCTTTCATGGTTTTTCCCATGAGAGATCCGGACTCTCAGCAGCTCCCTCCCAGCTACCCCGAGTTTTCCCATTCAGGGAATCCCCATCTTACCCAGAAACCTCGATAAATACCATTTGGAGACCAGCACTCTTGATCCTGCGTGCAGTCTCTTATATATCCTGTTCTGAAATATATGCTTGGTGTGTCTGGGAAACAGACGCATGCGATCAAATTATTCTTAATTTCAGATTTTCAAAGTATGTGCAATAAATATGATTCAGTGAATATAGTGACTTTTCCTAGTTAACATACTGTTCCAGCCAAATGAAGGAGTCGGAGATTGGTATCGCCCTATGAGTTTCTGTTCATCTCTTCATCATGCTTATTAAGATATGAAATATGACTAGAAATGTTCTGGGCTTAATGCTCCAATCTCCTGCTGTTCTGTAATCCCTTTCACAACCTTGTTTGGATGTGCCTTGAAAGCTGGTGGATAATTTTCACTATTCCCTTTGGGAGTTTGTTCCATACTCTGACTCTTACAATATTTAGAAATCTCCTAATTTCCAATCTAAATTTATTCACTGACAATTGCCAACATTGTCCTTTAGCTGTAATAGCTCTTTCTCCTCCGTGGCATTTTGCTGTCGTCCTCACTCCTGAGTTATTTATAAATGGCAATCATGCCTGTTCCCATTACTTGTTTGAGTATCAGCATTTTTTAAGTGCTGTAAATCACATCCGTGTTGCTATTTCCCCCTGATTAGTTTGCCAAACCTCTGGAAAGCAGGAGGAGGAATGCTTAAACCAGTTAAAAATGGTTGTACCAATACTTGTGGAATGATCCTTTAGGCAAATGTTTATTTGTATGAAGTACTTAAGAGACTGAGTGCTGTTGGTACTCATTTTTTGCTATTTCTTTTACCAGCAGATGATGCTTTGTACCTGAAGAATGGCACCTGCCATGTTGCAGCAACATCTGGAACTGGAAAGCTACTTGCATCAACCAGCCTACCTCGGTATCTGTTTTTGTTGACACAGAAGCAGAGTGGGGATGGAGAGCAAAGGATACTGCTTAGCTGGTGTTAAAAATCTATTCATTAGCATAGTCTGCTTCAGTGCATTTCAGTAGCTTTTAATCTTTTTAACTTTTCTAAGCAAGTGTTTTCCAACCATAAACTTGCCATTCATTGCTCTCTGTACAAAGCGACACCAATGTGATTGATGTCTAATGAAATTTTACCTAAATCTCCAAAGAAAACTATTAATTCAACAATTATAGTTCCTTTATACTGAAATGTTACCTGCTTACCCATTCAGTCCTCTGTTCCTTTATTTGACCTTCTAGAGACCCTCGTTATAACTCTATTTATAAGAACTGGCACATTTAGACTGTAAATCAATTTTCCATTTCACTGTATTGGAGAAATGGCTCTTCAATGGGGTTTTGCTCCCTCAAAGGACAGGTTCAGCGTAGCACTTAAATTTAACTGATCCGCTGTGTTTGCTATTGAAGTACTTGGCAAAGTTGCACAGGTGAAGTAATCTTATTGCTGAAAAGCTATTTGACTTTAAAATTAATGCTGAACTTTCTTATCTAGAAAATGAACAGGTATTAGGCTGGTTTATGTGATGCTGCAATAATTTCCTGGTTCAAAAACATGTTGAACTTATATATCCTAATTGATACCCTGTGAAATAACTTCGACAAGCCATCTACCTACAACTCAAGGACATTTATATCGATATTCATGATCAGAAAAGAATTAAGTATGTTTGCCAATATGTTAAAAGTAGTATCTGCAATCTCATTCATCTCAAGAAAGGTGAAAGACGTATTCTTAATTTAAACATTTTATAACAAAGTCCAGAAAATGCCTTGGAAAAAACTTGTTAGCAAAAAAGAAGTGAAACATTCTAACTCTTTACTGATCTGTATTAAACATTCCAAGACCAAGAGATTTCCCAAGATCTGCTACTCAAATTTGAGAGGAGGAAAGGTATATTTTACTATTTTATGTACCTGAACTCGATTACTACACATAGACCTCTGAGAGGAGGAAAAGTAACTTTTACTGTTTTAGGTACCTGACATTGATTACTACACATAGACGTTTACTAGGTCTTTTCATAGTCATCTGGCCAGTCAGGTTAGCGTGTACCTGCCCTGAAGCATTCTCCTCATCAGAGCCCTAAAGGAGCATTGGAATCAGCTTATGCTGATGTTGGCTGACAGAAGAAGCCAGTAATAACAAACAAGGTAAATAAGGATGAGATGGCTTAGAAAGTTAACTGTAATTACTGTACTATTTATTTATCTTCTAGCAGATAAGAAAATGATCTCATAGGAAAAAGACTCAAAGGATACATCAGGAAGTGAACTCAATCCATTCAAATGGTGGATAAACTACATCAGTTTCTGTACTGATTTTTGTAACTTTCTAATATTCTCAGTCTAGAGATTATAGCTATATTATTTTTTCCTAAATTATTTTGTAAATCTTAAATCTTACCTGCTGCAACCATATTTCATTATTTTTTCTAGCTTCTGTGGAACAAATGAATTGTTTTTTCTGCATATCAATAAATTACAGTACTAGGGAAAGAAAAGAAGCAGCCAAGCCAAAAATCAACTAATGAAACAAAAAAAAAAAACCACCAAAAAAGAAAAATATAAGTTTGTTCACACCCAGGCTTATAACTTGCTGCAGATAGTAAAAAAATGAACATTTACTAACATGGCATTTCTACAGGACATAAAAGGAAACCCCACAGAGGTTTACTAGACACACAGGAACTATATCTGACTCAAAGATTTCCTTGAGCTCGAAGTATTTGGATGACAAAAAGTTACAGGGGAGCAGCATTATTATCCTGTTCATACCTTAATATCATCTTGTGGACAGTTTGAGAAACAGCACACTGAATTTTTTCTTGACCTAGTGGCTCTTTCTTAAGTTCAACAGGTTTGTTTTTTTCTCCCCACCTTCTGTTATTTATACTAAATAGTTCTACTGATTAAAAGGAAGAGGGATGAAGAAAAAGCATATACAAAAAATGAGCTGATAAAGAAGAGGAGCATTAAAGTGGAGACAGAAAATAACAATGCATGAGTAGAAAGGGGTAAGAATTAAGAGGAAGTGGTAGGAATGGTAAGAGGACTGCCAGTCACAGAAGGAAATATTTCTAAATGAGTAGACATAAGGATTGACTGGCACCTGTACTGTCCTTTACACACTTCTTCTACCTGCTAGGTTATAGAGGTCTGACCTTTGCCCTCATGTTTACAGGTATGCTCCTATGAAGGCGTTGCATCAGTCACAAGGATATGGCTCTTCATCTTTCACAGTGCCATACTCTAATCATTTGTTTTTCCTGCATTTGATGAAGACTATCATTTTATATACTGAATAGACCGTGATAGCTGGACATCCATAATTTGTTGACACTTTTTTTATGTCCCAGAACTCAAAGGAGGACAAATAATTGTGTCTTATATGACAAATTGGGGAAAAATTAACTTCTCTCTTGAACAGCTGTGGTTGCCTTCACCTGGGGAATATTCAGTGCTGTTACTTGTTTGAGAATTGACATCTGTTCTTGATCATGCATGTGCCCCAGTCTTAAATCTGAAGAGAATGTGAAGATCAGTTTTGTCTGAATTTATTCTCCAAAACAAAACTATGACAGTTAGCTTGCTGCCTGCTGCATGTCTTTGCACGAAGAGGAAAAAAGGTAGATAACAGAGACATTAAGTTGAAGTCACAGTTAAAGGGGAAATACCATGGGGTGCAGCACCATTTAAATAAGGCCTTGACTTACACTTGCCCAACTGTATCTCATTAAATTACTGCACTGGGAACACTAACAAAGAACAGCAAATGCTTATGGTCAAGGCTTACCCTAAAGATTGGATTATATACATTTCAAAAAAGATGTACTGTCTTCTGAGATGTTTCAGAGGCAAGAAGACAACTGCAGGTCCTCCTTCAAAGGCAGCCAAGGAGGATAGGAGTGGTTTCAGATGCTGCTCATCAAAAAATTAAGGACATTAATGGTGACTATCGTAACAAGGTTATAACCCCCCCACAATCATCTTTGTATGCTCTATAGATAGTGATGGCTACTCCAAGCCAGAAAGAACCATTAGATTTCCTGACTAAGTATGGACAGCTGTTTATAATTTTCCAGTGCTTCCTCTCTCTTTCCTATAGTCAGTCCTGGTAAGGTCCTCATTAAAGTTATCCTATTAAAAGGTGACTTGGATTTTTCAAAACTCTTGTGTCCAAGCATTGCCGCTCTCACTCTGTCTATGGGAATCTGTATAGGTGTAAGTGCTTTAATTGTGGATGTTCTGATTTCTAGAATTAATAATAAGGTATTATAGAATTCCAAATAATTACATCATTAATAAGATACTATATGTAAAAGACATTGACGATAAAACCCCCAAAAGCGATCAGAAGACACAAAGACATTTGCTAAGCTGGTAACTCAAGAATTTCAGAGAAAAAATTGCTAATCTCTACACATATAAAATACTGACTAAAAAGCAGACCTAGAAGACCACAGCTTTGAAAGGCTGAAGATCTGTCTATGCCATAAAAATATAGATACCTTTATCTTCATGAATCTGTTTGCTCTTTAGAGACTCTCACTGGGTGCCTGCACAGAAAGTGGTGACTGTGCTCGTGTTTAACTTCATGACACAGAAGTCTAAGCTATCTGTTATGTCTGTTAGTTCATTATTAAATTATGTGCTCACATAAATTGTGTCTAATTCTGCTTACCCTACAGAATTCCAGTGCAGCTAAGGGTGCAAATAAAAAGTCGTTTAAGTGAGGATTATACCCCCCAGCACTCTAGCAGTACGTGTGGTGAAATTGTTCCCATTCAAATGAAAGGAAGCAGCCCTGCAATGATACTATTTCTCTCCTTCTCATCCAGGCCTACGGTCATGAGCGATCATAATTTTGGCAGTGGATTTTAATTTGGGTTAGAAATAGCGATATGAACATCAGCTAAGGCTTGGAAGAAAAGCCAAGAAAATACACCTCAGACTGGCAGTTTTCTTGTACTTAAAAGGGTTTTATTATACAATCACGTAAACCTGCAGTATCTCAAAGCTCTGGGTTTAATTTCTTTTGAACTTCAACCATCTTCCTGGATTTTTTTAAATTCTCTCTCTTATGCTCATGACAGATGAAGGAAATATTTCCTTGTTGCAGGATAGGCTACAATTTGTAGCAATTAAACTTGGCACGGACTTCAAAGTGATGGCAGAATGAAACCTTTATTTTTTAAAAGTGCTTCTTCTCAATTAATTCCCCCTCTCTTCTTCTTTCATAAGCTTTGTTATCAGTATAAGATACACTTAGCTTAACACTACTGGTTACAGGAACATTACCTAATCCTTACTCTTGGTTACATGGTGACTACAAAAAGTCTAAAAGAAGCAAAGCAAGAGCAAAAATCAAAACAATGCATTGCTGAGTCTACATCTTTCCATGGTTATCTCTGTCCAAGGACAGAGTCTGTGAGCCTGCTTATAAGAAGATCAGAAAGCTGTACAGGCTGCTCTCCCACATTTCCTTCTGCTTTTTCCAGACGATATTCAGGAATCCAAGTGGTGTTTTCACTGTGATGTATTAATATTAACTTTTGGATAGCCTCTGAAATGACAGCGTGCCATTTATTTCAGTTCCCTTCTTTTGTGCTGTTGGTTGGATTTCCATATAAAAAATAGGTATTGCTGACATAAATTAATGACTTGGTTAAGAATAAAAAGAGGATTATTTGTAGTCAGCAGATTATATCAGTTTATAATTTTACTTTCTGTGTGCAAAATAAAAGGTGATGTCTATGAGTCTGTTTTCTGTAAAATCACAAACATTAACCCATAACCTTTAATTTAAAACTTAATACTTAACACTGTTCCTCTCAGGAAGCTCTAACACTTTAAATTCAGTGAAAACAAGATTTGAGAAAACAAATAAGATATAATGATAATAAGTGATTTTGTACTTTTAAAAGGATTTTTCACTTCAGGTTTTCAAAGCTGCTTAGCTTTAGGAACAAGGTTCTTTCTTTTAAAAGACAGTGAAAGTTTACTGATTCTCTTGGTAAACTCTGGAACATTCTCACAAAATTAAGTTGGAGCAAACCAGGCCAGTGCTGAGTGTCTGCTACCCCCTTCCTCCAAATGCCTGTACACCAATGCACACAGCGCGGGGAATAAGCAGGAGGAGTTAGAAATCAAGTCCAGTCAGGTGATTATGATCTGGTGCAAACTACAGAGACGTGGTGGGACAGTTCGCATGACTGGAATGTGGTCATGGATGGCTATGTCCTGTTGCCCAGGAAAGTGGTGGAGGCCCCATCCTTGGAGGTGTTTAAGGCCAGG
Source organism: Rhinopomastus cyanomelas (assembly GCA_013400115.1). Taxonomy (NCBI): domain Eukaryota; kingdom Metazoa; phylum Chordata; class Aves; order Bucerotiformes; family Rhinopomastidae; genus Rhinopomastus; species Rhinopomastus cyanomelas. Next base: position 1,845 of record VXBP01000938.1, on the reverse strand, counting down.
CAGGATGAGGCTCTGGCCAGTCTGATCTAGGGTGGGGTGTCCCTGCCCATGGTAGGGGAGTTGGAACTGGATGATCCTGTGGTCCCTTCTAACCCTGACTGGGTCTATGACTTGGTCTGGGTGATCCTGCTGTGGCAAGGGGATTGGACTAGATGATCTTTGGAGGTCCCTTCCAATCCCTAATGATTCTACGATTCTCAGGAGGGACAGATCAGCAAGGCAGGATGGAGGAGTTGCTCTTTACGTGAGAGAGCAACTGGAATGTATTCAGTTCTGTCTAGGGGTGGATGAAGAGACAGTTGAGAGTTTGTGGGTGCAGATTAAGGGGCAGGCTGGTATGAATCATAGAATCATCGAATCATCATGGCTGGAAAGGACCTCCAGGGTCATCAAGTCCAGCCCTTTCTCCTAGTGCCTAACCGCTAGACAATATCCCCAAGCACCGCATCCACGTGTTCCTTAAACACCTCCAGGGTTGGTGACATCACCACGTCCTTGGGCAATCCATTCCAGCACCCACAATGAGTGACATTGTTGTGGGTGTCTATTACAGACCACCAGATCAGGATGAGGAAGTTGATGAGGTCTTCTATAGGCAGCTGACAGCAGCCTTACAGCTAAAGGCCTTGATTCTCATGGGGGTTTAGACTACTCTGATATTTGCTGGAAGACCTATTAAGCCAGCCATCCACAGTGCAGGGGGTTCCTCCAGTGCGTTGGTGACAATTTCCTGATGCAAATGGTGGAAGAGCCAACTAGGAGAGAAGCGCTGCTGAATCTTGTACTCACCAACAAGGAGGGTCTGGTTGAAGCAGTGAAGGCTGAAGGCAGCCTTGGTTGCAGTGACCATGAGATGGTGGAGCTCAGGGTCTCGTGTGCCAGGAACAGAATAGCTAGCAGAATCAGAACCCTGGACTTCAGGAGGGCTAACTTTGACCTCTTCAAGCAATTGCTAGGGGAAATCCCGTGAGATAGGGCACTGGCACGTAAAGGGGCCCAAGATAACTGGTTAACATTGAAAGACCACATCTTTGAAGCACAAGAGAAGAGCATTCCAACAGGAAAGAAGTCAAGAAAGGGAGCCAGAAGACCAGTGTGGTTAAACAGGGAGCTGCTGGGCAAACTCATAGAATCATAGAATCATTAGGGATTGGAAGGGACCTCAAAAGATCATCTAGTCCAATCCCCCTGCAACAGCAGGATCACCTAGACCAAGTCACACAGGAACACATCCAGGCGGGTCTTGAACATCTCCACTGAAGGAGACTCCACAACCTCCCTGGGCAACCTGTTCCAGTGCTCTGTCACCCTCACTGTGAACTCAAAAGAAAGAAGAAAGTCTATAGGTCATGGAAGGAGGGGATGGCCATTTGGGATGATTATAAGGGTCTCGTGAGAGAATGAGAGACAACTAGAAAAGCCAAGGCCTCCTTGGAATTAAACCTTGCAAGAGAGGTCAAGGGCAACAGAATGGGCTTTTTCAAACACACTGCAGGTAAAACTAAAACTAGAGGCAATGTAGACCCCCTGCTGAATGAGGTGGGTGCCCTGAAGACAGGGGATANNNNGCAGGTAAAACTAAAACTAGAGGCAATGTAGACCCCCTGCTGAATGAGGTGGGTGCCCTGGAGACAGAGGATACAGAGAAAGCAGGAATACTGAACACCTTCTTTGCCTCTGTCTATACTTCTTTGGGATGTCCCAATATCAAGGATATTGGCCCAGGTGGGATGCACCCCTGTGTGTTAAGGGAGACAGCAGAAGTCATTGCTAAGCCACTTGCTATAATCTTTGCTAAGTCATGGGAATCAGGTGTCTAGGGACTGGAGGACAGCAAATGTCACT
>VXBP01000935.1:34272-71153 GCA_013400115.1 Rhinopomastus cyanomelas | reverse complement strand
CCAGCCCACCTTTCAGGGGCAGGTCACAGGACAGACGCTTCCGGGGCGGGTGGGGGGGGGGTCCTGTGACCTGTGCAACTGGAGTCAGTCCCCCAGAACACAACAAAACTTTTCTTCCTCATGAAAGCACTCTACAGGTTCTAGCAGTTCTCAAACTGCAACAGCCAGGATGCCATTGGCCTCTTTGGCCATGTGGACACACTGCTGGCTCATATTTAGTTGATGATTAATCAGTACTCCCAGGTCTCTTTCTGTCAACCAGATTTATAGCTGCTTTCCCCGGTCTACAGTGTTGTACTGGGTTATTGTGATTAACGTGCAGGAACCAGCAATTGACCTTGTTGAAGCTCATACCACTGTCCTCAACTCATCAATCCAGCCTGTCCAGATCTCTTTGTAGACCCTCTCTACCCTCAACCAGATCAACACACCTACCCAACTTGGTGCCATTTGCAAACTTACTGTGGATGCCCTCGATGCCCTCCTCCAAATCATCATTAAAGATATTAAACAGGAGTGACCCCAATATTGAACACCATTTGTGACAGAATCCCAACCAGATTTAACTCAATTCCTGTCAGTCTTGCCCCAGAAGGATAAAAAGGCCCACAGAAGATACTTTTCCCTACCTCCCAGGACTAGCTGATAGCCTCAGAGGGACCCAAGATTCCATAAGGTAGCTAATTCTCTCATCCTGTTCCCTGAAGAATATTTCTGCTATAATCTGGTTGAAAAATACGTGCAAAGGGGACTATTTAACATGTAAATATTCCATCAAAAGCCTGATTTTATAAGCAATTTACATTCCTAAAGATCAGAATAAATTCCTAAAACTTTGGTTATTATTCTTAATATTGTGTATAATTTAGAGATCATGTGGCTGTTGGTTTTACCTTCACTGTGACCTCAGACTTTCAGGCTTTCTTTCACAAGAGCATTCTCTTCCTTAGGCTCACAAAATACAGGATGAAAGACTAATGCATCCATTTGCTATGCAGCTTTAAATTCTTAGGTGCATCCATTTAGCTCTGGTAATGGTGGCTAATGAGAAAATCATTAGCTGAACACTTTTAGCATATGAGACAATAAAATACCTTCAGCCACGGGAAAAAAAAAAAAGAAAGAAAAGTAGCTCATTGTCTGAAAATCAGAGGAAAAGCCCATTTTTCTTTTCCAGAATACAAACTACATCCCTTAGGAAAAATAAGTCACAACTGCAGCCTACTGTTTGATCAGGAAAACTGCTTCTCCTCCAATGGGGTCTAGCAGTCAGAGGTGAGTGAGGTGGCAAATCTTACCCACATCAGCTAACATCTTTTATTCTACTGGTCTGCACAGCTGAGAGCAAGTATTAAAGTCTGCAGCTGCAAGTGTACCTGCCCTGACTAAGGGACCATAGAAGCAACACTGACACAGAAACTGGTAACTAACTTGACCTGAGCACTTGAGGGCTCAGATGCCTTGTGTCACACAAAGTCTTATGACATAGCTTAGCTCTGTGTGTGGGAAGTCCACAACTGCTTTGCAATAACCATAAGCAATTGCTTGGTCATACCTAATTTTGCAAATGAAAGCCGTTTTTGTTCTCCGGTGTTAATAAGCAAGACGGTTTATCAGATGATGCCAGCATACTTGGAAACATGAAGTAGCTTACAATGTCTGTGAAAATGTACTAAATTCATGGGATGTAGTAAAAGGAGAGAGCTGCTGACCTCAAAGATTTACTTCCTTCTTGTGGTGGCTTAATACATCAGATTACATAGGCTCAATATCCTATGAATCCTTCCTTACTTCCTTGGTTCATACCATGTGCTGAGCTGGTCTGTCCACAACCCACACTTTGGTTTTGCTGCTTGCTCGCTTCTCTTCTCTGTCCCTGCCAAGGTATTTCACCCATCCTCTGGCCTTCGTGCTGAACATGGTTCTGAATCCAAGGCAGCCTCCACCTGACCAGGAAGGCCTCTGGAGTTTTCGCTTTCTTTTATGGGCTGCCTATGTGGCTCTTGGAAACTACCAGCACTGGTATTAACAGGAGAGCATCCTGTCACTCCAGGGTTGCAGGAGCAGGAGAGAACACTTACTTCTGTTGTAACTGCCCACCTCCCAGGACAATTAGTGCTGCAGTAATGACAGCTCTAAGGGTGAGACTCTTACAGAGCTGGAGTGATCGTAAGTAGGGACAGGCTTGATGACAGCAACCTCAAGACATCTGAAATACCACAGGGATCCTCTAATGGGATTCAGGAATGCCTTTATCCTCATATGCTGGCTACAACTGGAAAGACATATGATTTTAATTTTAGCAAGTTCTCCACCATTTCAGAGAGATGTTTACAAGAGTATAAACTGACAGAACAGCTCTGCAGAACAACAGCTCATTGAAGTACGCTACAGCATAAGAAACCACCAAAATGCACAATATATGACCCATCAAATAGCACCTGATGGACTACACAAATGTGAACATAGAATGGCTTCATGCTTATAACATGTGCTTTCCTGGGGTTTTCTCTGGTTGTGTGAGTGGATTTGTGCCTCTCAACCAAGCAGCCAGTGGAAGATAATTAATGATGTAGACATCTATATTTTTTGAATAACTCTTTATTCAAAAACACACATCAGATGCTTTTCCTCCGATCATTTTGTTTGACCAGATTATTTATTTATTTACATGCCTACTGAAGTTATTATCTGGTGGGGTTTTTTTCTGGTTTAGTAAGTGTTTTTGTAGGGTAGTCAAGGAATTTGAGTAGCATTTGTTGAAGGAGACAAGACGAAGTAACATTAACATTTCATGTGACCAAAGATATTGTAAGGTATCTTGAGGCAAGTGGCCCTACTCTTGCAAATCTGAACGTCTCTGAGAGCAGTGATGAAGCAGAAAACAAATTAGTAGGATTAGGAGGAGGACTCCAGTTTGGAAGAAATTTGGCTTATTACAGTACCAGAATGATGACAACTACGTGTCAGAAGGCCTAGAGGAACTCCAAGGAACAGTGTAGAATAGTCCTTGGTGTCCACAGCAACAAGGATACCAAATGCTTTATGAGTTAGTCCTGTTAGCCAGGAGTAAGACATGGAAAGGAAACAACCTGAGCCCCAGCAGATATTTTTCAGATTTTACTTTTTTGACTAGCTGTATTTTGCCTTTATGTATGTAGCCAAAAGCTATATTTTGCCTTTATGTATGTAGCCAAAAGCTACAAAACCAACAGAGGTTGTTTTTAAATAATGTATTGAAATCACCACTGTAGGGGCTTACAGCCTTTTGGCCATGGCTATTACATTTGATTGCATAAATACATTATAGCTTGCTTGTTAGGGGCTAAACTGTTGTTTCTTAAATCAGTTCTGGATGCTCCAAACCTGACACTGGAGGAATGCACATGTTCCAAGAGAAGAGGACACTCAGTCTGAAAACTCACTCTGGAGTTGAATAATAGGGACTTGATTACAGGCTTTGTGGTGAGAGAGGTCACAGTGCTTCAAATTGGTCAGCTGAGCTGAATATCTTAAGTAAAATATTGCCTCACAGAGACTGCTAATTAGGTATGCCATTTTTCTTAGGTACATGCAGTACCTAAAGTTATACCCCTACCTAAAAAGCAGGGTACAAAGCTACAAAATACACTTTTATTTCATGTGCATACATGAAATAAAGCATGCATCATTATTATCTCAGAATGGGAACTCCACAAAATGCTCATTTTATGAGCAAGCCCATGCTTTTGTCTGAGTATGAAGGTTGCCTTGTGCACACAGGAACACATGTGTGCGTTCAGGAATACATTTGTGTTCCCAGGAACACTGACTTTTTCAGAAGAGCTGGGGAGTCCCATCCCGCTTGCAGGAACTCCATCAGGCAGCATGCAAGTACAGAAGTGATGATGGAAGGTGTGCCTTCTGGAAGTCCTGAGTCACTTTCACTTCAGATTTAGGCAAATTTACCTTCCCAAAGTGCTTCTGGAAAAGCCAACAGAGGTGTCAGGGGCTGTATTAGTTTATGCTATTTGTAACCATTATTTGGCACAGCACAACACCAGGCAGATAACTGCCACCCTGAGCCATGCAGTACTGAAAGTCAAACAGGAAAACAAAGGAGGTTGTCTGCATGATTCTCTTTTTCCACTGTGTCATAATGCTATATACAAGATAACGTTCTATCTCAGGGATTACATTGCTGTGGTCACTGAACACCAACTACTCCTAAAAAAGACAAATTCACTTCAAGCTTTCATCATTCAAAACTGTGAATATTAGCGAGAGTAAACTGGTATTGAGTGACACCATGAAATGAAGGCACAATCATCAGCAGCTCCTGACTTTTCTTGGCAGTGCTCATGATAATGGTTCAGCTGGTGCAGGGAGCTAACTGCTTAATAGGCTTCTGCAGATGTAAACACAAAGACCATCAGAGGAGAGCACTGGGTGAAAAGCAACAAAATTAGATGGAGAAGTTGGTTCTTTAGGGTTCTTCTTCCATGCAGGCCCACAAGACTGCAGACCACAGTACTACTGGGGTCCCTTCTGCAGGCTGTCCCTGAAGGTCACTTGCCAGGATGGAAGGCACCTAGCCCTGGAAAATAGTGAAAAATTAATTTTCTCAGCACAAATTTCCATTGTAACTATGGGGAGATCTCAACAGAACAGTGCAGAATTTCATAAGAGCATAAAGGAGTAATTCCACTAGATACTCAGTGCTGCAGCAATAGAAATGAGCTGAGACACAACAGGAATAGTCATCACTCATGAGCCCACCATCATCAAAGTATGGCAGGTCTGGGTCAAAGCATGAGCGACCTGGAAAGCAATTCCCATAGGCATAGTAAAACCTGAAAATGTTAATAAAACGAGTGAGAAAACATTTTAATTTTCAATTTAGAAAACATCTCACAAGAGCAGCGTTCATGGATAAGAAATTTGTTCCCAGCTTACTAAAGTTGCACCTTTATGGTCAGACTGCAACTGGATAATGGACATCAGGTGTAATGAGGACTGTATCCATAAGGTTTATTGGGGAGGAAAGTAGTACTGTTGTTCCACAGAATATGTACATAGAACCCAGGAGGCTAAGTCTTGCAGACAGAAGAATGACAATAGCTGCCTAGCGACAACTGACAACAGAACAAAGAACAAAATTACATTGATGAGGATAAGCACTGAACATAAAAACTGGGAAGACATGGGTCCATCCTTCCTATTAAAAAAAAAAGCAATATCTTAAATACAGCCACTTGTTATAACACAAATGAATAATACTGATTATATAATGAAAAACCTTCTTTCATCTACAAAAACATTCTTCACTCAAGCTCATTGCATGCTGAGCTTCTCACCAGAAGGTACGCTGAGACCTGTGTTTCTTTTCAGCAAAACGGAAAAATGCAGCTGTAGAAAGACTAGTGATTTTTCTTAATACTTTAAAGCTCCTAGGAATGTCATTATTAAGTGTCTTTTCCTTCCGTATACAAAATAGTATTTCCTGGGCAGTTTTTCCCTTAAATATTCAGTATTTGTGTTCATTCTGTTGTGTTCCCCACAGATCTTTTTCAGTTAAAATGTCTCAAAGCAAATTCTTTAAACCTGTGTGAGAGTATTTGGAGGGCAAGTGATGTTAAGCTTCTCAGTTAAATAATAAAGGTGTCATTACTCAGAGTGTCACTGAAATTAAGATTAGTTTACAGTTCACAAATACTGGAGCTATAGAACAACAGTTATCATACCCTTCCAAAGCAGATCCCTTTAAGTTTATGGCAGTGGCCTCTAGATTTTGCAATAAAAAATATTGCAAAATATTTTTGCGAAAAAAAAATTGCAAATTTTATTTCATACCATATGTCTGGCTCTAGAACAAATACAAACATAGAAACAGGGCATACGAATCATACCAATCAGGAGACTGCAAAAAAACCAGCACAAGAGAGTAACTCTTAGGTCTTTCAAAAACAAAATAGTAGTAATTCCATTTGAAAGATTCAGGTTTATCTTTACCAAAGAAATTTTGCTAAATAAATGTAGTTTAAAGCTGCTGAGTTTCAAGAAAGGAACTGCAGAAAATGGAGCAAATTAAACCACCTAAAGCAGAAAAAACAAGCTTGCAAGAAGCCAAAGATGTTTTAAAAAGTACTGTGATAAAAGCCAAAGTAAATTGTGTGCCATAACCCAAAAGGAAAACACAGATGTGTAAAAAATTGAAAGGTTCCTTAAATAAGGAAAACAAGAAAATTTCAAAAAGGGATTGGGGCAAATTCATGGATGAGAGTCAGTCAGTGGTCTCTCTAAGACATAGTGCTCTCAAACATCTCCAACACAAGTGAATGTGCTGGGGCAGTACTTCAAGAGAATGGATGGCAAAGTGGGGCCAGGCTTGCATTCTTTCCTCAATTATGCAGCTGCTCAAGACCAAAAACTGTGTTATGTCAACCACTGGTCTGAACTGCCAGCATATTTTTAGAATTCTTGCCCTTTAAACCCTTGTTTAGATTTAAGTTTTCACTGTATTAAAAGCTACTGAATGTAACTGAAGAACCATTGAGAAAGAAATTCAGATGTTTTTCCATCGTACAAATGTGCTCTTAGACTCAGTGCTGTCTCAAGTGAAAAAAACTTGCTCCTTAAAGCAGAAGTTAATGACAAATGGTAACAATGGCATATCAGGTTTCCCCAAGACCCACCCCAAAACTTCAGGACAGTAGACATTTTTCCTAGAGTTTCTGAGAAACTTCTCACCGATTTCTTCCTGTGAGTATGGACAAGGGTTAAGATAAGGGTTATACTGAGTGAAGCTGAAGCAAAGGAATGCAGTCACTGTAGCATTCTGAGCCGCCCTGTGCAAATTTAGATCAACAGCTGTTTGCTTTTGAGTGATAAAATTGGGAACGTCACTTTGTGGGTATCCCTGAGGCACATCCGACCCTGAACTAAGTGTTGGAGTCGAAATTCATGCTAGACAAATGTTTCTAGGGGAAAGCAAACATTTTCCTAGATTCCAGATGAATTTAGGAAAGGGACAATAGCCACAGGACTTCCCAGTGACGAAATTAGCAAAGCTTTCCTCTCCAGGTTCCTAAACATACCCTCGACCTGATGGACTTAGAACACAGTAACGCAGAAGTCTAAACTCTGCAAGCAGATTGTGAGTGGCATTTGGATGTCTAGGCCATCTCCTGCCTCAAGGTCCATCAAGTAGGTAAGTTAAAATTTCATTCGTCAGGACACCACTTCAACCCATCAATTTTGAGTTTAGCATTATTTTTTTTTTAATCTAGTACAGTGGGATCTAAATTGTTGTGGCAGCAACAAGGAGCAAGCAGTGAATTCAGAATAGTAGGCTTTAACTTTCAAGAGACAGAAATGCAAATTTCAATTCAACTAGACTAGGTTGCTCGAAGCCCTATCCAAGCTGATCTTGCATGCATCCAGAGATGGAGCATGCACTGCTTTACTGAGCAATCTATTCGAGTGTCTCATCACACTCATAGTGAATAACTTCCGAACTTCTGATTTAAATCTTTCATTCAGCTTGAAGCCATAAGTCCTCATCCTGTCACTACATGCCCTTGTGAAAACATCACAGTATCACAGATCCGCCGAATCATCGTTATCTTTCTTGTAGCCCCTTTCATATACTGCGGCACCACAAGGTAGTCTCCATGAAGCCTTTTCTTCTCCAGGCTGGGTCCAAATCTTCTCAGTCTGTCCTGGCAGTGGAGGTGTTCCAGACCTCTGATTATCTTCATTACCCTCCTCTAGACCAGCTCCAACAGTTCCATATTCTTCTTGTGTTGAGGATTCCAGAGCTGTTCACAGTACTGCAAGTGGGGTCTCATGAAAGCAAAGTAAAGATAGCAGCTAAAAATTATTTAGAGAAGAAATTACCTTGTCAAACTCATTATGTCATTAATGTCAAGCGACATTTAGAATAAGTTGTTTCTTGGTATTGTAGGTTTGAATTTTTAAGTTTCTATTTGAGTTAAAAATATAAAAGGAGGTATTCCAAGAAAGCCCTAAGATCAAGCTGTGGCAGCTTCCAGAATGCTGTATTTACATCTGAGAATGAGCCATTTGCCATGAGGGTTCTGAAATCTGCTGTCAAAATGTGACTGTGGATGCCCTACGTACTATCCATAAAGATCTTCCCACATAGTTTTTCTGTGACTTGAAGCAGTACTTTTAAATTACAGTAAGAGGAGAAGGAAGCACCACCAATAAAAAGGACAAAAATTGCCCTTTAGAGAAGTAAATGCTGAATGGTGGAAAATGCTACACAACTTCCTATTGGAAGGAAATGGCAAAATTTGCAAAAAGACCTGGATCCAGTAATTATTTTACAATTTCTAAAGCTATTGTCACACTCTGAAGCAAACATGAAGAAGTTGGCTGTGATGTGTCTGCACACAGTTTGCAAAACAAAACGCTTTCAAGATGCCCCTCTGCCAATTTGTAACTACAAAAATTTACCTTGCCCTTACATTTAGCTAAGATATTAACAGCCAGTCTAATAAGGATATAGACCACAAGGAACTCATACTGGAAGTCCTAGCAAGGTTGCATAAATCTGAGAGGTCTTCAGGTAATATGATGACCTCCTCCACAAAGAAGAGAATGGTCCTACTAGTTGGATACTTGCTTCTGCAAGTATCTGAGGGCACAATATGCAGAGCTGACCCTCATCACAGGGAAGTCTGCAGTCCACCTGGTTAACATTCAAAAACCACATATTTCAATCCCAAAATCAGAGTAATCCAACAGGAAAGAAGCCGAAGAAGGGAAACAGAAGACCTGTGTGGTTAAACAGTGAGCTGCTGGGCAAACTGAAGAGGAAGAAGAAAGTCTATAGGTCATGGAAGGAGGGGATGGCCACCTGGGGTTGTGAGAGAATGTGGGGATGCAGCTAGGAAAGCCAAGGCCTCCTTGGAATTAACCCTTACAAGAGAGGTCAAGGGCAACAAAAAGGGCTTCTTCAAATACATTGCAGGTAAAACTAAAACTGGAAGCAATGTCGGACCCCTGCAGAATGAGGTGGGTGCCATGAAGTCAGAGGATACAGCGAAAGCAGAGATACTGAACACCTTATTTGCCTCTGCCTATACTTCTGGGGGCTGTCTTGATATCAAACCCTAGACTGCTGAGGCCCCAGAGGAAGTTGAGGCAAGAGAGAAGCCTGCCTTGGTTGATGAGGACTGGGTTAGGGATAAGTTGAGCAGACTGGATGGACATAAATCCATGGGCCCTGAAGGAAAGCATCTGCATGTGCTAAGGAAGATAGCAGAAGTCATTGCTAAGCCACTCTCCACCATCTTTTCTGAGTCCTGGGGATCAGAAGAGGTGTCTAGGGACTGAAAGACAGCAAACGTCACTCCAAGCTTCAAAAAGAGTAAGAAAGAGGAAACAGGTAACTATAGACCGGTCAGCCTCACCTCCATCCCAGAAAACGTGATGGAACAATTTGTCCTAGAGGTGGTCTCCAGGCACATCAAGGACAAGAGGGTTATTGGGGACAGTCAGCACAGCTTCACCAATGGAAAATCATGCTTCACCAACCTGATAGCCTTTTATGAGGGCATAAACAGGTGGATGGATGATGGCAGAGAGGTGGATATAGTCTGTCTTGACTTGAGTAATGCATTTGACACAGTCTCTCACAGCATCCTTGCAGCCATTCAGTGAGACCTGGGCAGGCTGGAGAGCTGGGCAGGGAGAAATGTAATGAAGTATAACAATGGCAAAAGTAAAGTCTTGCATCTGGGTAAGAACAACCCAGGTACCAGTATAGGCTGGAGACAGCCCTGTTGGAGAGCAGTGTAGGAGAAAGGGATCTGAGGGTCCTGGTGAAAAGCAAGATGACTACGAGCCAGCGGTGTGCTCTTGTGGCCAAGAGGGCCAACAGCATCGTGGGGTGGATCAGAAGAGGGGTGGTTAGCAGATCAAGAGAGGTCCTTCTCCCCCTCTACTCTTGCCTGGTGAGACCACATCTGCATTATTCTGTAAAGTTCTGGGCCCCTCAGTTTAAGAAGGACATTGAACTGCTGGAGAGGGTCCATCACAAAGCCACGAAGTAGATGAAGGCAGCGGAACACCTCCCTTATGAGTAAAGGCTGAGGGAGCTGGGTCTCTTGAGCTTGGAAAAAGGAGATGGAGGGATGACCTCACTCATGTTAATAAATATTTGAAGGGTGGGTGTCAGGAGAATGAAGCCAAGCTCTTCTCAATGTCATCTAATGATAGGACAAGGGGCAATGTGNGTTCCAGCTTACAACCATTGCCCCTCGTCCTATTGCTACATGACACCGAGAATAGCCCAGCTCCATCCTCCTGACACCCACCTCTCAAATATTTATGGACATTAATGAGGTCACCCCTCAGTCTCCTCTTCTCCAAGCTAAAGAGACACAGCTCCCTCAGCCTCTCCTCATAAGGGAGGTGCTTCACCTCCTTCATCATCCTCATTGCCCTATGCTGAACCCTCTCTAGCAGCTCCACATCCCTCTTGAACTGAGGAGGCCAGAACTGGACACAAGGCTCCAGCTGTGGTCTCACCAGTGCAGAGTAGAGGGGAAGAAGAACCTCTCTTGATCTGCTAACCACCCCTCTTCTAATGCACCCCACGATGCTGTTGGCCCTCTTGGCCACAAAAGCACACTGCTGGCTCATAGTCATCCTGCTGTCCACTAGGACCCCCAAGTCCCTTTCTCCTAAACTAGTCTCCAGCAGGTCAGTCCCCAGCCTATACTGATCCCTGGGGTTGTTCTTGCCCAGATGCAGGCCTCTACACTTACCCTTGTTATACCTCATTATATTTTTCTCTGCCCAGCTCTCCAGCCTGTCCAGATCTCACGGAATGGCAGCACAGTCTGCAGGGGTGTCGGCAACACCACCCGGCTTTGTGTCGTCAGCAAACTTGCTGACAGTGCAGGCCAATCCCTCATCCAAGTCATCAATGAATAGATTGAACAGGACTGGTAATAGGTTGAACAGGACTGATGATCTTTCAAGGTCCCTTCCAACCCCTAATGAATCTATGATTCTGTATCTCCTATTTAAGGAAGAATTCCTCTGATAGTTTACCCCTTGTATCCACATGTGTCTACACTAGTTCAAAGAGATGTTGGTTTTCTAGAAGATACTTCAATTGAAAAAGTTTGTGTAATACACACAGGGCAAGACAATTTGATTTGAACAGATTTATTTTCTGAACAACACTCCTTGTTTTTGCAAGGGTTTCTGCAAAAATGGTGGAGGTGACTGGAGCTCTGGTTGTAGTGTTTTATCATTAAATTGGAAGCAAAGAAAGATTCTAAATGTGTTAGTCTTGAAACTGCTTGGTTCTGAATTGTGAGTGTATATATTGTTGATGTTCATTTCATACTAGGTTTTCTTAGCACTATCTTTCTGAAGTTTTATTAGTTACAGGCTGCAATTATGTTCTCCCAGCATACTTCAGACTATGCGAGGCTTTCATTCTGTAGGAAGAGGAGCCAGGGTAGTAAAGAGGGACTTAACTTCTAACAGGAAGAAGAAACTAAAGTATTCAAAGGAAAGATCTCCTATACTGGAAACATGAAATTCTTGCATGGGTTTCTGCATCTTGTGAGTAACAGTTAGGTGGAGCTATAAAAAAGGATAAGGAAGTTTTCCCATGAGATAGGAGCAATTTGTCTTCTAGACAAATTAGTATTATAAAAAAGCCCAACAAGGAAGGATTTGTATGCATCTTTCCTAGTCCAGTTCCATGGACTTAAAGGATTCATTGAGCATCTGGAAGCTTTACTGCCCTTTTAAACAGAACTGAAATGCTTTGAGGGTGCAGATTACTTTTAGCCAGCCATAAATCTCTGCTGAAATCAGAAGCAAAACCTGTTGCATTCACCTGTTGTGCAATTGCTCCTTGTCCTCACAGAACTATGCAGCAGTGAGATTTTAAATGCCATGAAAAGCACTTGTGGAACTGTGATTTGTTACACTTGTTACCTCTGACCTGCTCGTAATTCACTGCTGAGGGCACATAGCTCAGTGCCTCCTATGTGGCACAAATCTTCTCTGCTCTGCGTTATACTTGCATACATGTCTGATTTTTCCCAGCACTTTTGCCATTTCCCCATTCGAAAATGTTGTTGACCATATACAAAACACCAGTCCTACAAGACATCTTGTCTTCTACCAAGGAATCAGAGTCTGAAACTTATTCCAGCCTCTGCTTGGGGTGTGGCTTTACTCTACGGCATGAAAAATGTGTCACCTCCATTACTCCATGTTCTGTTCCCCATTTGAACTTAGAACCATCTCTCAAGAGCCATCTGGGGCAACTCAGAAGGAGCAATCTTCAATTACTTTCTCTGCTTTGCTGCACAATAGAAGTAGTGTACATTAGCCAAGGTTTTGTTACTTTCCCCATGAGATCAATCATATTCATACCAAAGTGAATGCATCACTAAGACAAACAGTATCCGGAGAAACAGAATTCAAAATTTTTTGTGCATAAAAATATCTGGGCTTGTTTTCCTCTTCTCATTTTTGAGAATACTGAGACAATTTTGGATAATGCATACACGCTTTAAAATACTGTCATTCTTAGCTGATGAAAAGAACTAAAGTTTATGGCTTCTTTGCTGGAGGAAAATGACATATGTCATAAAGAAGGATTTTGCTGGGTACAACAATTTTTGATGGCAGCAAATGTTTCCGAGCCTTGCGAGTTTTTTACAGAATCACAGAACATTAGGGATTGGAAGGGGCTCAAAAGATCATCTAGTCCAATCCCCACACCACAACACCTAGTTTGACAGGGTTTAGAAAATACTGCTAAGGCAATCCCGGTAGTTTTCACTTTTTTCTGATGTCTTGGACCCCTGCTTCAATTCAGTAATGGCACAAAGTTTCCTTTTGAAAGAGTTATGCAGAAGAAGCTGAGGTTGTGTGAGTGCCTAAGAAATAATTCTGCATGCATGCATTAGGCAAAACTTTACTGTTTGATCTGAAGACCAAGGAAGAAAGAGAGGAACAACTTAAGTCTTGAAGCATGGGGCAGGCCAGTGACATAAATTCTGTGTGTACATTAGGTCCACTGCAGAGTCATGAGTGATTCATAGCATATTCTATCCTAAACAAGAGTTTCCCCTTGCTACTGACTGATTAAATACAGTGGTTAACTATGGCAGCCCAACTTTGTAAGGTTCTAAGGTTTGCAAAGATTTAATCAACTTTGGAATAATCAGTTGTACAACTGCAATGTATAAGTGATAACTAGCCCTCAGCAGCAAAGCAGTGAAACAAAGCAGGAGTTCCCTCTTTCTCTCTGCTGCATAAGCTTCCACAAAGGGCCAAACACTCAAGGCCAAGGAAATGTTAATTATTAAACTTGCTTGCATTTACTTCTGATGTCATGTTTGCCCCTCTAAAGCCAATCTGTGGCTTATAGATATTGGCAGTGTTAATAGTTATAAAAGCAGGTTTGCCTGATGCTTCTTCAGCAAAAGTGGTGCATGGTGTTACTGTTCTCTCAGAGTCTACTGTCTGTACCACACACATACAGATGAAAAATATACTTCATAGTAGAACCACCTCCCCAACAAGTCCACGTGTTCAGCATGTGTTTCCCTACTTCACTCTTTGAAGTGTGCACCATGAGCATCTGCAACTGTTTCCTGTCTCTACTGAAGCAGGCAGTGAAGTCTCAGAGCCTGGAGTCAAACTGCGAGAATCTCAGTCTGCTATTGACTTAAATCTCCAGTGCGCCAAGAAGCACCAAGAAGTGTACCTGAAGTGTTATATACATTAGTGTCTTAATAAGAAGCTACTACTCTGGTGCACTGAAGTGATTATAAATTAATATGAGGAGCTGAATATCACGTCCCAAATCTGGTGAGGAATTACCAAAAAATCATTCAAAAGTGCCACCTTGCAAAATAAATGGGAAAAGGTGTGGGGTGGATCTATGGAGAGCATCTATGCTAGTAATGCTTTGTAACTTTGCTGGCTGACAAGCAATGAAGAGGAAACTGAAGAGCTACCATGAAGATATAGCAGCTCACCTGTCAATTGCTTGTGGTGAAGAAATGAGAAAGGTGTATTTATTAGAATGTCCTCCAAGAGAAGCAGTAGGGTCACATTCTGTTAGAGAAACAACTAACAGCTGTGATTTAAGCCTCATTTGAATCCAGTAATATTCTATAACCAGAAAATGAGTCTCCAATGTGACTAAGAAGAATTTACTGGATACCTCACAAAGTTATCCAGTGGTCTCTACTGCCATCACAAAATAAACACAACCAGCCTGCTGTCAGCTGCAATGAGAAAAAGAAGACAGAAAGGAGTAACTTGTTCATGTTATCCTGATGGTGGTCTGTCCCCAGAGATTCCCATAAGCCTTTCAAAAGATTCGGGAACTTAGATCTGTACATGTCCTTTCTAACCCTGACTGACTGTATGACTTGGTCTGGGTGATCCTGCTGTGCCAGGGGGATTGGACTAGATGATCTTTCAAGGTCCCTTCAAATCCCTAATGATTCTATGCTTCTATGCTTCCATGATTCTATGCTTCCATGATTCTATGAACTTGGGGTTGTGTGGTGTTTTACAGCCTTCAGGGAACTACTGTATGTGTTGAGAACATAACATAGTTGTTATTCCAGGTCATAGCCATGGCACAAAAACTGAGTCCCATCACCTGGCAAGAAAGACTGGAAATTTTAATACTGTTATTTTTATATCTTCCAAAGAGTAATCTACACAGAGTGCACGTACTCCCAGCAGCTAGGTAAATATCTAGTCTTCTTGTCTTTTTCCGAGAACTGAACACTGTTACATGTTGTGGCAGTGAGCTGTACCTAGATCATCTGCTCTGTCAAAAGGGAAGGCAGTGTCTCCTCATAAAGAGCATTGGTGCTTAGTCTTGAAACTTGTCTTTTCAGCTTTGCTTTCTCCTTACCCTTCTCTTTAGCCATTCTCCTTAAGATGTTCTCTCTTCTGAAGATTAAGTTGGGCAGGTATCTGTCTTCCCCAGGAAAAAGCGTTCTTAAGGGTTTCTCCTACAGTCCCTCCCTTTCTTTATTCCTCTGGAAGGCTGCTTTATTAAGCTGAGAAAGTATCGCAAATGTCTGTCCTGTTCTTACATACACGTCTTTATTGGTGGTTTCAGTTAGCTGTTACCGTACTACTCAGGTAAAAATTTTATCTTCTCAATGTTGTGTGCTGAGAAGCCAGATTTTAAAGGTAATTGCTTTGACACAGCTAAATCTGAGCTTTGCTTGGCCAATCTTTTCTTTTTCAGGCGTAATGGTTTTACTTGTCATTCCCTGAAGGCATTGCCTGGTAGCATGTCAGCAAAGTAGTCTTGGTCATTCCAGCAGCTATTGCCAATCCACAGCCACTAGGAATTCACAGAATCACAGAATTATTGAGGCTGGAAAAGACCTCTGAGATCACCAAGCCTAGCCAATGACTTAACCCCACCACAATCGGCTAGACCATGGCACTAAGCGCCACATCTCATCTTTCCTTAAACACCTCCAGGGATGGGGAGTCCACTACTGCCCTGGGCAGTCCATTCCAGTGTCTGATCACCCTTTCCATGTGGAAGTGCTTCCTATTATCCAACTTAACCCTCCCCTGTTGCAGCTTCAGGCCCTGCCCTCTCGTCCTATCACTAGTTGCCTGAAAGAAGAGCTCAACCCCTGCCTGACTATAACCTCTCTTCAGGTACTTATAAAGGGTGATGAGGTGCCCCTGAGTCTCCATTTTCCAGCTTAAACAACCCCAGCTCCCTCAGCCTCCCTTCATAAGACATTTCCTCCACTTCCCTCATTAGCCTCATTGCTTTCCTCTGGACCCACTCTAGCACCTCAATACAGGGGGAAAATTGCATCCCCAGTCCTGTTGGACACATTATTCCTGATACGCGCCAGGATGCCATTGGCTTCTGGGCTACCTGGGCACACTGTTTGCTCATGTTTAAGTGGTTGTAAACCAGTATTCCCAGGATCCTCCCTACTGGGATGCTTTCCAGGTAGTCTGTAGCACTGCAGGGTGCTATTGTGGCCAAAGTGTAGAACCATGTACTTGGCCTTGTTATATCTCATTGGCCTCTGACCATTGACCCAGCCTGTCCAGATCTCTCTGCAGCATCTTTGTCTCCTCCAACAGATCAACACTGCTCCCCAACTTGATGTCATCTACACAGGGTATATTCAATCCCTTCATCCAGGTCTTCAATAAAGATGTTGAATAGAACTAGGCCCAGTACTGATCCTTGGGGGGACTGTTCACAGAACACCAACTGGATGTGGCACCATTCACCACCACTCTCTGTGCCCAGTCATCCAGCCAGTTTTTAACCCAATGGAAGATGTACCCATCCAAGCCATTGGATGCCAGCTTTTCCAGGAGGATGCTGTGGGAGACTGTGTCAAAGTCTGCTGAAGTCTAGGCAGATCACATCCACAGCCTTCCCCTCACCCACTAGGCAGGTCACTCACTCATAGAAAGAGTTCAGATTGTTCAGCTTCAGGCCCTGCCCTCTCGTCCTATCACTAGTTGCCTGAAAGAAGAGCTCAACCCCTGCCTGACTATAACCTCTCTTCAGGTACTTATAAAGGGTGATGAGGTGCCCCTGAGTCTCCATTTTCCAGCTTAAACAACCCCAGCTCCCTCAGCCTCCCTTCATAAGACATTTCCTCCACTTCCCTCATTAGCCTCATTGCTTTCCTCTGGACCCACTCTAGCACCTCAATACAGGGGGAAAATTGCATCCCCAGTCCTGTTGGACACATTATTCCTGATACGCGCCAGGATGCCATTGGCTTCTGGGCTACCTGGGCACACTGTTTGCTCATGTTTAAGTGGTTGTAAACCAGTATTCCCAGGATCCTCCCTACTGGGATGCTTTCCAGGTAGTCTGTAGCACTGCAGGGTGCTATTGTGGCCAAAGTGTAGAACCATGTACTTGGCCTTGTTATATCTCATTGGCCTCTGACCATTGACCCAGCCTGTCCAGATCTCTCTGCAGCATCTTTGTCTCCTCCAACAGATCAACACTGCTCCCCAACTTGATGTCATCTACACAGGGTATATTCAATCCCTTCATCCAGGTCTTCAATAAAGATGTTGAATAGAACTAGGCCCAGTACTGATCCTTGGGGGGACTGTTCACAGAACACCAACTGGATGTGGCACCATTCACCACCACTCTCTGTGCCCAGTCATCCAGCCAGTTTTTAACCCAATGGAAGATGTACCCATCCAAGCCATTGGATGCCAGCTTTTCCAGGAGGATGCTGTGGGAGACTGTGTCAAAGTCTGCTGAAGTCTAGGCAGATCACATCCACAGCCTTCCCCTCACCCACTAGGCAGGTCACTCACTCATAGAAAGAGTTCAGATTGTTTAGGCAGGACTTTCCTTTCCTAAACCCATGCTGGCTGTGCTTGATCCCGTGGTTGCCTTACACATACTGGTCTATGGCAGGCACTGAAGTCAGATGAACAGGCCTGGAGTTCACAAGACCCTCTTTCTGGCCGTTATTGTGGATAAGAATCCACAATGATGTAGATCAGCTTAGCTACCTCTTAAGCATTCTGGGATCACAGAATCAGAGAATTTTAGGATTGGAAGGGACCTTGAAAGATCATCTAGTCCATCCGCCTGACACAGCAGGATCACCCAGGTGAAGTCACACAGAAATATATGCAGGCAGATTCTAAACATCTCCAAAGAAGGAGACTCCGCAACCCCCATGGGCAGCCCATTCCAGTCTCCCATCACCCTCACCAAGAAGACGTTCCTTGTGATATTTATATGGAATATCCTATGTTCCAGCTTACACCCATGGCCCCTTGTCGTATCATTAGATGACATTGTGAAGAGCTTGGCTCCATTCTCCTGACACCCATCCTTCACATATTTATCAACATGAGTGAGGTCATCCCTCAGTCTCTTTTTTTCCAAGCTCAAGAGACCCAGCTCCCTCAGCCTTTCCTGATAAGGCAGGTGTTATTCTCCCTTCACNCAGGACTTTCCTTTCCTAAACCCATGCTGGCTGTGCTTGATCCCGTGGTTGCCTTACACATACTGGTCTATGGCAGGCACTGAAGTCAGATGAACAGGCCTGGAGTTCACAAGACCCTCTTTCTGGCCGTTATTGTGGATAAGAATCCACAATGATGTAGATCAGCTTAGCTACCTCTTAAGCATTCTGGGATCACAGAATCAGAGAATTTTAGGATTGGAAGGGACCTTGAAAGATCATCTAGTCCATCCGCCTGACACAGCAGGATCACCCAGGTGAAGTCACACAGAAATATATGCAGGCAGATTCTAAACATCTCCAAAGAAGGAGACTCCGCAACCCCCATGGGCAGCCCATTCCAGTCTCCCATCACCCTCACCAAGAAGACGTTCCTTGTGATATTTATATGGAATATCCTATGTTCCAGCTTACACCCATGGCCCCTTGTCGTATCATTAGATGACATTGTGAAGAGCTTGGCTCCATTCTCCTGACACCCATCCTTCACATATTTATCAACATGAGTGAGGTCATCCCTCAGTCTCTTTTTTTCCAAGCTCAAGAGACCCAGCTCCCTCAGCCTTTCCTGATAAGGCAGGTGTTATTCTCCCTTCACCACCTTTGTGGCTCTGCACTGAACTCTCTCCAGCAGTTCTATGTCCTTCTTGAGCTGAGGGGCCCAGAACTGGACAAAATACTCCAGATGTGGTCTCACCAGTGCAGAGTAAAGGGCAAGGAGAATTTCTATAGACTTGCTAACCACCCCTTTCCGATCCACCCAAGGATGCCATTGGCCTTCTTAGCCACAAGGGCCCATTGCTGGCTCATGGCCATCCTACTGTCCACCAGGACCCTCAGGTCGTTTTCTCCTACACTGCATTCCAACAGGTCAGTCCCCTGTTGGAGTTGTCCTTGCCCAGATGCAAGACTACACTTGCCCTTGTTATAGTTAATTCAATTTCTCCCTGCCCAGCTCTTCAGCCTGTCCACGTCCAGCTGAATAGCAGCACAGCCTGCTGGGGTGTCAGCCACTCCTCCCAGCTTTATGTCATCAGCAAACTTGCTCACAATGCTCTCTTAGCCTTCATTAAATTCATGAATGAATAGACTGAATAGTACTGGTTCCAGTACCAACCCTTGGGGAACTCCACTAGATACAAGCCTCCAAGTAGACTCTGTCCCACTGACCACTACTTTCTGGCTTCTATCCTGCAGCCAGTTCACGATTCACCTCATTACCCAGTCATCTAGACCACACTGCCTCAGTTTGGCTGTGAGAATGCTGTGGGAGACTGTGTCAAATGTTTTACTGAAGTCAAGACACATTAATCCCATCTGGACGCATAGACTTGTTAAAATCTGAATGATGCAACAGGTCACTAACTACGTCCTCCTTGATTACAGAACGGTTATTCTGTTATTCATTGCTGTCTGCTACCTCAGCAGCCCATTTGCCCTGAGAGTTGCAGGTATTCATTGCACACTTCCATGCTCCATCCATGACAAATCCTAATATTAATGGACTGCAATGAAATGGATATCAATGGAAATGCAGCCATGTGTTATATGAGTGTCCTTGCTTTATGTGAGAGTTATCGCTTTTTGCTGTCTCTGATACAGCACTTCACTGTTCTCTTCCTTGTCATTATTCATTACAGTGACACAGCTTCTCTAGAAACAAAAGACTCTCCAGAGCAAAGATTTCTTCAAGCTATTTTGAGAGTTTTGAAGGACAGAGATTTGTTTTGCATAGATGTACAACAGGTTAAGTTGATATCTCTGATTTACAAAGGGCTGAGCCTATACCCAGACTATTAGTAAAACTTTCCATCAACTCTCCTTTTACCCTATGAGGTACAGCACTTGCAGAAAACCTTTCAGATTAAATACAGCTCACAACTTTTTTCCAGAGGTTATAGTTACTGCAGTCTCATTTGGGGACATTTTGACAACAATTGTGTGTTTCCAGTATGCTGGAGAGATCTCTTTTCTCTCTCAGGCATTGCTGCTGAGCTCAGCCAGTTTCTTTTAAGCAGTGGATGTCACATATCCTTAGTGTAGCTGCTAGGACTTTTTTGACCACTGCTCTATTGTTTTTCATCTCAATTGCAGCTTGTATTTCTGACGTTTCTATTGAAGTGATATTAATGATATCTTGGCTATGTTCCTATTTTGCATTGGATGTTGTATTAAGGTGGAACTAACTCTGTTTTGAAATTCTGGACTTTTCAGTTGTATTTTCTTTACTGTGGTGTTCTACCCAAACCTGAGGATGTTTTCAATCTTTGCTTTCAATTGGCTCATTTCTTCTTTTGCAGATTGTCACTTGATAAAAGGCTCCACATTCACCACTTCACTGCAGTTTCTACTTCCTACATTAGGTCTTCACCCACCTTTTTTGTATTGTTTTTCCCTGCTGTGACTGCTTCCTTGGGCAGTGAAACCCACCTCCAATGTCTCAGTGAGCTTTGGAGATTTCATTGTGGTGCTTTTGTTTCCTGAGGATTTTTCCACGTTTCTCAGCTTTTCCAGTTCTTACTCTCTGGGTAAATGTCCAGCTGTTCTGCATGCAGCTTGAATGGTTTTGTCTCCACATGATGTCATTCTTACAGTGTGCCTTTTCTTCTTCCTCATAAATCCATTCCTCAGTAAAACAGGAGATTCTCAGGGCACTGCCTTTCTTTTCCACTACATGCTCTGACCTATGTTACTATGCGTCTATTCTGCATTTTTCATGGTGTTTTGCTCTGGTCCCTGAAGTTTCAGATCTAGTTTTCAGAAGAAAAGTAGAGGTCATAATGTCTTGTCCATAGATTCAGTCTCATGAGATGATTAGCCTGGTATCTGCTTTGTGACTGTGCTGAGCAGCTAAAGTTAAATGCCCTTTATATTGCAGGAACAAATATGTGTAACTTAGAATAAACCTGAACATTAACATTTAAAGCATCTTCTGTGCTGTAGAATCAAGTGATCAAAAATTTTCTATGGTTATGCCACATGGAAATGTTTTTGGAGGTTAATTTCAGACTGACATACACAGTCAAATGTGGCTCACGTGCTGCTCCCAGTCATCTCCAGCTGTACTTTTAAAGATGAAAAGGGATAAGAGGATCTGACCTTCAAGGGTTTTGTTCTGGTTTTATTGTGCAGGATTCTAGCTGCAGTGTTAGCTCAGTTCTCTCAATGACACAAAACTGCTTAAAATAAAGTTACATATTTCTGAGAACTGACTGTTCCCCTTATTGTGATTATAGGAAAAACAGTGCAACATATTCTTGTCACAGAAATTATGATGTTTCTGCTTAATGGCTCCTCCTGCCAACTTTACTTGTGCTGAGCAGTGTCTTGCTCAGCAGATTCTGATCTTGAAATGAGAAGAGGAACCTCAAAATGAGGAAGGGCAAAAGGATTGGTCCCACTGTTACATATTTCTTTCTGAAGATTTTGCTCAAAGTACTGAAGAACCTTACAACTAAATAAATAAATATTTTGCCACACCAGAAACTAGAAACCGAAGCATTAAAAATCTTTTCCATTAGGAACAAGAAGGTGAAAAGTTTAAACTACTGAAAAAGACATTGAGGTTGTGGTATGGTTGCATATGTAGAAAATTATTGATGCAGTGTGTTGTCAAAGACATAATACCTCTAGTTCATCTGTATGTAAACAGGCACAAGTCCAAGAGGATAAACCAGGCTACACTTGCTTAAACTGAATTCATCTTTGTGTGTGTCTGTGTGTGGAACCTGGGTTTGCAAAAGGAGGGATTTTACCAGTGCATGTTTTGTGTCAAACGTAAAACTTCTGAGTTTTCTTTTGGAGGTGTATTTTTCTTTACGTTAATTAAAGTTGAGCAAATTTTCACAAGGCTAATTTCTTTGTTCTGACATTTGAGAGCTCCAGTCTTGTTATCAGTTCTTAGATCTGACAGCCATTATGCACACAGCTTTGAGCAAATCACCAAATAATTACTTAATGTGGTATGTGACTCTTCTCTCCTGCTCTCTTCAGATCTTGCTTATTTAGATTGCAGAGGCTATGAAAGTCCATTCTAACATACGCAGACCTGGCACAATACAGACCTGATCCAAATGGGTGGAGCCTGGGAAACTGGAGAGAGGAGGTTCTCCTGCAGTAGAAAGAATTCTCAGATTTCCCGTAAAGGACTAGGATGCTGTGAAGCATAAGCAAGAAGATGAGCGAGAGACAAGCACTTAAAGTAGCTGCGAGTCACAAGAGCTTTCATGCAACTTATTGCTCACTTCAGTGCAAGAAAAGGGCTTCACACTTTGAGATGAAACAAAGGACAGAGATGTGTAATTACTTCTTGGTGTTATTTTCATGCAGACACAAACTGTTCAACATTGCTGTGGCTTGTTTTTATGTACGCATTAGGTGTTGTAAAGGACTAAGCGCTTTCCCTTGTGTGCTCATGATTTCCCGTGGGTGCCATTCTGGCAAGGTCTGCAATAGTTCCTTCTGTCTTGTGAACACCTCTGAAAAACAGAACAAGGTGGTCTTGCCTGTAAACCACCCTGAATAGCTCACTACAGGTGATACGCAGGATGACAGACAAGTCTATCAGACTTTCAAAGACCTTATTGTAGCCTTTTGGTACTTTAAGGGATCCTATAATAAATATGGGGACAGACTTTTCAGTCTCAAAAGGTAATAGCTTTAAACTGAAAGATGGTAGATTGAGACGTGATATAAGGAAGATTTTTGTACAATGACGGTGGTCAAACACTGAAACAGGTTGCCTAGAGAGGTGGCGAAGACCCTGTCTCTGGAGACATTCAAGGTCGACCTGAATGGGGCTCTGAGCAAGCCAAAGTAGTTTAAATATGTCTCTGCTCATGCAGGGAGCTTAGAAACCATTCTATGATTATTTCACATGAGCTAAACTGACTGGAAATTTTAAGCAGACATAGGTGGAGAAACAAAGGAGATCTGTGACTACATATACTATGAAAGGAAGACACACAGATGAAGAGAAGAAATGTGTGTCCTGGTGTGTGTTCATTTCTGCTTCAAGCTGTCATCTCAGCCTTTGGCAGTCAGCCTGCCTTTTTTTCACTTAAATACTTCTATATACTAATTACATGTTGACCAAATCTTAAATATAAATCAATAATGGTTACAGGAGAAATCATGTATTTTATTGCTGGCAGGAGAGATGGAGGGTTCTTTTCCAAATTTATGAGAAAACTAATGACTCTAGTCATTACAAAATTTGAGAGACATATGCTTGCTTTAAAAACATCCATCTCTGCTTGGTTTTCAGGTACACAGCTTCTGGAAAACTTTAAAAAGTACAACTTATCCCTTCTGACTCCTTTATGTCCCACAGCATTGAGATGACTGCAAGACAGAAACAGACACAGTCCTTGGACTAAACACTAAGTGGATGTTTTGTCTGTTCTCCAGATAATGTTGTTTCAAGAGGAAACAATTAAACCCATGGGATGATACTGCAGACAAAAGGCTTTTGGTTATTCTTTTGCTATGCGAGATATTTGCTTTTGCAAAACTCAGTTTCCTTTCTGTCTTTTTATCAATTTCTGCTTTATAGTATCAGAACATTATACAGCCTTCCAAGTTTTCTGGTGCCCATCTTTTCTCTCTAACTTAACAAATGCGTTTCAGCAGTTTTTCTGAACACCGGCACCCAATGGTAGACTTAGAAGACAGGTTGGTAACTGAGTTTGCAACTTCAGTGTTCTCAGTTCCACACTATCCATGTCTCACACATTTTGTGTTGAAGAGGCGAAGGGACACTTAAAGTCAGACTGATGTCAGAATTGCTGCAGGGCAGAACAGAGATTTTATAAAAGTTGTGTTTGTTGCATAGTTTCTTGCCACTCATAAGCCATCAAGTCTGCCATTGCACAACGGTGGGTGGAGCTTTTACAGAGGAGCTCAAAGCTGTAACATGATGGTTTTAAATGCCTGGCAAGGGCTAGATTTCACTGTTGGAGACTGAACTTCTTTTGTCTGAGAGGCCTCTATTTCACCCTCTTGTTCTGCACTTCAGCACCACATGTATTCTTTTCTGCATCACTGGAAACCAAATATGATGTTTCCACTGCCAGTCAGCAAAGCATGGCAAGTCTCATGGTTATGAAGTCACCAGGAACCTCTAATTCCTATCTGTGACATCATGGCCATGAAATTATAGTGTACACACAGCTTACATTAAACCAATTTAATGATGGACAATGTCTGCATCAGTGAGAGTGGATAGCAAAGCATTTGGTTAGTAGTAACCATATTTGATTCTACATTACTTTTTGAGTCATTTGAAACTCAGAGTCTTATGTTTCCAACAGTTCAAGGTCTATGGTGTAGCAGTGTGTCCACCGTAATTTTTGTTGGTTTTTTTTAACAGTAACCCTTGTAGATTCCATTCAAAACTGATGTTTCACTCTGATAGATACTGCCAAACCTGCAAAGAGTTTATAATTCTTGATGCTGCTTTCGCCAAGTTTTGCATTGATGTTTTTAAATATAACATTAGAAAGGAGAGTAAAAGGCATTATGTCTGTATTTTATTCAAGAGATTAATTGCAGAGTGTTTCAGACCTTCCCCCTCTTCACCCCATACTCTGAGGGACTCTGTTCTCAGTTTCACTCTGCTTGGAATCTCTGATTCTGAGCTTCTAAAGAAATACTAGAAGTCTGGATTGCAGCAAGTGCCCAGCTCACAGATGGACCACAGAGCTGAACATGCCAACCTCCTCCCTCACTTACCCTTCCAGTCTTCATCACTTCTAGGTGATGGGAGTTTCTGAAGATCCTGTGTTTTTAGAAGATAGATGCTTTTTGTTTACAGACAACCCTTCATTATCTGTCTGAAGATGATCCTTTCACAGTCACAATGTATGTGCAGGTAGAAAAGAGATTTATTACTCTTGGTAATAAATCCACTGGGAGATACAGTGGAAACTAGAATGGAATGGGAGAGAGGCATAGTCTCATCATGCAAGGATGCTGAAAGGATCTCTTCCTGCTCTGTACAGACAACATCCTCATGCTTAAAGAAAATCTGCTAGTTATTGTATTCAGTTTTCTTGTACTTCTATAGCGAATGTATCTTTGGCATAACAAAGCCCAAGCTCATGACTCAGTAGGAAGTGGGATGGGGAAGTCCTGTTACCTTAAACTTTAATGCAGGGAGCTGGGGTATTTGTTCTGCTGAATGAGCAGCATGAGGAGGGTTGCAATTTGAAGACCAGCACTGTGTGCAATCCCTTCCTGCCTGAGTGATTTGCCATAGAAGCATCTGGAAACCAACCAAGTCACAAGGAGGAATGCATTGCTCTAGGCTTCCTGGGAATGTGCTTAAATAGAAGGAAGTATTGCTGTTTTGAAGACGAGAGATTTTGTTGTGTCACACTCTTTTCAAGTGCTAATGGAATTACACTCCAAGCTACCTAGCCATGCAAACAGTGGTGCAGACCATTTCATATAAAATGTTAGCCCTTTTCTGACACTGGGAACTAAATATTGACCTCAGTCATTAACTCGTCATTGTCTACACTACCTGTGCATTTTGGAGCAGTAACTGATTTCACTGAAGTTACGTATGTTACTGTGCAAATGACATTATGTATGTCTTCATGTTACATACTGGGTCTCCATGAAATGTAACTTTCACTTACTGTAGAAAATAAAATTTTGAAGGTATCACATGACGGATGAAGAACTGATCACAGTTCAAAAGGTAAGTTAATGGTCAGCTCAGAAAATATCCTTTAATACAACAAATTTGAAAGGTATCCTAGCAAAGTTCATGAAGTGGCAATGAATGATGGTGTCCAAAAAGCTTATTTAGTGCGTTGGCTTATTTGGTGATTGTTGGTTAAAATATAGAGACTACTATACACATTACACTACTATATTACAGTCATCTCTTCAATAGGTTTTTAAGCATTTTTCCTCCAGATTTTTCAGATTTCTCATACAATAAGTAACTCTGCATATCCAGTGCTTACAAAACTGTGTAAACTCAGCTCATCTGACTTGCAAGATTTGCTGCCACGTGCCTGTATTTACACTGACATGGGAAGAACCTAGGGTGATGAGCGCATTTCACTTGGCTCCTCCACCTGTCGGTTACGCTCAAATGTGCCTTGAAGAAGAAAGACATTTCTTGGTGTTCACACTAAGGGACTTCTTGTTACTTGTTGTCGCAATCTGGAATTTTCAAGCACAGGTATATTTAACTGTGTCAGAAAGGAGCTTACGCTGCTGAGATGATGGATCTGTGACCAGAAAACAAATACCTCAGAGTGGCACCCAGAGATTTTTTATTCTGAAAATAAAGTGGATTGGTGGTCTTTTTCAGGCAATTATGCTGGTTCTGGAGATGCTAGCTGAATGGAAAGAAGCAGAGCGATGCTTCTATCTCCATCAATTCAAGTGTTACGCCACCTGAGTCATTAGTGATTTCTGTGGCCGAGATGTTGTGTCAAACTTCTGATTTAAGAAGTTTTGCCCATCTAGCAACAACTCCATGGGCTTCAGTAGAAAACAGGCCAGACAGGCTAGATTTTCAGAGCATCTAGGTAGCTTAAGTATGTGTCAGCATGCACATGCAATTCAGCACTAAGGCTCCCAGTATATTAGATTGAATGGTCTTGTACCCAGACCTACTCCTTCCTGCTCAACATCAACACCTTATAACTTTCATGAAAGGATTTGCTGAGAGGGAAAAAAAATTAGTTCCACTGTATCTGTGTGTGCAGTCGGAGCTAGAGACCACACTTTGAGTCCAGAATTAATTCTAATAATGATTTAATTTTTTTTACTCCCTTTTCCTGTACGGCAAATATTTCCAGAGTGCCTGCTGATCTTCACAGGGTCTATGGGCCTATCTGAAATAAAGAGAAAGTCTTTGTTTTCAGCCTTTGTGCACAGCTGTTGATAGGTATGGAGATTGAGTTTTGGCTCAGGGTCTCCTGTGAACAGGTTCCAGGGCAATTTGAACAGATCAGTCTCAGATGGTAATCTTAGTTTTCCTGTTGCCTCTTACTGCTGTATCCACCTAATGTTAAACTTGAAGGGTGTACATTCCTTTTCGTTACCTACACTATCAAATAATTTTAAAACAACAGTTTTATAATTGATTTTAAACTCAAACATTGAGTTGCAGGTCAGTTTCTTATCTCCTATGAGGAAAAAATTAGGGTCTGTTCTAATCACTTGCTGTTAAATTTCCAATTGTTAATTCAATCCCCAAATTACTGGATACCTTCTTCTATTCTACTGTGTTGAACAGTCATAGGCAAATGCATGGAGCATGGCCTGTTTCTAATTACACTCCCAAGTTTCCTCTTAATGAACAAAAAAGTCTCCATTTTGTGCGTTGCCCATTCAGCCCCTGGAAAGGTCAGTGCTTTGCTTCTGGAGAGCAGCAGACATTTCTTCCCTTCCGTTCAGCACAGTTACTGCTTTCTGGAAGGCAGGATGTTTCTTGCCCAGCTCTTTTCATACAACCTATGTGTTTGAATGGTCAGAATAGAGTATTTAAGTCTCACTGACCTTAAGTGTTGTAGCTGCCAAAGACATTAGCTGCCTGTCACAGGTACTAGCTGCCACAGATATTGCCTTGGCTATTTGTTCTTTGTTTGTGTGGAACACGGATGACTGATAAAGCAGGTTTTCCATAAAAAAGCCTACATACTCTTGGCTTAAAGATATAAAGCCATGGTAGAGCAAGGACTTGAATTCAGGTACTGCTACTCCTGAGGAACCTGACATCTATTACTTCTGTCTTCCATCAACAAAACTACAGGAATGAGCAACCTGCATTCTTTCGCCTACCAGACAGCTTAGTTCTGTCATGGGCCAAAAACCACAGTTTTGCGCCATGAAATGTATTGCCGGTAGCTTCTAGCTTCTGATTCTCATTAGCAAGCACCTAGGGAAACGTCTCAAATTTGCACTTGACGCCTCTCTTTGGTGCACTCCCTCAGCTCCTTTGGTGATGTGACAGATGGCACTGGAGGATGGGTTGTGCATTGTTGTTCCTTTATTTTTGCTTTTCTCATTTCCCGTTCACTGCCTCAGGATGTCCCATGCTCCACAGAGATGTTTTCCCTTAGAGCTGTATACATTCCCGAGCCTCCTTCCTGCCACTTCTCAGATGACTTTTTTGAGCTACACGGCCTGGGAGGCTCTACACACCTGAAAGAAACAAAAAACCATCTGAAATCTGATGTGGCCACATGTTTTATGGTGCAGCTCTAAAGGCAGAATTGGAGCTATTTGTGGCTTTCTTTTGGTGCTGTAGAGGTCACCATGAGGGTAAGTATGTCTCCAAACAGTCACCATGGAAATTACCAGCCCTTCCTCTGTGCTTTGGGCACTTCTTGTCACTACAAGCAATGCAAAGTGGACATACAGAAACCACTGAAAAACACAGTCTGAGCCAGCCAGCTGCTGGCAGCTGCTCAAAAAAGCAAATGTGTGACATCAGGAATGGTGTGTGGATCTGTTATAAGGTGGGGTTAGACTTTCATCAATTTTCAAGTAGATTTAGCTGATGAGGTCCAGGAGTCTGACCCTCACTATATTGGCATTAAACAAATAGCCTTCTACTTGTTATCCATTACAGCCCTTACCCTGCCTGCCCTGTAAGGGCAGAATGAAGGTACTACAAGAATATCTGCAAAAAACTGCCGAAAATATGATATGTGGGTTTGCAAACACAAGCTGTGATTCCACTCCAAAATGGCAGCAGACAGCAGCAGGCCTACAATCATTAGTTAAAATAGCTGAGCTGACCAAAGGTCTCTCCTCTGCACATGCGTGAGGTGGAGAGGGAAATTTTCGTGAGCATGTATCACCAGCCTGGTCAAAGGGTTGTGCTGTGGCAGCAAGCCAGCAGAATATTTGTAAGGGTCTGCACCCTTACAGCTGGGTTTCTAGATTATGTGGGCTTTTGGGGAGCTGGGCAAAGCCTTGTGATGCCTTCATCACCCTGTCTTGCTCTTCCTTGGTTGGGAACTAGATTGAAACCCACATGTCTATCTTACATCTCACTCTATTCAACATTGATACCTGCAGGCTGGGTCTTAGATGCTCCAAAGTATCCCAGGTGGAACAAGGAACGGGATTGGGTGAATCCCATCCCTAAAGCCTAGTTTCCAGGCTGGAGATCAGCCTATTCCTGAGATACAGTGTTGAAGTGTAGCAAACTATATAGAGCTCCCCAGGAAAAATTTCTGAGGCAAAGAAGCGTCTAGAATAAAAAGGTTGCCAGCTTTGCTACCTGGTATCCCCTGCCTCTCTCTGACCCAGCTTGCCTTTGTACTCCAGCATTCATTCTAAGCAGAGCAGGCACCAAAATCTCCTTCTGTCACCTGACCTTTGCTTTCTCACTGTGGCCCTGTCCCAAAAGACTGTGTCAGAGATAACTAATCCCCAGCAGAAGAAAAGGAGAATTCATAAAATCCCAGAATGGATTAAGTTGGAAGAGACCTCAATAGACTAGGTTGCACAAAGACCCATCTAACCTGGCCTTGAACACTGACAGGGAGAGGGCATCCACAACTTCCCTATGCCTCACCACCCTCATAGTGAGGAATTTCTTCCTAAAATCCAATCTGACCATTCCTCCTTGTCCTTCGACTACAGACCATTGTGAAAGTCTCCCTCCAGCTTTCCTGTTGTCCCCTTCAGCTACTGGAAGTCTGACACAAGGTCTGCCCAGAGCCTTCTTTTCTCCAGGCTGAAAAATCCAAGCTCTTTTAGCTTGTCCTCTTAGGAGAGGTGCTCAAGCCCTTTGATCATTTTCATGGCCCTCTTCCGGACTTAGGCCAGCAAGTCCACCCCTGAGAAACACCTGAGAAACACTTGGACGTTGCAACTTTTTGAGCACAACCATCCGGGTGAACAGTGGAGCACAGGGGCCCTGGAAACCTGAAGAAAGCAGTCTCCATGAGTCCACAAACATACTGCTCTACTTTCATTCCCTTTTGCCTCATTTATTTTATTTAACTGTATTTTTAGATTTCTTAGTAAGTACAGCTTTAAAAGAACTGATAAAACATCTGGATTAATTTATGGCACTAGGGATTGAAGTCTGTCCAGTATCTCAAAGACAGGTGTACAGACGATCATCTTTGGTGGGAAGCTTTAGATTGCTACTAGTATTTGGCATTAATTTTTTTCCCCAGGCTGCCTGTCTATAAGCTCAATTCAATCATGGGGATTAGGCATTGAGTCACAGAGGACCTAATACCCTGACAGTTGTCTGTAACAAAGTGTGGCTGCAGAGCCACAGTGGAGACGTAACCAGCACTGGACTTGAGTGTTGGAGCTCAGAGCCAATTTGCAGAGGAGATGTGTAAGCCAGAAAAATGAATATGCTATATTAATGTAATAAGAAATATATTTAATGAAGGAGGCTCGTGGTCTAGGGGAACAGTGCTTCCAGTGCCTGATACTACTCCTATGTTTTCAAATGTCTGGAAGAAATTTACCCATATGTACACACTCCTATGATTTCTTCTTTTTTATTCACCACTGGATAATCCCACCTACTCTAACAGTGTCACCTGAAATAAACTTTCCCGTGCCTTAGAACGACATATTGAGCTTAGGTCCTGAATACATTATTTAAATGGCAGCACTAAGAAAACAGCACTATATGTAATTATCAGCCTGACTGCCAGAGGTGTTGTACACCTGCAGGTCCCATTTAAGGCCACTGGAAAGTAAAGGCTGAGAGGCATCTCTGCTTTTGCATTCTGAGAATTCTGTAATTTACCAGGCAGTTATGGAAGGTTTTTTATGGTGCAATCAAATCATTGTGAGCAAAAAGCTACAAAATCAAGTTCAGAACAATGAAAGCGTCAGTTCGTTAATGGAACAGTTCCAGCCATCTGGCATTCATATGCTCTGCATTAGGGCTGTTATTGTGCAGACATAAATGACCCAATCTTACATTCAAGCAAGAGCTTTCATTAACTAAATATATCCAAATTCTTTACCATTCAGCTAATATTACAGGTCCTATCTTGTGTTATGGAAAAAGGCTTGTTTCAGTTTTGTTGGGTTAAATCTTTAGTCCCATGGCACTTCTCCTTTGGGGACACAAATGCTCCCCCTCCCTCCCCCACATGTGGACACAGCACTTCTTAGAAGAATTTTAGCCGTTCTAGGTGCTGAAGCTCTGGAAGAAAGGGAAGGATCAAATTATATTTCAGTGAAAACAATGACACTCAGATACTTGAATGAATTGCATTCCTAACCCAGGACTGAGTTTTTCACTTGCTGTGATTTTTCTCAAATGATATCTGCAGAAGCTCTTCAAAGATCTGGCAAGCAATTGCACCAGACCGATGTGCAAAGTTATATGCAGGGGCAACTGTTAGCATTTTTTCTTTTATCCTCTAAGGAGCACGACATAAACATTTTAGTGGAAAATATCATCCAGCTCCAGGTGAAAGGGCATAGACAGGATAAATCATGTGTTTTAGACACTGTTAGCTAATGAATGATTATATTTAGTCTTAATTTTACATTCATTGGACCTTGCAACTAGAACCAAAAGGGTAGAGGTATGTCAAAGCAATGCATCAACTAGCTGCCCCTCCACTTGCTGGAGGGTAAAAGCTCTTTTCATGAGAAGAGAGAGATTTCAGTCCTTCCATGGCAAATTGGGGCCCTTCGACTGATGAAGAAACAAATCAGAACAACATGCAGTAGCCAGTCTTGGGGATCAGGAAAAGTGCCTAGGGATTGGAGGATAGCAAATGTCACTCCAATGTTCAAAAAGGGAAAGAAGGAGGACCCAAGTAACTATAGATGTGTCAGCCTCACCTCCATCCCAGGAAAGGTCATGGAACAATTTATCCTAGACACTGTCTCCAGCCACATCAAGGACAAGAGGGTTATTAGGTACAGTCATCATGGCTTCAGTAAGGGGAGGTCATGCTTGACCAATCTGATAGCCTTTTATGAGGTCATAACCAGGTGGATAGATGATGGCAGAGCAGTGGATGTGATCTATCTTGACTTGAGTTTGGCATTTGATACAGTCTCCCACAGCATCATCGCAGACAAACTGAGGCAGTGTGGACTGGATGATCGGGCAGTGAGGGGGATTGTAAACTGACTGCACAACAGAAGTCAGAGAGTAGTGGTCAATGGAATGGAGTCTAGTTGGAGGCCTGTATCTAGTGGAGTGCCCCAGAGGTCAGTGCTGGGACCAATCCTATAAAATCTATTCATTAATGACTTGGATGAGGGATTGGCCTGCACTGTCAGCAAGTTTGCTGATGACACAAAGCTAGGTGGTGTCGCTGACACCCCTGCAGACTGTGCTGCCATTCAGAAAGACCTGGGCTGGCTGGAGGGCTGGGCAGGGAGAAATTGAATGAATTATAAGAAGGGTAAATATAGAGTCTTGCATGTGGGCAAGAACAACTCCAGGTACCAGTAGAGACTGGGGACTCAGCTGTTGGAAAGTAGTGTAGGAGAAAGGGACCTGGGAGTCCTGGTGGACAGCAGGATGACCATAAGCCAGCAATGTGCTCTTGTTGCCAAGAAGGCCAGCGGAATCCTGCGGTGGATCAGAATGGGGATGGTTAGCAGATCAAGAGAGGTTCTACTCTCCCCTTGTGAGACCACATCTGCAGTATTGTGTCCAGTTCTGAGCCCTTCAGTTCAAGAGGGAAGTGGAGCTGCTAGAGCTCCAGTGTAGAGCAACAAGGATGATGAAGGAAGTGGAGCACCTCTCTCATGAGGAGAGGTTGAGGGAGCTGGGTTTCTTTAGCCTGGAGAAGAGGAGACTGAGGGGTGACCACATTAATTTCTATAAATATGTGAACAGTGGGTGTCAGAAGGATGGAGCCTGGCTCTTCTCAGTGTCATCTAGTGCTAGGACAAGGGGCAATGGATGTAAGTTTTAACATAGGAGGTGCCATATAAATATCAGAGGGAACTTCTTCCCAGTGAGGTTGACAGAGCATTGGTGGTTGTGGAGTCTCCTTCTGTGGAGATGTTTAAAATCTGCCTGGATATGTTGCTGTGCAACTTGGTCTAGATGGCCCTGCTGTGTCACAGTGATTGTACTAGATGATCTTTTGAGGTCCCTTCCAATCCCTAAAGTTCTGTGATTCTGTGATTCCCTCAACACCCTACAAACAGATCCTGCTTCTTAGAGATCCTAGGAAACAACGCTGACCAAGTAGCAGTATTCTGGCTGTTACTTAGGCTTTGAGGCGTCTTGTGTAAATGCAGTTTCCTTAAAACAGCAAGAGCTCAACCCCAGGCAAGGAGTACCTTGGAGACACAGAACCACAGAATCACAGAACATTAGAGATTGGAAGGGACCTTGAAGATGCCATGTGAGGCTGGATGTTTAATGCTGATGCAATCCCATGAGAGATGATGCATATCCCCAGCCCTCCCCTAATATTTTACCTATGTGGAACCTGTAGCCATTCCTATCTCTGTCTTTATCACAAAACTTGTAGCTTCCCCTTGCTCTCTTGCTTCTCCCACAGTGGTGAAGGAGCAACAAACATGTTCATGGCCTCCCTTTTAAAAGGCAGCCTCCTGCACCCCTGCCTCCAGCAAATACACCCTACACACTTCACAAAACCATAAAGTCTTGTGTGCTCTAGTGGCTGATGTTACATGGGTTGTATGACCTAACATTAAAACTGAGGCTTAAAGTTCTGCATGAGCTTTCCCTGGATTTGCCACACATTGAACACCTTTGCACATCTGACAATAACTTGCCTGAAGTATTTTACAAACCTTGGTGCAACCATCTCAGGACACTATGGATAGTTGCAAGCGCTGAGACAAACCCAAAACCCTTTCACAAAGAGCTGAGGCACTGGTTGCTTGGACAGATGCTGTTATCCTTCCTGGCCTGATCTGAACCAGATGTTGCCACAGAAACTGTAGGGAAGAAATATCTTCTCTGCTTTTGTGGGTACATCCTTAACCTTTCATATGGTCAGGCACCCAGGTTTCCTTCAGTCGTGGATGTGCAGTCCTGCTATTAGAGGCTGTGCATGGACATGAACTGCTGCAGCTTCACTTGCAGAAGCAGTATGATCACATTTGCTTTTCAGCAAATGGCCACAATGATCAGGATGAGCTCAAGTCTGAGCAGCATGAGTACAAGCCAGAGAGAAAGAGGCTCAGTGGAAAAGTGCTTTCTGCTTTGAGAGCTTTCTAGGTTTCAGAGGTCATCGTTCATAGGATGTCATCCACCGATGTTGTAAAAACATAGCAGGAGGTCAAAGGAAACTAAACAAGGTCAAAAGTACTGTTACAGAACAAAGATGTCATGGCTTTACAGATCAGGCTGCTTCTTTCTGTGGTATTTCTGAAGTAGTTCTGGAGAACAGAGTGTTTTCCATATGTTGGTAGTATTGTTATTTGACGAGATTCCTTTATATCCTGTTCTGAAAAGATCCCCTGAACACGAGCACTGGGACTGGGAGCGGTCCACGTACAACAAATACACAAAAGGCAGACTCCAGCTAGTGTTCTAATCCATGCGCGTTGATGGAGCTGTTCTTCACAACAAAACGTGTGCTTCAGCAACACACTGTGCGTGGTGATGTTTTAGGAAGCTGTAATGTACTTAAATGCTGATCATACAAATTGTATGCTGAAAACGTTTATCAAGTTCTCTAATTATTCTTACCTCAGGAGCTTGCCATTTTGCCTTCTCTGCTAAGATACTGTTAATTGTGGCCTCATTCAGCACTTTTTTCAAAGCATCCACTGCTCTGAAAAATTGAGCATATTTGCAGCACAAAATTAACTCATCCATTGTTAAAACAACAACACAGGATGCTCTGTAGAGAAGGGACAAGAGTGCAGCGACTTCTTAAACGAAAATTCCCCGAGTATTTTTTTGTTTACCAAAAGCACCAGAGGTACTTTCCAGGCCCAGACTGAAGAGGAATTACTTGCCTGACTTTTCTGGTTCTGTATGACTAATCTTGCAGACACCTAAAATTCTGTGAACACTGAGAATTTAGTATGAATACACCAGTGTGTGTACATGTGAGGCGTATTTGTGATTTGAATAGATTAAAAAAATCAAGTACATGAAACTTACGTGGTTTGTTCTGGAAACAGCCGCTTTTCCAGACTGAAGGATGTGAAAAATACTTCCCTATCTAATACATTTCAGTACATCTGTGTGTGATTACATAAACACGCTTCAGACTGCGGAACAGCACAGCCAAGTCTCACAGAAGTCGCATTCATTAAACTTTGTCCGACCATGTGATCTCCCTTGGACCTTCAATATTTGCCTGTTTCTAAGATATACTGAAGATTCCCTGTATTTTCTAGTTAAAGCAAGAGTGGAGGACTGAGAATTAATTATATTAGCCCTGAATAAATGACAAATCACTGTTTCAGGATCAAGTAAGCTTGTCTGAAATCACTAGCAGAAATCAAAGCATCTGAGAAAACATTGCTGTTTTAGGTGCACCACTTCACTGGAGGTGGACTGACTAACACATTTTTCAACATGTTTCACCATTTTTCTTCGTAAAATTTCACCTCCTGCACATGGATAAGCCTTTTCCTAGGGCACAGGACTGCTATTTTACTTTAGGCTGCAGTAACTAAAATCACTACTGAGAAGGTCCTAACCAGCAAATTGGAATGTCCACATTAAGTGAGATATTTTCATGGAGGCTAGGCAGTGGTAATTTCTGATTTGCAGACTCAGTAGCTCTTCCCACCAAGTGCCTTAATACCTGTACCATCACACCAAAACATACTGCTGCCTGCTTGCCATGGAGGGCAATGAAGCTGGGGAAGGGCCTGGAGAATAAATCTTATGAGTAGAGATTGACAGTGTTGGGGCTGTTTAGTCTGGGGAAGAGGAGGCTTACTGGAGACATCATTTCTCTCTACAACTATCTGAAAGGACATTGTAGAGATGTTGGTTCTGGTCTCTTCTCACAGGTCATTAGTGACAGAGCAAGAGGGAAAAGTTTCAAGGTCCAACAGGGGAGGTTTAGGTTGGACATCAGGAAAAAAATTCTTCATGGAAAGAGTGGTCAGGCACCAGAATGGGCTTCCTACAATGGTGGTTGAGTCACCATCTCTGGATGAGTTGAAAAGATGCTAAGATGTAGCATTGGGGGATCTGGTTTAGGGGTGAACTTGTAGAGTAGGGTTGATGGTTGGACTCAATGATTCCAGGAGTCTTTTCCAGCCTGAATGATTCTATGATTCTAAGATTTCTCAGCACATTGAAGGATAGTCCTGCTAAAATCACTTTACTGAGTAGAAAGACAAGGTCCAGTGTTGTGTGTGGACAAAACATTCGTCTTCCTTAAATATGTATAGATACGCATATGTAACAATTTTTGAGTAAAAAAACCCCAAACCAAACCCCAAAACCAACACCCCAAGAAGCTTCCTAAAGGGAAAGAGTTCTTAACCAGCCATGACAGCAAGAGATCCACTCACACTGGTGCTGAAAATTTTTCTAGTAACTATACCTGGGACACAACAGATATCCTCAGTAGCTGTGTAATCCGCTGTGATCACTGGATGGTACTGAAGCAAAGATCTGGCTTTGGGAGAACTCTGTTCTTACTGTGTCCTTCAAAAAACTCAAAGAGTACTTCAGACAGGCTTGGTCTTTCACTAAGAGCTTCTGTACTGTTGAAGGCATTGCTGGCTCGTGCAGCTGTTAAGTGCTACTGTGTCTAGGAATCTCAGCAGGGGTAGAGATGCCTAGTCATTTCTGCCGCAGGACACCAAGAGCTCAGCAGCAGACTCTTTTCACTCGATGCGTGCACATGCAAAAGTGGCCTCTAGATGCTCCTGCAACCCAACTAAATCAGGCCACTTCATAGCACAAACTAAACGGGGGGA
>VXBP01000935.1:0-34250 GCA_013400115.1 Rhinopomastus cyanomelas | reverse complement strand
CGGGGGGGGGGGGGGGGGGGGGGGGGGGGGGGGGGGGGGGTGATGCGGAGAAGTAATTTGAACCTAGTTTTGTATAATAAAGTAACTCTTCTAAGCCTGGAAAAAAAATCCGTTCTGCCTGCCTTCCCGACTGTAAAGATTTGGCGAAACTTCAGAGCGAGCCTTTCTGTAACCCCAGACAGACTCGACTCTATTGAAGGAGGTCCGTCTGTCTTTGGCAGAGGACAACTCCAGTTGCTTCAGCACCACTCTCACGCCACTGCCACGCAACCTGTGCCCCGCAACCCCACTGCCCCTATTCCAGGTAGCATGCAGCCAGGCTCTGCCTTCGAAAGCAGCGGGGACGGAAACGCGACGCAGTTTCCCGCCACCCCCCGCCACTCCCCGCCGGCGGGGCCGGGACGGGGGCCGAACCGCGGTAGCAGGGGGCGGTGCGGGAGCGCACCTGGTCCCAAGCCCGGCGGGGCGGGCGGAGCGGGGGCGGAGGGAGCCGCGGGAGCGCGTCCCGGCGTCCCGCCCCACTTCCATCCCTCCCCTCCCTCCGTGCGCGCCGGCGGCGGTGCCGCGCTC
This sequence comes from Rhinopomastus cyanomelas, assembly GCA_013400115.1. Lineage (NCBI taxonomy): Eukaryota > Metazoa > Chordata > Aves > Bucerotiformes > Rhinopomastidae > Rhinopomastus > Rhinopomastus cyanomelas. Next base: position 33,680 of record VXBP01000935.1, on the reverse strand, counting down.
CTGCTTCCTCCCTCAGCCGCGCCCGCGCAGACCCGCGCACAGGTAAGCGCCCGCGGAGGTGAGCAGACGAGGTTGGGAGGTTCTGCTGTCCTGGTAGTAGGTGATCGCTTCACTTCCCCGGGGGTCCACGTCCCAGACTTTCCTCCTCTTTTTGGGTGGTTTCTTTGGTATTTCTGTAAACCGGTGGCAACTTCGGCGGGTGCGCAGCCGCGTAAGGAGGCGGTGCGCGCTGGCGAACGGCGAGGTTCGAGAGAGGGCTGGGCAGGGATGGGCTGGAGCCGGGTCAGGCTGCTGTATCTGCTGGACTGCAGCTCTGAGGTTGGCCTAGAATAAGTAATGGCCACTTGTTTGATTAAGAGACGCTAACAGTACCTCTCTCCGTTTAATTAGGGCCTTTCCTGATTTCTTCTTTTTTCGTTCTTTCTTTTCATTTTTATTTTTTTCTTTTGTTTTCTTTTTCTTTTCTTTTTTTAAACAGTGAAATTTGTTTGGATTTAACTTATACCAAATTAAGGCAGTGGGAAAAGTCCTGCCTAAAAATAAATAAATATTTTAAATGGTTGCCACCTCTCTCCCGCCTTCTTCAGTCCTTCGGACAAAGAGCCTGCTAAAGTGAGATTTGGAGCCGTGTCCTGTATCCGTATTTACAAAGGTAAAGGACAGGGAGAAGATGAATGACAAGTGCGAGGGTACAGTGTGTTGGAGAAAGACAGGGAGGGTGGGGATCGCGAGGGAAACTGTAGGACAAAAGCCGTTGGCAAACTTAAGTGAGAACAGACTGGTGGAATCAGAGGGACCAAGTTTCTTCCTCTTGTTCCTTTCTGCATGTACTTTTTAAATAGCTTTGCAGTGGGAGCCCCTCGAAAGAACTACTTTGTAATGAAATGTGTTTAAAGTTTTCTGTATAACTCTATCAGGAAAGTGTTGGAATGTTTGTGTTTTCTTCTTGTGGATTTGTCTATGAAACAAGCTCATGCTTTCTTTATTTCAGTTGTCTGTGAATAAATTTGAAGCAGTTCAAATCCAGCCTCCTCTTTTTCTCCTAGTTTGCTGCAACTGTTCTATGAAGATTTAAGCCAAAATAGTTTGTGGTAGCCTCTGCAGGCAAGCAGTGTTCCCAAAGCATAGAGAAGTGGTGTGGCTGCACTTTTTTACTACTAAAAACTGCTTCAACTCTGCCTTTTCAAGAAAGTCTCTTGTGTGTGAAGTGGGTTTGATGTGTTCTACCATTTGGTCTAAAATAAGTTACTCTCATGTCTGAGAATCGTGTTTCAATTTGGCAGCCAGGGCTGCGTGCCATGCACCCTCTTACTCTTGCATGAGGATGGGGTGTACTGTAATACTTAAAATAATAGGTTCTAGCAATTTCAGAAGTGGACTGAAGAGGTACTCCTTGTGCACTGGCAAAATGAAGGTCTGTCCTGCAGCTCACTAAGGCTGGCTGTAGGCGTGCCCTGTGTTTACCCTTAACTGATATGGGCTCAGACTTACAAAGCAACTTGACAGGCCTGTGTTTTACTGCTGTTTTTACTAAACATTAACTACACAAAAATCAAATGCTGTCTCTCTTCAGTAAAGATTACACTGCCTTATCCCGGGAAGCTGAATCCCAGCTGTGGTTGTTGTGTCTTTTCAGCTGCAAATTGTATCACAGAATCACCTCCACAGTAATGTATTTTGGGAGTACTGGGAAACACTGTTTCATGGTCGGTGTGGTGCTGTCTTTACCACTCCCAACTACAGGCTGAACTAGTTAGACCCTTGGATGCTGTAAATTTTGTTTGAGAAATTATCAGGAATGGCGCTTGTTGAAAAGAGGAAAATAACTGACTGGTGTCTGCTTTCTTTTCCTCCCTCCTCAAAACAAATACTGAGGGTGGAAAGGTTAAAGAGCTCTTGAGACAAAACACGTGAGAATGCAAAACCGAAGTAATGCTGCAATACCTACCCAGCACTAGCATGTAAACTTAGTGATAAGCTCGTGTGTTACTCACTTGATGTGTAAAGATACTCATGGCTACGTGCTTTTCAGAAGTAAGTCTGGAAGATTGTAACTAAATTCTAATTCATTGTCTGGTAAGAAATAGGAGAAAATAGAAATCTCCCACTGATTTGGTCTTTTAGTAACCATCATGCAGTGAAAGTGAGTGAGTAATCCAGGAGGGTGTGTTGAAAAATGTTTTACTTTGGAGCTGGAACCTAAGTAAGACCTACTTGGGGTTGACTTTTACAGTTCTATGACAAACTATTAATAACACTTGGTGAAGAGTTAATTGTTTCTCAGTAGTTTGATAGTATGTAGCTTGCTTAGCCTGATACTCTGAATTTTAAACCAACAAGCAAGTATTTATTCTGAGCTATTTTGGGAAACTGCTGCTATCTTACCTTGGAGTATCCAACAGCTTAGTGTATTAACTCTCAGAGGTGAGTTTCCTCCTCCAGTTGTCTGAAGAGCTGGCTTTGAGCATCTCTAGGTGGTGACCTGCCTTGTCATTGGCAATGTATGTGGCTGCATTATTGTATGGGTTTATGACAGAGTAGCTCTGTTGTCAAGGGCTGAAAGGGGATCTTTGGCTGGAAGTGGATCTCTCAGATGTTCTTCATGTTCTTGATGCTGGTTCAAAGACATATAGAAGAATTTGAGAGTGGAGACAGGTTGTACGGTGAGGCTGATGTCCTTTTTGTTAGAATATCACAACTACCCCCAAACCCTACAATAAAACCCCACCAAAAAAACAACAAAAAATACCAAACTGGAATTTGCTATGTTTGTGGAATTTCCTTCCTTTCATAAAGAAAAATGTATGTAACTTAAGGGCTGCTTACACTCAGGTGACCTCCATCTACATGGGTTGTCTGAACTGCAACTGCTACAAGTAATGCTAGGGGATAGAAACATACAGCTGCTTTACTGGAAAGAGGTTAATGTAAACAATATTTGATCCCTTCAGCATCTTTCAGTTTAGTTCTCTGTGTGTGCTGCATTTCACTGTTTCTTTCCTCACAATAGGTTATTTAATTTTTTTAGCAGTTTCATAATATGTGGAGTAAAGGAAACAAACGTCTTAAAAAGTAAGCACTGTGGTGGCAAAGAAAATGAAATGAGTGATCTGAAGTTGTGGTAATAGCTGAAAAATCTATCAGCATTCTTTGCCAGTTTGTTTTTAATCCTGTGTTTGGCTGTCTTCTTTTTTAAGTTTGCTTTCCCTTCAAATAAGGGGAAATCCACTTGAAGTCACAGGATTTTATGATAGTTTGAAGGGAGAACCACTGCTCTTCAAAAAGGTCTGAATGTGAGAGACTTGACGTGGTAATGGTTTGAACTGGTAATGACTGTAGCATTCCGTATGTGGTTTTGACTTTGCTTTTCCATGTGTGGCCAGGTGGTACTGTAGAAATGTGACACTCCTCAGTGGCACAGCATTAGAACTGAACTTACACATTTTGTGTTTCCCCTGAATTTCCTTCAGAACTAACTCAAAAACTTAAGGATTCATCCATGGCCCATAGATGTCAAAGGTGAAACCTGTACTGGTGTTGAATTGCTTTGATTCAGGCACAAGGCTGATGCGTTACTTTCACAGAAATACAAAATTATTCTCGGGGCAGAGGAAACTTTATCAAAGGAAAAAGAGCTAGTGTTCTGTTTATATTTCGGAGGACTTATTTCATTCATCTTTTAAACTTAGTTGCTTTGAAAGAAGTAAACATGGATTCTTGCAGCCTCATTGCTGTACATAAGCAAATGATATTGAATATCTGAACCAGGGCAAGTGCTTTGTTTCGACTTCTAGTGAAGCTAAAGGAAAATTCAGAGAACTCCCTAGTTTTGTATACCAAGATCTCACCTCCTCTCACCCACTGCTGTTCCTTGAGTGCCTGCTACCCATCTCTCACACCCAAACTGATCAATAGTACACCTGGCTTGCAGTCTTGCTCATCAATTGACTGAAGGTTGCACTCTACAATCAATTTTTCTTTTAATGACTAGTATCTCTTATACTTGAAAATGTGGTTTCTGTTTGTGCAATGTTTAGCACCAGTAAGGACAAGAGCCTGTTAATGCCAGTTTGGGTATTACACGTGTATCTCTGTAACACACAGCAGCTCCATGATTTTTGGCTTTTTTTGGTTGGTTTTTTTTGTTTGGTTGGTTTTTTTTGTTTGGTTGGTTTTTTTTGTTTGGTTGGGTTTTTTTTTTTGTTTGGGTTTTTTTTTTGTTTTGTTTTGTTTGAGGTGATTAAGGCACTGGATTTCTGTACAGAGGAACAATTTCTCAGATCAGAAAAAATTTTTAGCTTGTTAAGTATGTTTTTCTCTGTCCTGCATCTACTTCCTGCTGGATCTGGCTCCTTTTTGACCTACTTAATGTAGGCGGTTACTACAGTGGGTATAAATGGGTGATTGCAGATGCGTTTATCCCAGGTAAAGAAGCATTTCTTAAAAAGAAAGTGAATTTGCTTTGCTTCTGGCAGATGAAAACAGCCATAGACTTGCAAAGCTACTGTGGTTCAAGGAGTCTGGGTAAGGAATGTATGCCCCTGCCAGCAGCACTGCTGAGGTGGGAGAAAACCACGTCCCTCATCAGGCCACTCCTAGGATGAACAGCTTGGACAGTGTCCTGGACCTGGACATGTGGAGAATGCTTTGCTTCCCAAATGTCTTGAAGATTGTTGCTGGTGAAATTGGATGGTGGCCTGGCTGCTATTCCTCCTGTGGAATAGCCCCTCACTGTTTCTCACCTATGGATTGCAGCGTGGTTTGCTGCTGAGTTCGTGGTTAATAAGATAGATGGGTGGCATGAGAAATGCAAAATGAGGAGGGCTCTTATCCCTTTGGGATCCACGGACACTGACACTGTATTAGTGAGATTTGTGTTACAGCTTTTTGCCAGCTGGATTATTTTTATTTTAAATTACTCTTAACTTCAGAGGCATTGGAATTGCTTATTTCTTTTGGCTTCTGTGTGGCATAGTCTAGATAAAATTTGGAGGTGCTTTCACCTTGTATTTAAAAATACAAAGGTGCCAAGAATGCAACATCATCTTTCTGCTTTTAATTCTGACTTAATAGCAGTGAACGTGTCCTGAAGTGGAAAGTGGTGGAAACAGTGCTATAAGTTTAGTAGTCACAAACGCTGAATTTCAACTCACTGTCATGTACCGGCACGAGTCCTACATGCCATTTAGCTTTTTCTTCATCAATTTGCATGCCCCAGTGACCTTCTCAAAAAGGTGAATTTAGCAGGCGCTCTCCACACAGTACATCCATTTCTTTGCCAGCTAGAAAATATATTGCATACTGTGGTGCTTGCAAGCAAAAAAGGCATTGGATTGACATCAAAGACAAGATCTTTCTGTACAAAGTTCTGGAGATTTTAAGAGTGGTAGAAGTCTGGCAAAGAAAATGCATACTGGTTTTCATTGTAAACCCCTTTTCTGTCCTCCCCATCTTTTTAGGGTATGTATGTCACACATGAAACAGTGCAAATGCATTATTTATGGAGCAGTTCACAGAGACTTCTCTTAGAAGTTCTTTGGCCATTTGGGGTTGATTGTTTTCAGACTGTATAAGAAATAATTGTAAGTAAACTGCAGCATTATCCTTTCTTTTATTATTGTGAAGATGTTAGGTGCAGTTATGTTACATTTGAAATAAGATGTTTGGATGATTATTGAATGTTTACTGCATACAGAAATGTGTATCTCCTTTGGATGAGATAGTGATTATTTGAGAGTACTGAGCATAACATGAATCCTAGCAAAGACTTTCTTGTATCTACAAAGCCAAGGGAGATGCAGTCCTGGTCATGTGTATTTATTAGGTGGTCATACTTCAGATTGGAGCCTTTAGGAAAGGAGAAAGATGGCTAACTTGTCAGGAGGAATGGCTATGTACCTTGTTAACGTGGCAAAGTGTTTTGCCTTTTACAGTAGGGCATGGGTGAAGAGCCCACAGCCAATGGATTTCACTGAATGTCTACTCACACATAATGCAGTCTAGCTTTGAGCTGCTGTGTACATTAGACCTGCAAGACAGCGTCCTGAAGGATTGAGTGGCTGATGGTGGTAGAACAATGGAACCAGCATGGTGCTGCATAGTTGCAGTGCGTAGGGCAGTGTGTTTGCCCTTCTCATCCTCAGCTGCAGGTGTTGCTGCGATGCTAGTGTAGAAGAAAGACTGTGTTTGTTTGTTGCTTATTTCCAAGTCAGCCTTGCCAGTGATAAGTGAAATGGAAGAGCTGAGTCTGATCCCGGGGATGTTGGGGTTGCAGCGGTCAGTGTCCTTTCAGCTTGTAGAGCAAAAGCTTAGTGGGTGGTGATCACCTCCACGCTCCTGCTGTCTTGAGTGCAAGGAGAAGCAAACAATTTAGCAGCTGCACCAGCTACAGCTGCTGGCCTTTAGCTGGCTGTCTGAAGGGAGCAGACATTTTGGTGGGATCTGTTTCTTGTGGCTACTGTGGAGGTTTTTGGCATATCCCCTACTGTGTCTGATGTAACTTCTCGGGTTCTAGCATCTTTAAGATTTCACTGTTACTTAGAATCATAGAATCATTAAGGATTGGAAAGGACCTCGAAAGATCATCTAGTCCAATCTCCCTGACACACCAGGATCACCTAGACCAAATCGCACAGGAACATGTCCAGGCGGGTTTTAAATATCTCCAGAGAAGGAGACTCTACAAACAGGCTGGGCAGCCTGTTCAAATTCTCCATTACCCTCACTGTGAAGAAGTTCCTTCTGATACTTACATGGAATGTTCTATGTTCCTGCTTGCACCCATTGCCCCTTGTCCTATCATCAAATGACATTGAGAAGAGGCCTGGGTGTCAGAGCTCCATCCTTCTGACACCCACCCCTCACATATTTATAGACATTAATGAGGTCACCCCTCAGTTTCCTCTTCTCTACTTTACTAATTATTCAACAGTTATTTGTAACCATACATGAAGCAGTAGCAAAGATACTCTGCGTGTGTGTGTATTTACTTTTCTATCCAGACATTTCAGAGTGCTTTTATTAACACTCCAGCTAGTTGAAGTAAATTACTCACTTTTTGTGTGGCTTCTGTTCCAATGTTTCTGTGCCTGTCACGACAGGGGTGTTTTCACTGATGCCCTGTAGAGACTGGGTCAGTAGTTTTACACAATATGTATTGTTCTGAGTTGATCTGCAGTGGAAAGGTAGTGCTTTGATGTGGTAATGAAGCTGTAATGTAGGGTGTAAAGGATCTATTTGGCTACTTAGCCTCAGGTTGTGCTTATAGGATTAAATTTTGTAGTACATTTCTATTGTTGTCTGCCAGTTTTAAACAACTGAAGTACAGAAGTGTTTGGGAAACTCATAGGGGAATGTGTGACAGACCACGAGACTTCTGGAGTGATGATGACAAACCTGTACATTCCAAAGGACACTGCTGTGCAGTAGGTTCTTTATTAATACTACATTTTATGTCACCGGCTGTTGCGCTTGGAAGATGTCTTGGCAAATGTGTACATAGCTCTGCTGAAGTGTTTGACTGGCACATTATTGGTACAGGAGAATAACTTGAATATTACCTGGGTCCATGCCAAGTATGTCCCCAGAAGTTCCTGTCTTGTCAAAGGAGAACATGTTGTCCCATATGCTACTATCCATAACACATGGTAAGACCTAGAAAATGCTAGGAGCCACATTTGAGCATGTGTTTGCCATATGCATAATCATTAGATTCAGTTGGAGAGTGAAGCCTTGGCTTTTGGTGAAAGATTCTTTGGGGCGTTCAGCTGTTTCTAACCACACGTCACCCTCCTTATTGCTACAGTTTTGCACACATAAAGCCAGTGCTCCAGTGAGGTCACCCACTCCCTTATTCCTCTTGTCAAGAAAATAGGATTCACGGATTGTTTTTCTGAGAAGTTGCAGTGGGGTTAACCAACCTCGGGTAAACTGATGTCTACATTGGTATAAAGTGTTTGAGGAATACCATGTTGAGTGGGATGTGTTGTGCTCGAAAGGTACAATTACAAATGCTTTTTGAGTTTAATAGTCTTTCCTCCTACTTGCTGTCCCTCCAAAAATGGTGTGGACATGAAAGCAGTGCTGTGAAGATGAGTCAGGGTGCCTTTGAATTGTGCTGGACTTTTTTTCTGCACAGGGCTGTCAGGGCTGTCTTCTGATGAGGCTGGAAGTGGCATGCAGGGTCATTTTGTTCCTCCTAAAGCTTTGGAAGGAATCGGTGAAAACTTCTCAAAGCAGTGCATATCCTCATATGAAAACCTTGTAAATTAGAGGCTTTTCCAAGTTAATCTGTTTGCTTCCATAGTCTGCAAGCATCTTCTTAACAGCAGTTGCAATGTCCCGTTTCCCCATGCAAGTAAGACTGGAAGCTGATGGTGAGTTCGGAGCATTATCATGATCAAAACAACACTGTTAATTAGCAAGGAGACTCGAAAAATAGGTTTCTGGAATTATTTCAGTTTTGTGAACAGCTGATAGGAATAGCACAGTACATGTTTCTCCAAGAAGTACGACACGTTTCTGTTGTCTGCCTTGGGTGGCCTAAGTCTCATGTATAAAAGCATCCTAAGATGTTCAGCCCAGCGGAAAAAATGCAGGAGGAGATGTGCAAGTTGATGACAACCCGATGACAGGAGGGAATTATGTGACTGTAGAACACATAAATGCCTTAAAACTAATATGCCTGAACAGACACTTCTGCCATGATCCTGTCTGTCTCCATCCTCAGCATTTCCTCCACAGTTTCTTACAAACCAAAGCAAGTCGCCCAGATTTTAATGACAAAGGCCAGGCTGAAATACTTGTTTACTGCTTCATAAGGTCTCTCTAATTTTTTGCAATATTCCATGAATACTCTGTGAAGGGACTCCTGGTGCAATTGTGAGAGAGCAGTTGTGTTTTCCTGCACCACAAAGTTGAAGGAAAAGCTTTGGTGTTGAAGCCACATCCTGCCCCTTGATGCTTCAGCATTGGGAGACACGTGGAAAAGGAAACAAAACCCTTGCTTTCCTTGGAGATAACAGAATGAAGTGATATTTCTCAGTCAGCAAACTCGAATGCTAAGCTGCTATACATCTGACTCCTGTAATTGTGCTGGAGTCATCCTATGACCTATATGTCCCTCTGACCATTCCACTTGTGGTTTGATTAACTTACCTCCTGAGACCCTGCTGTGAGGACACTTGCTGGTATGGACTACAAGGCTGAGCCCCCGCTTTGAGGGGGATGCTGATGTAACTGGCAAAGCATATTTCTGAGAATTTGGCTAGTTGTATTACTTTGTCTTCCATGGCAGCATTGCCTCCTGGGTTTAGGGGAGCATTCTTGGAAGGAGGCTGCTGCAAAACGGAAGGTAGACAGGACTTTGCAGCAGCCTTACCTAGCAGCGGACGAAGTAGCAGGCATTTGGTTTCTTCAAAATAGCATCAATTCTGCCGGCACACTGTGCCACATTTGTTTCACCGAATAGTTTGGATTGGAAAGGATCTTAAAGATAATTTAGTTCCAAACCTCCTGACGTAGTTGGGAACCTATTTAAATTGATAAGGTTGCTCAAAGACCCCATCTAACTTGATCTTTAATCTTTAATAGAGAAGGATGGTGTCTTCTCTATCACCTCTAGATAAAATGTTCCCATGCCTCAACAACAGCACAGTGAATAAATGTTTCCTTATCTCTAATTTAAATCAGTCCTCCCTGAGTTTACAGCCATCAACCCTTGCTCGGTCACTATGTGCCCTTATAAATTGTGGGACACATCTAGGGACTGCTAGAAGGCCTACCTGAGACACGCATCAGCCCTTCTGATCATCTCTGTGGATGAGATGGTCAGGACGTGCTCTAACTGTTAATTAGTCCAGCATATGGTTGTGTTGATGGCCCCAGAGCTGAATACAGGCAGTACAGTCTCACAAGAACAGGGTAGAGGGGCAGTATGAAGTTGGCACTGGGATAGGCTAAAAAATGAGACCCAGAACGCCTTAAGTGGGCTTTGTCAGAGGAGTTCTGCATGGGCCTTCAGCTGTGGCATCATGGATGCTGCTCATGGGTTGTGATTGTGGGATGCCTTAAAAATTGTGGTTTGTGGGTGGATTTCAGTACTTTCTTGCTTTGTGGCCTGGATGCCTTGGACTTTTTAGTTAGTGTAGTCACAAAAAAAAGTGTCTTAGTGGTTCCCAAGAAATGTCTTATGGGTTATACTTTTGTAAAAAACTGACTTAAAGGGGCCTTGAAGTGTATGTGCATTTAATGTTAGTACCCACACTAACGTGCACTGAGTAACAAGGGCAGAGTTTGAGGCAAACTACTGTTTGGTTTTGGTTTGCATTTTTTTCTTTAAGAATAGTCCATCGGTATTTGGTTGAACTTGTCTTTGATAGTAATCGATTTTTCTTCTTTCTTCTCTTTAGAAGATGCACAAAAGGAGTATATCTGAAAAGTAATGAGGCTGACTGGATGGTGCTTGGACACTTTTCTGTCATCAAATAATTGTTTTTGCACTGACTTCATTCTGCCTCCTGGCTTTTCGTTTTCCACTTAAATTCTTGGTATCTCTTAAGTATCCAGACTGAAATATTTGTTTTTCTCTTGGGCAGTGTGTGTGCTGAGGGGTTGGTTGAATAAGTTGACTAATCACTGAATTATGATGTGAATTTACAGCAACCTACTTAATTCATGTGACCTTTTGTATGCAGTAAGTTTGTCTGCTAAACCCAACTCAGAGTTAATCCAAGTAAATTCTTAAAGTGAATTAGACAAGCTGCATGCTAATCCTCTGTGTTTACCTGCTTTTCAGATAGGCAGCAGCCCAAGCTGCATTAAACTTTACTTGACAATTGAGATGGGAAGGATCAGAGTGAAAGGTTATGAAATCTTGGTGTTTTCTTTATCTCTTTCCTTTCAGGGTATATTTCAGAACTGCTTTGCATTTATAGATCTTGAATTCATGGAATGTTCATCACAAGCTACCTGAGGCCAAAACCCAGCACCCTGTTACAGCCTTCTACTGTGCAATCCCCAACAGCTGCTGCTGCCAGGATATTTTTTGGGGGGGTGGGGGGAAGAGAGTGTTAATTCCTCAAAAATGCCAATAGGTTGAGCTGAGATGCTGTAGACCATGGGGAACATGGTTGGGACTGTGAAGAAGATAGGGAAACCCTTTTGATCTCTGCCAAGAAAATAGTAACCATCACTGCTTTTACAGCACGGGCTCACCGATTCTTGGTGTATTGTTCCGAGCACACCAGAGACTCCCAGGGTGGGCAAGAAGTAATTATCTTTCATTTGTCAACATTAGGATTTTTGTTGTCTTGAGCTACTGGGTTTGCTCCCCCTCCATCATAAGATCAAAGGTAAGATCTTATTTCTGGGTCACTGCTGTCCATCAGATAAGTTTGTTTGTGGCCTTGGGGAAAAAAGCAGTGACAAGAGAATAGGGAATTTAAACCCTGTCATTAAGGTAATTCTTTTTTCTTGTCAATTCTAAATTCTTTCAAACTTTATTGGTTTAACTATGCAAAAGACAGCACTGCAGAAATTGCCTGGAGGACAGTAAGTTGGTACTGATGCAGATGCTACAGAAAATGTTTCTGAAGCAGCGTAACCATTTCTAGTTTGAGGGGCTGATAGAATACTCACTGCCTGCGTTGGTGCTGGCCTGTGCCATGCTGAGCTGACGCCTTGCAGTTGTCACAGTACTTTTTGTGGGGTGTGGTTGGCAAATTGCTATTTCAGATATAATTAATAGAACACTTGTTTGGACACTGATGCTCAGTGTCCATGCAGATCTGTATTAGGGTAGTACCTTTGAAATCTGGAGTTTGGCAATCTTAATTGTGGACTTCCTTGGCTTCAACATTTATGGATTACTGTACTTTTCATTCTGCTTGAAGAACGAATGTCTGTTTTGTGAGATGTGGGGTAGAAAAAAGTATTTGCTTATATGCTGGCCTCCCCCGAAGCTGTTTAGAGGACTGTGATATGTTCTGTTGTCATCCAGATGTGATCTAATGACAAGGATATTGTGTGAGTATTCAAATACAAACTTGTTTCAGAAGAACACCTGCATACCGCTATTTCTTGTATGAATTTTAAATAAAAGTTGGATTGTGTTGGGTAAGATTAGCCACTCTGGTGATCTGTTGAATTGTATCACTTTGTTTTTAATTATTGGAAAGAAATATGAAATACTTGTAGTGTGTTGAGAAGCCAGTTGTTGTTTCTTTTCCTCATGAGCAGCAAGAGGTGGAGAAAAGCATCTCAGATATCTTATGTGGAGCTTTATACCTTTACACTAGTGACTTTACCTACCATTGTAGTCTCTAATGACATATTTAGCAAGCAAAATAGTGATGTGTATGCACTAGGGGTTAAATTCTGTCAATTACCTGTGTGAGATAAGCCTCTGTCTTGGCTCTGTGTTGTGAAAACTGCCTCTTGCAATCCCAGTATTCAGAATAGTTTTAATGAGCTGCTCCTTGGTTTTTTTTTGTTTATGATGGAGGAGGGTAAAAGCATGCACTGAGCTTGTTTCCTTTGCAAACACACACACATATGCATGATTCTGGCAACTGTTAATTGTGCATCTTAATGATGATCCCTCCGTGGTGACTTGGAACTTTTCTCTTGTAGTTGGCTACTTCAGATTTAGTGTCTGTGAGCAGAAATAAACTATTTTAAAACAGCTTCAGAAACTGTTTTGAAAGTACTTATTTTAGAAGCATTTGGCACTTCAGAAGCCATTACAATGAAAGTGCAGTTTATGAAAACATTGCCGTGTAACAGCAGTTTCCTTGTGCTGTGAGACCATTCACACTGTAGTTAACTTGTTTACAAAAGCCTGAGCTAGCTGACATTATTTTCCACCAGCCAGTGGCTAGGTTTTGTTTTCTCTTTAGTTTCTGGTCTGTCTTTCTTTAAGTTTACAATATTGAAATAGTGTTAAAATTATATGATTGTTTTAATTATTACTCTGGACTCTTCCTAATTCACATTGCTTTTACTTGAAACTGGGAAATCAGATTCACTTTCAAGGATATTTTATCGCTCTAAGACTCTGTACTTCAAAAAACACAGTGGAGTGGCTGCTGCAGTTGTTCCTGCAAGGTGATGCTCTGTTTTAAATGCTTCAAAGCAGTATTTTTGTGCCTATATATGGTTTAGTTATTTGATGCTAACATGATCTTTCTGTTGAATAAACTCCTAATGCATATGAAGAAACACACATGTACTAGCCAGTGCCCCCCCGCGCTAGGGCTCACACTTCAAGTGAAAGTAGGAATTTGTTTCCCAGTTTTGCTGAGTGGCAAAGAAAGGATAATCTCTTGGTGATTCTTTAAAAGCAAGCATTAATGGAGGTCATGAAGAAAAGCTACATGTCTGATAGGTGATGACTGACAGAAGTCTACAGGTTCTGGATGATAATGGGAAGGCAACCTGAAGTGTTTGCTTTAAAGAGGAGACAGCAGGAAAGTGAGGAAACCGTGCGGAATTTTTTTGCTTTTTCAGACAAATCTCAGAAGCAGTTTTCAGAGAAGTAGAAGGTTTCCAGAGAAGATTAAGTATCTTTTTGGATTTAAAAAACAGTAAGAAAATGCTGCCCAAGAGATGGGTGTGGAAATAAAATATGGAAATAATCAGGAAGAGAGGCTGAGCAAGTGAGAAAAGTGGTTTCTGCTAACTGACCTAAGTCAGGGAAAAATAGAAAAAAATTTCGGAGAGGACAACTACACAAATTAAGTGGAAGTTTTGTGTAATGTTAAACAAGATTTGTAGTACTTCATTGTCTACAAGAGAGGGAAAAACTGCCTTGTGTTTAACAGGGAAAAAGAAGCATGATTCACGTGGCTTGTGGATTAGCTTGATGCTGTCGAAAGTGCAGTTTGTAATCAACATGTCTTAGGGCGTGTTCATTATTTCACATGTTAAAATGCTGAAGTCTATGCGTTTATATTTTCAAAATGTGTTTTCTGTTTATTAGGAACATTTGGCATCATATTCTGGTAGCAGGAGTCAGAATGGCAGATATAATACAGATCCCCTAGAATATCTTGAGGAAAAGGAGTTAACTGTTTTGGACACAAGAAAGTCGGAAAAGATCTAGTTTATTTTTAATCTGATACAGCAATCCTTAGTTTCCTGCCTTTATGATGGGATGTTTTATGTGCCTTAGAGAAGACCTTTTAAGTGAGCATCTGGATACTACTGACACGGAGGAGGGAAGAGGTTTATTTTCCCTTCAAGCCGTTCATTGTCGCTTTCATTAAGCTGAACTGTCACCAAAGGCCAAATGAGAATCTATTCTGCTTCCATCAACTCTGATGTTGTCTTCACAAATACCTTTTGTCATGAGTAACCAACCACAAGGTATCTTGTGGGTACCACATGGATACTGTTATATACCTGTTGCAGAGAATGATGAAGGGACTGTCTGACCTCAGCAGGGTTGGAACTCTAGCAAACGCTGGGGTAATCTGGGCTTCTCTTGCCTACTTTGCCTGTCATTGAGGTCACCAGCAAAATGCATTTGAACTTAATGGGCACAGGATCAGACTCTTCTTGTGTGCCAGAATAAAGAAGGGAAAAAACAAAATAACAGACCAACCAACCAAAAAACCAAAACAAAACAAAAACCCGGAAAAATCCCAGAAGGACAAAAAAAAAATCTGCAAACCCAAGACAAAAACTATACTAGAAATAATGAGTGCTTTGTAATTTTGGGAATAATCTGTTCACCAAAAGGCCTTCATAGTGGCCACAGTGATCCATCTGAATGTCCTTTGTGGGCATAAACATCAGAGCAGGTAAAAGAGAAAGGCAGACATGCGTAGGTTAATGACAGATGCTGGGACTGTCTGTTCTTTGGTGCATCCCAGTGCGTAACTGTGGTTAGTCTGCTTTTGTCATCCTCAAAAGGACCATGAGGCATGGTGACAGGCAAAATAGAGTGGCATATGGAAAAGATTTCCCTGCACAATAAGTGCTCTGGGGAAGTGCAGTGTCTACTGTTCATTTATTTTTTGCATTGCAAACTTAGGAATAGATTTGTTTATATATGTATTCTGATTTACCTTATGTTTTTTGGGGTGGGTGGGCAGGCAGTGTGTCTATTCCTGTCCTGGTGAGATGACTGAGAGTGTTTCTTCCTGAACCAGGTGTTCTCAGATAGTAGATTTCCCAGAGGGAGTGCCATAGCACATGGGCACTGTTTTACTGTTGTAGAACAGTTCAGTGCTTGGTAAACCGAAAAGGTGAAAGATTGTTTCCTTAATCGTTCAGCGGAGGTAAAAGGGGACATTTGCACACAATATTGCCTCTGCAGAGTTCATAAGCAGTTTATGTTGGATAAGGAGGCTCCACCTGACACATCTTTGCTGAACTCCTTGCTAGGTGTATTTTGTCATGGGAAGATTTAACAAGTCTTGCCATCCTCACACTCTCAATTATTGAGGCCAGAACAGTGATCTTGCCCTGATTTGCCACAGAGTTCCTCTTTAATGATTGAAACACAGGCTGGGCTGTGATTCCAAATGTAGATTTGAGACTTCTAAAACCCACCTGGATGGATGTGTTCTTGTGCGACTTGGTCTGGGTGATCATGCTGTGGCGGGGGGATTGGACTTGGACGATCTTACGAGGTCCCTTCCAATCCCTAATGATTCTATGATCCTGTGTTTGATTATCGTGTTACAAGAGAGCTTCTGAATATGCAGGCAATTTTTTTTTAAATTGCAGTGCAATAATTTTCTTTCTGGCTTCAGATTACCACTGAAAGCTTCATATTTTTCCCTCACATGAGGACGGCTAATAAAGTTGCAAAATTTCCTGGATGATCTTTTAAAACGTCCTAAGGTGTACGGGTGTGAGTTGGCTGAAGGCTAAAGCAAAAGGAAGAAAGAAAAGTTCCTTTTGTTTTTTCTTTAGCAATAAGCTTTTGGACTTCTGCATTCTTGTTTGATCTCATTAAGTTATCTTTCTTTCCTGATTGTTTGTTTGTTTTGCAGGGTGCTTTTCAGGTGACTGGGTGGTTTGAGGTTAAGTTTCCCAAGGTGGTGTTTGCTACTATTGTAGTTTGGTTTGGCTTCAGTAAGAGCTGCCTGTTCTGGCCTACTATTGTTATTCTGGGTAAAGCAATCTGCGAAATGATGCACAGCTAAACATACTGCTGTCTTGGTTTGTGGTTGTTAATGGTTAAGGCAGTTGTTCGTATGTGTAATGCACGCTTGGGCTGACAAAATGCAGCCAAAGCAGACATCGTACAAGTGTAGGAGCAGATTTGTTGCTTACATGAGGCAACAGCAGTAATAAAATCCCTGACTCTGCACTGTAAATTAGTGACACTGAGTCACTCTGAAGACACTTGTTTGGGACAGTGTAGGTCTGAAGTTGGACTAGTGATAGTGTAGACAATACCCTCTTTGACGTGTTAACTGTTTGAGTTACTTGTGAACTTGAAGGTATTTACCCTCCATTTTTATTGTGGAAGTCAGCAGTGCTGAGAGTTTTTGGGGTTGTTTGGTGTGGTTTGTTTTGTTAAACAAAAGATAGAACAAAAAAACCTCCCACCCAACCCACCAAAATAACAAGACCAGCTACAGGGTCCTACATTTTGGCTACAATAGCCCCACACAGTGCTGCAGACAGCGAGGAGAGTGTCTGGAGAGCAGCCTGGAAGAAAGGCACCTGGGTGTACAGGTTGACAACTGGCTCAACATGAGCCAGTAGCGTGCCCAGGTGGCTTGTGTCAGAAGTAGTGTGACCAGCAGGACTACGGATGTAAATTCTTCCCCTGTACTGGGCACTGGTGAGCAGTTCTGGGCCCCTCACTTCAAGTAAGATATTGAGGCGCTAGAGAAGGGCAATGAGGCTGATGAAGGGACTGGAGAGAAAATCTTATGCGAAGAGGCTGAGGGAGCTGGGGTTGTTTAGCCTGGAGAAGAGGAAACTCATGGGGAACTTTATCACTCCCTATAAGTACCTGAAGGGAAGTTGTAGACTAGTGAAGGTCAGGCTCTTCTCTCAGGCAACTAGCAACAGAACAACAGGGCATGGCCTGAAGCTGTGGCAGGGGAAGTTTAGGTTGGAAAATAGGAAACACTTCCTTGCCAGAAGGGTGATGAGACAGTGGAATGGACTGCCTAGGGCGGTGGCGGACTCCCCATCCTTGGAGGTGTTTAATGAATGCGGCACTTAGTGCTGTGGTCCAGCTGATTGTGAGGATGTCAGGTCATTGGCTAGACTTGATGGTTCAAAGGTCTTTTCCAGTCTCAAAAATTCTGTGATACTGTGAAAACAACCACCCGAAGGGAAAAGTCAGAAAGCAGATTATGTGCTCAGTGAGAAAGGTGGCTGTATTTGAACAGTAAGAAGAGGGAGTTTCCATTCTTGTGATCTAATTTGTTGGGTACTTGCAGGTAAAGGACCTCAGGGTGTCTGGTTAACATTCAAAGCCTACTTCTTTGAAGCACAAGAAAAGATAATTCCCAACAGGAAAGAAGTCAAGCAATGGAGCCAGAAGACCTCCGTGGTTAAACAGGGAGCTGCTGGGCAAACTGAAGAAGAAGAAAGCCTACAGGTGATAGAAGGAGGGGATGGCCACTTAGGGTGATTATAAGGCTCTGGTGAGAGAATGTAGGGATGCAGCTAGGAAAGCCAAGGCCTCCTTGGAATTAAACCTTGCAAGAGAGGTCAAGGGCAACAAAAAGGGCTTCTTCAAATACATTGCAGGTAAAACTAATGCTAGAGGCAACGTAGGCCCCCTGCTGAATGAGGTGGGTGCCCTGAAGACAGAGGATGCAGAGAAAGCAGAGATATTCAACATCTTCTTTGCCTCTGTCTATACATCTGGGGGCTGTCTTGATATCAAGCCCCAGACTGCTGAGGCCTCAGAGGAAATCGAGGCAAGAGAGGACCCTGCCTTAGTTAATGAGGACCAGGTTAGGGATAAGTTGATAAAACTGGGTGGACATAAATCCATGGGTCATGATGGGATGCACCCACACATGCTAAGGGAGACAGCAAAAGTTATCGCTAAGCCACTCTCCAGCATCTTTTCTGAGTCCTGGGTATCAGGAGTGGTGCCTAGGGACTGAAAGACAGCAAATGTCACTCCAAGCTTCAAAAAGTATAAGAAGAAAGGTCCAGGTAACTATAAACCCATCAGCCTCACCTCCATTTCAGGAAAGGTGATGGAACAATTTGTTCTAGAGGCTGTCTCCAGGCACATCAAGGACGGGAGGGTCATTAGGGACAGTCAGCATGGCTTTACCAAGGGAAAGTCATGCTTGACCAACCTGATAGCCTTTTATGAGGGCATAACCAGATGATGGCAGAGTAGCAGATGTCATTTATCTTGACTTGAGTAATGCATTTGACACGGTCTCTCACAGCATCCTCGCAGACAAACTGAGGCAGTGTGGACTGGATGATCAGACACGAAGGTGGATCTTAAACTGGCTACAGGATAGAAGCCTGAGAGTAGCAGTCAATGGGACAGAGTCTAGTTGGAGGCCTGTGTCTAGTGGGGTGCCGCAGAGGTCGGTGCTAGGACCAGTCCTGTTTAATCTAGTCATTGATGACTTGGATGAGGGATTGGCATGCACTGTCAGCAAGTTTGCTGATGACACAAAACTGGGTGGTGTTGCCGACACCCCTGCAGACTGTGCTGTCATTCAGGGAGATCTGGACAGGCTGGAGAGCTGGGTCTGAGAAAAATTTAATGAGCTATAACAAGGGTAAGTGTAGAGTCTTGCATGTGGGCAAGAACAACCCCAGGTACCAGTATAGGTTGTGAACAGACCTGTTGGACAGCAGTGCAGGAGAAAGGGACCTGGGAGTCCGGGTGGACAGCAGGATGACTATGAGCCAGCAGTGTGCCCTTATGGCCAAGAGGGCCAACAGCATCCTGAGGTGGACGAGAAGGGGGGTCATTAGCAGATCAAGAGAGGTTCTTCTCCCCCTCTACTCTGCCCTGGTGAGACCATATCTGGAGTATTGTGTCCAGTTGTGGGCACCTCAGTTCAAGAAGAACATGGAGCTACTGGAGGGAGTCCAGCGTAGAGCAACTGGGATGATGAAGGAAGTGGAACACCTCCCTTAAGTGGAAAGGTTGAGGGAGCTGGGTCTCTTTAGCTTGGAGAAAAGGAGTGACCTCCTTTTGTGGAGTGACCTCATTCATGTCTATAAATATGTGAAGGGTGGGTGTCAGGAGGATAGAGCCAAGGTCTTCTCAATGTCATCTAGTGATAGAACAAGAGGCAATAGTCGTAAGCTGGAACACAGGAGGTTCCATATAAATATCAGAAGGAACTTCTTCCCAGTGAGGGTGACAGAGCACTGAAACAGGCTGCCCAGTCGAGTTATGGAGTCTTCTTCAGTGCAGACAAAAAAACCCCACCTGGATGTGTTCCTGTGTGACTTGGTCTGGGTGATCCTGCTCTGGCAGGGGGATTGGACTAGATGATCTTTTGAGGTCCCTTCCAATACGTGATGATTCTATAATTCTTTTACCTTGGTATCCCTATAGGTTCTAAGGTGGATCAGACAGTATGCTGGAGCTTAGATATAAGGTAGCAATGGCATTTACTCTCCAGAGCTCTTATGTAGAGGCTGTTCTCCTGCTTTCTCTCAGCACCTAGGCAGGAGGAAGCTGTCTCAGCCTTCTTCACTGACAATTCTGTGTCAGGTGTTTGTAAGCCTTCACTGTTGCACAGGGCATCCTGTAAGTGCACCTCTGTAAGCACTCCTGTAGGGCCACATGCTGGGACATAGAACAGTGTGTTGGCTGGAGTATTAGGAAATCTCATTTGGCTACCATATAATCAAACAGTGATGGCAGGACGGACAGGCGAGTACCAATCAGTTCTGGTTTTTGGACCACCCAGCTCACTTGCTCATTGCAGTTTCCAGTTTTTTATTATTAACAAGTCATTTGGTTTATGTTGGTGAAACATTTGAAAATACTGCCTTCTTCTTGAGGCATGTCTTCCTTCCTTCCTTGATCCTTCCTTTTTAAGCCTTAATGATATTTTTTGTCCTGTTTCTGTGTTATTTATCTATCGTGTCCTGTTGGAAAATTACCCTCTAACAATATATTTTAAATAATTGCTCTAGAAAAGTTTGTGCTCAAACAGTGCATTAATTCACCAATAACGGAAGTTCTGTGGGCAGAAACCATCTGGGTAGAAGTTGATGGTGTGGCACTAACAGTCCGTGAAAGAAAAGGTCTTATCTCTTGATATTTGCAAAGAACTGACATTTAATGTCAAAGTGAATTAAACATTGATTACTGCAAATAAATGACTAGTCCATTTCTCCACAGGGAAAGGAATCTTGATGGAAAATGTTTCTGAATGTGGATTGGTTTCCAGTTGTGGTTTGGACTAATGTGCTTTGTGGATGAGGTATTATTTACATACTCATATTTTATTATTGCCTGACTTTGTGGATGTGAAAAACTATTTTTTTTTTTGCCCCTGTGTGACATGCTAGCACAACAGCAGTGTGGAAAATTCCATAGCAGCAGCGTGGGGATCCTGTGAACACCTCAATTTCTTCTGCATAAGTAAATTAGTAGCTCTGTTTCATTACATCTTTAGTCTGTCACTGGTCTTTCTTCTCAGACTGAAAAATATGGACAGTTTCTTACAGCTGCTTGTAACTTCCATGAAAACTCTGCTAGTGGGAAGGAGCAATAGCATTCAGGTATGTTTTACTCAGGGTTTTCTGGTTAGTGGTTTTGTACGGTTTTGTTTCAGTATTTGCAAGACATTTCATATTGCTGTTTCTGAAATTTTTCATATATTAGCAAATCCCAGTAAAATCTGAGGTTTTTACATAGCAAAGCTGGATTCAAGAAATACCTGGCTTGGCTTTACCAGAAGCGACTGTTTCCACTTGGGTGATGCCAGAGACAGCAAAGGAAATGGTGACAATTTCTCTTTCCTCTGGCACTCTCCTTCCAAACTTCCATGACTTGACCCCTCAGTAAAGCCTCACAAACCCATTTGCATGGTGAATTTATTCATCCATACAAAAAGCTTCCTAATGGGCAAGGTGTTATAGCTCCACAGCTCTTTAAAGCAGTCTGTCCAGTGATTGGGAGCAACAGGCAGGAAGGTTCTGGGAGGCAGCACGTTGACTGAGACAGTGTTATAGCAGCTGTAACTTCTGCAATTTGTTGGTATTTGATCTGAAGGCATGCTGAGTATCCTTACATAATTCTTTTCTATCAGCAGTAGCACAGCCTGGTCAGTGCGCACATGAATCTCTATGACATGAGAAGAGGATAAATGTCTTCTGTGCTATTAGTGTCAAAATCTAACACCATAATTTCAGATCTGTGCTATTAAACCTGTGTGATCAGTATCATACTGATGACACAGTAATTAAAACTACACAGAATTGAACATAGCCAGGGAGGTCAAAGGGAACACCAAGAATTTCTACAGGTATATGAAGGGTAAGAAGACGACTAGGGAATGTGTGGGCCCCCTCAGAAAGGAAACAGCTGATGTGGTTACAAGTGACATGGAAAAGCTGAGGTTCTCAATGACTTCTTTACCTCAGTCTTCACTGCAAAGGCCTCCAGCCACACTCCTGGAGTCATGGAAAATAACGGCAGGGACTGGAAGGAATAACTGCCCATCATAAGTGCAGATCAGGTTTGTGATCACCTGAAGAACCTGAAAGTGTTCAGGTCCATGGGACCCGACAGGATACACTCACTGGTACTGAGAGAACTGGCAGATGAGGTTGCTAAACCTCTGTCTATTCTATTCCAAAAGTCATGGCGGTCTGGTGAAGTCCCCACTGACTGGAAAAGGGGAAACATAATTCCTGTTTTCAAAAAGGGTAGGAAGGAGGAGCCAGGGAACCACAGGCCAGTCAGTCTCACTTCTGTGCCCAGTAAGATCATGGAGCAAATCCTCCTGGAAGCACTACTGAGCCAGGAGAATAGTGAAGAGGTGATTTGGTACAATCAGCATGGCTTCACCAAGGGCAAATCCTGCCTGACAAACCTGGTGGCATGACATTAATGGATGAGGGGCGGGTGACTGATGTCATTTACCTGGACGTAAGCAAAGCCTTTGACACTGTCCTGCATCACATTCTGGTCTCCAAGATGGTGAAACATGGCTTTGATGAGTGGACCACTAGACGGGAAAAGAACTGGCTTGATGGCTGCATCCAGAGAGTGTGTGTTGATGGATCCATGTCCAAGTGGAGGCCAGTGACAAGCGGAGTCCCTCAGGGATCAGTCCTGGGACCCGTCTTGTTCAACATCTTTGTCGGTGACATAGGCAGAGACATTGAGTGCACCCTCAACAAGTTTGCTGACCACACCAAGCTGTGTGGTGCAGCAGACAAGCTGGAGGACAGGGATTTCATCCAGAGGGACCTGGACAGGCTGGAGAGGTGGACACATAATGACAGCCTTTTTCCAGCTTTCTGAAGAAGGGTGTCAGGGGAGAGAGCCAGGCAGATATCACCCAAACTGCAGAAACTGTGCAACAAAATGTGTGTATTCAAATATGCACTGTCAACAGAGTTTGACAGGATCAGATAGTGCTGTGCTGGCTTCCAAGCTGTTTTGATGCATCTGCTGAGGCACGAGAAGGGGAGCTCTCTTTTTTGAGGCATCAGAAATTTGATGGGGAGATGATAGCTAAGAGTCTGATTGTGCAGAAGAAGACTTGTTGCTGTTGTTCAGAAGACTTTAAGACAGAAGTACAAGAAGGGGTCACACCGTCTGTCTGGAAATATCCCTTTTATTTCTTTTCTTCTCATTTTTACCCAGTACAGCTGTTTTAACTGCTGAGTGAGTCAATGCAGGGTGCAGGAGGTTATCTACGTTTGCATAACACACCCTGGAGAGGGCAGAGTTGGGAGGAAATATGAATTGTAGAGATCATAACCACTTAAATTTGTCCTTGCGTCTTGGTGGGTCATTCCAGTGAAGTTTCGCATGATTTATGTATCTCATTCTGCACATTTATTTGTAATAGTACACCATGTACCAAGCCTGCATCCAGATTCAGTAATCTGGCCCTTGATACAAAACGTGATGTTTGCTGAGGCGCTGCTCTAGGCAAGGAAAGAGGATGCCATACAAGGAAAGAGGAGGAAAAACTTAGGTTGACAGAACAAGGAACCAGCTTATATTTTCCCCCTCATTTTGACCAACAGTGAAGTAACAAATAAAAAAAAAGTTTAGTGTTTATGCAAAGGCTTGCTGAAATATTTCTGGAAAGTCAATACTGATGTCAGAGTTTGGATTGCCTTGCAATTTCAGACAGGTCTAGGGATTTTTATTTACATTTCTGTGGTGTGGTTTGCTTTTTCCCAGTCTGCTGAGACTGTCATTTCACAGTTGCAGGTACCTCTGCTCACCTATGAAATAATGTTGACATGTCCTCCTGGAACAGAGAAAAAAAGGGTATCGTGATCATGATTCTAAGCAGGGGAGTCAATGCAACTGTCACTTTAGACTTCTAGAAAGCTGACTTAGGCCAGGAGATTGATTGGCAGAGTCCCTTGGGAGACAGTCCTGAAGGACAAAGAAGTGCAAGAAAGCTGGACATGCTTCAAGGAGGAAGACTTAAGGGCATGGCAGCAGGCTGACCCTGTGGATGAGTCAGTGGGGAAGAAGACTGGCCTGGGGTGCTTTATCTGAAACTCAGGAAAAAAAGGAGATACTATGGCCTTGAAATTTGTGGCAGGCATCTTATGAGGACAACAAAGACTTAGTGAAGCTATGCAATGAGAAAATTTGAAACGTCAAACCCTAGCTAGAATTCAGTCTGGCAGCTGCTGCGAAATACAATGAAAATGTTTCTATAAACACATGAACAACAAAAGGAGGACTAGGGATTTCTGCCTCTACTGTATGTTGTGGGAAACCCAGTGACAAAAGATGAGGATAAAGCTTGATAGTCTTTAACAGTAGGATTACTTGTTCCTTGGGTATCTAGCCCCTTGAGCTGGAAGATGTAGATGGGGAACAGAAACTTCAATAATCCATGAGGAAATGATTCATGACCTGGCACATCACTTAGACTATGGGGTCAGATGGGTTACACCCAAGAATGTAAGGAGCTGACACACGTGCTCATCAAACTGTTTTCCATGATGTATCGTCACTTCTGGCTAACCAGGGAGGTCCCAGAGAATTGGAGATGAGTAAATGTGATGCCTGTCTGCAAGAAGGGCTGGAAGGAGGATCCAGGGAATTACAGACCTGTGCATCTGACCCTAGGGCCAGGGAAACTTATGGAGCAAACAATCTTCATTGCCATCAGACACCATTTACAGTACAAGCAGGCAATCAGGCCCAGTCAGCAAGAGTTCATGAGAGGCGGATCCTGCTTGAAGAACATGTTTTTGATGAACATGAACTTGGGGGTGCTTGTGGACGAAAAGCTCAACATGAGCCAGCAGTGTGCACTTGCGGCCCAGAAGGCAAACCGGATCCTGAGCTGCATCAGAAGTGTGGCCAGCAGGTCAAGGGAGGTGATTCTCTCACTCTGCTTCACCCTGGTGAGAGCCCATCTGGAGTACTGCGTCCAGTTCTGGAGCCCTTATTACAAGAACAATGTGGACGTGCTGGTGCGTGTGCAGAGGAGGGCCACGAGGATGGTCAGAGGGCTGGAGAACCTCTCCTATGAGGCCAGACTGCGAGAGTTGGGGCTGTTCAGTGTGGAGATGAGGAGGCTCTGAGGTGACCTTATTGTAGCCTTCCAGTACCGGAAGGGGGCCTACAGAAAAGCTGGAGAGGGGGTTTTTTAGGATGTCAGGTAGAAGCAGGACTAGGGGGAATGGAGCAAAGCTGGAGATGGGTAGATTTAGACATGGTGTGAGGAGGAAGTTCTTCACTGTGAGCATGGTGAGAGGCTGGAATGGATTGCCCAGGAAGGTGGTGGAGTCCCCATCCTTGGAGGTGTTTAAGGCCAGGCTGGATGAGGCTCTGGCCAGCCTGATGTAGGGTGGGGTGTCCCTGCCCATGTCAGGGAAGTTGGAATTGGATGATCCTTTGGTCCATTCTAATCCTGACTGACCCTATGGCTTGGTGTAGGTGATCCTGCTGTGTCAGGGGGATTGGACTGGATGATCTTTTGAGGTCCCTTCCAATCCCTAATGATTCTGTGATTCCATGATTCTCCTTTTATAACAGTGTGACCTACCTGAAGGATGAGGGAAAGGCTATAGATGTTGTCTCACTGGATTGTATTAAAGCCTTTGAAAGGATCATCAAGCAATGTAACAGGGAAATGGCTGAATTGGTGTCTATGGACATGTTAAAAGGTCATGTAGACATGGAGCTTAAGGACCTGGTTTAGTTGTGGACTTGGTAGAGTTAGGTTAATGATTTTACCTGATTGCCTTAAAGACCTTTCTTGACTTGAACAATTCAATGATTCTCTGATTCTACCCTGGCAGTAGAGTACCTGGAATACCTTTTTCAGAACTGTTTTAAGCTAGTGAATCATATTTGTGTAAGTGAATCTGCATATCTGCTGTTCAAAATGATAGAATCAGGGGTGGTGGCTTTACCTGAAAAGATATGAGGAGTAAAAAGAGGGAATATAGTTCTTTTAAGGAGATCATCTAGTCCTCTCTGACTTAAAAAACAAAATCCTTTTTTGCAGTAGTTGAGCAGTGACTACAGTAAAGAAAATTTTAACAGGAAGACGTCTTCTCTCTTCTTAGTGTTGTGAAACTGAAAACAGCTTTTCCGTCTTTCATGTTTATTTCCTTATGTCCTAGAAAGTGCATCCATTGGTTTGGGTTTTTTTATTAACCACCACGTGGTGGTTTGAGAGCAGAAAAACACCTTTCAGTCTATGGTACATCACTGAAACTTAATTGTCATCACTTTAACAAGTGGTAAAATGAAGCAGTAGGCAGGTCAAGTTATCGCTGTTGATCTTCCCTGGATGGAGTTAATTTGTCTTTTTGCCTTGTAAGTTTGCTGTGTTAGGGTTGTGCTTTTACTCATATATTGAACAAGCTAATGCTTACAACTAAGGTTGCTTAGCGAAGGAGACTGAAAGAGATGTGTGGTAGTAAATGATTACTGCTGGATGGCAAGAATTGAGAAGCCATATGGAATTTGGGATGTCTTTGAAGTGACACCTGGAAGTAGGATCTTTGCGTGAGGATTTTTCCTACTTTCTCATCTTTTTACCTGTTTTCAAATGTTTTACTTTCCTTAATGGCTTTACAGGCTGTATTAGGACTTCAGACTATCCTCTGAGAAATCTTAAGTTAGGCTTTTATTCACTAGAGATGTGCAGGAAGGGTTGCTTTGTTTAGCTGAGTAACGTGTAACAGTTTCAAGGTCATACCTAATCAGTATTGTTGAGTCATGTAATCCAGAAACTTTAAGTCAAGATGTGGCACCAAAGATGCTCCATCAGGGGTGTAGGAAACCAAAGTTGAAAGATGACAGCAACACAGGATATCTGTGATGGGAGAGAGTCACAGAATGTGAAAACTCAATCTGCCTTTCTATTCCAGCATCTCACTCTACACGAGGCACTCTACATTTGTGGGCCCAGATGAGATGCATGGTGTTGCAGAAGTTGTTGATACAGCTGTATTACTCCTAAACTGCAGATTGTGGTGTACTGTGCCAGACGCTGGCAAGGAGTAAGAGGAGTAATTTTTGTCAATGTGATAGATTTCGGGAAGAATTTCCTTCATGGTTATGATTTTTGTGATACAGTATTTTTCCTAACCGCTCTGAGTAAGCACAAAACTGCCTGGTTCTTCTTTTCTGTCACCTCAGACAGCTGATGCAGAAATCATGATGCTTAATCACAACGTGTTGGAGAGCACTATGTTTTGCTTGATGAGGACATGTTGCTGCTCTGCTTGTCAGATATGCACTACTCCGCTGAGTGTCGGACGATCTCGTTTTTTTCTCAGTTAAGAAAAGCCTCCATGTATTATCATAGTTTATTTTATAAATATTGTAATCTATAGTAAAATGTTATTTCTTAGGAGAGTAGTTATTATCACAGAGGATAAGAAACTTTATAGTCTTCATTTTATGATTGTAGACACAGATGTGTTTCCCCAGTCTGCAATTCTATAGATGCTCTCAGCAAAGGCAATGGTGTTTATCAAGAGAAGAGCATAAAGGGTGGTATTCACCTACGACACCTGTAGTTCCAATGTTTGGGAATGATACTTGCGAATCTACTTCTAAATTTGGATATTTTTAGCATGCTTTTGTGGTGCAGCAAGCTATCAGAATCTCATTAGTAAGAAGCCATTCCCGTGTTGGGTGGTTTTTTTGTTTCAGACATTCTTTTTTAAGAGATTACATTTCCTTTCATAAAGACCTTTAGCAAAGCTTGTTTGAGGATCCTGTTCCCTTTATTTGCAGTTCTTGAAAAACATGGGGCTATACCCTGAACTCACACAGGTATTATGTTAGGAGCCACCATTTTTTACTTGAATGGAGTCAGCCTAGTTTTGTACTGCTGTGAAAGCCAAGTTCCCTATGTAATTTATTAAAGACTGAAGAAGAGGAGGCCGTTTAGGAGCAGAGGGAGAGTCCTTCAGTACAGTCCAATCCATTTTCAGCTGGAATGCTTTTAGCATAATCAGTTAGCAGAAAGTCTTAATTGTTTGTCACGCTCAAGGGTTTGAGAAGCAAGAGGTACGTGGAACCTTACTTTTCCCAGCCAGACTGGGAGATCCACACAGTGAGATTCTTTTAATTTAATTTAATTTAATTAAAAGAAGCAGCTATGTGCAGATGGGGAAATGCAGAATATGATCATAGGCTTAGTAATTTTGTACAAATCTTGTATTTTCTGTTTCTGGAGGAATGCTGAAAAATTACTACAGGCATATTTCTCCTCTTATCTATGTTGAAGTGTACATTGGGTTTTATGGCCTGAAGTTTTTACTGACATTCGTGTTCTACCTGGAGTACACAGAGCCAGCTAAAGCCTGAAGAGACTAGGATTTTTAAAATCTTTTTTCATAGTTTTTATTTCCTGCTGTCTGACACTCCTTAGTAAAAATAGTAGTTTTACCTTCCTTTCGTACATTGCCAATAGGATTCCAAGCATGCCTGCTGTTTCAGTCTAGATAATTTTTCCTACTTCACGAAGTCTGCTTCATCTGTGGTTTTTCCCTTATCTGTGTGATTTAAGAGTGGCAGCATTTCAGAAATTTTAAAAGAACATTTTGCTGAAAATTAGGAACAGCGACACTGCTGCTTTAAAATACGTTTTAAGAACACAAACCTTCTGAAATGTTATTTATGTTACATTTGTGGTGCCTCTTGAAATAACCAAATGGAGTTTTACTGAAAATCAGTATCTTCTTGGTCAAACAGCAAAGTTTCCTTAAGACACAATAGCTGTAGTTCCAAGGTGATGCTGTTTCCTTCATCTGTCATGCACAGTGGAAAAATCAGAGAATTCCAAAAACCAGGCAAAACTCTTATTTTGAAAAGAAAACATGTCTGAAGGATGTGTAGCTTGGTTCTTTAACTTCAGTGAGGGCTTTCTTGGATAAATGTTAAATCTCTATGTTCTGTCTACTGTGTGAGTATAGTAGTAGAAAACCTGGAACAAGGAGTGGAAAAAAGGAAAGGTTACTAGCAAGAGATGACTAGCTAAGAATAAGGGTAACTGGAAAGCTATAATAAGATGGAAAAAGTGATCCCAGAGCTTGGAAGATGAGACAGATACATGTGATGTAAGGCATGCAGAGATGTGTGCAGGCATTTCAAGACAAAGCCTTTTAAGAAGGAGGAACAATTTCCACAGTGGCACGCAAAGGTTGAGTTTCAATGAACAAGATTTAAAAAAAAAAAAGGCAGAACTGACTCAGAAAAGCATGTGGAGTGTAACTTTCCTACAGGACTCATCTGTTCATTCTTGGCTTGGTGTGTAAGTGTTGCTTTTGAAAAAATGAACTGGTGGCCAGGAAAGCTACTAGCACTGATTTAGTAAGGATTTTAGGAAGACATTTCTCACTATGAAGGTGGCAAAGCACTGGGACAGGTTGTCCAGAGAAGTTGTGAATGCCCCCTCCTTGGAAGTGTTCAAGGCCAGGTTGGATATGGCCCTGGGCAATCTGCTCTAGTGAGAAGTGCCCCTGACAATGCCAGAGGGGCTGGAGCTAGATGACTTCTTAGGTCACTTCCAACCTAAGGCTTTCTATGATTACCTGTATGGCCTCAGTTTGAAAAATGCTAGTTAGCTTGAAGTAGTTGTTGGTATATTTGTTGGATGATGAATACAACTAGCATAAGTGGGTTGCTGCTGTGATTTACAGAATCAGAAGTGGTAGATACAGAGATCAACAGATTTCTCTCCAAAGTCATTTTTGTGTTGCCTAATCTGCCGTTTATGTTGTATATATCCGACCAGAGGTAGTGGGGGGGAAACCTACAGTTGCTTTAATCTGGAAGTTTTCAATCAGGTTTTGAAAAATAAGACTTGAAAAATCAGATTTAAAAAAAAAAAAGTGAAGAAGAAGGATGACAGAATGTTGGGGTTTTTTTTGTTCCTTAACACAGAGCACAAGTTCATGTGATCGCTGAACGGTAGAATGATAGCTGTTGAGGAAATAAATATATCCCAGATGCAAACAGAAACAACTTTTGTCGTGTGATGCAGGACTTTCTCCTGTGCTGGTCTGTGAGATTTGCTCAGCAGAAACCCTTCCTTGCGTGGTTTTTTCCCTTGCTATTTTGAGAGACCTGCTTGCAGCAGCAACACTTCTACCGTGTGGAGCAAGAGTTCTTCACACTGTGCCGAAGGAGTGATTCTTTGAGTTGTCAAGGAGTTCTTTGCTGCGCTGCAGGAGTTTCTCTCACTGCGCCAGAGGCGTACTTCTGTGTTGTGCCACAGAGCTTTTCTTCTCTCTTCATGTTCACTGCATCATGGGGTCTCTTCTGTTAACTGAGAGGTCCCTCTTGCTGCACCAAGCAGCAAATAATGGTTGGTCCTTTCGCAGTTTGGAGAGAAGATGGTTTCCACAGAGCAAAGTACCACAGTGACAAGGGATGTAGAAACTCAGACTGAGCTCCCATATAAACATGTGGCTGTTTGGGTCTCTGGCTGTAGCGAATGCCTGAGTCTGGCACTGGAGAGACTGACTGTATGTGCTGTGATGAAACCTGCCTGGGCAGGTGTTTGAAGTCAGAGAGAAGGTAGAATTGAGGGAGGAGGTAGACAGATCAAGAAGACTTTGAGATTGTGAAAACAAGTTAGACTGGTGGAGTGACACCTTCAGGCTGAGGCAGCAGGATGAACCCCCACAGGAAGTGGAGAATCTTCTCCCCTCCTGTCACCAGATAAATCATAGAAACATAGAATCCTAGAATAATTACGGACTGGAAGGGACCTCAAAAGATCATCTACTCAAAGACCAAGTAACACAGGAACACATCCAGGCAGGGCTTGAACGTCTCCAGTGAAGGAGACTCCACAACCACCCTGGGCAGCCTGTTCCAGTGCTCCATCAGCCTCACTGTGAAGAAGTTACTTCTCAGGTTGATGTGGAATCTCCTATGTTCCAGCTTACAACCATTGCCCCTTGTCTTATGTCATGACACTGAGAATAGCCCAGCTCCATCCTCCTGACACCCACCCCTCAAATATCTATAGACATTAATAAGGTCACCCCTCAGTCTCCTTTCTCCAAGCTAAAGAGGCACAGCTACCTCAGCCTCTCCACATAAGGGAGGTGCTCCACCTCCTTCATCATCTTTGTTGCCCTACGCTGGACCCTCTCCAGCAGCTTCACATCCCTCTTGAACTGAGGAGCCCAGAACTGGACACAATACTCCAGATGTGGTCTCACCAGGGCAGAGTAGAGGGGAGAAGAACCTCTCTTGATCTGCTAACTAACCCCCCTTCTGATCCACTCTAGGATGCTGTCGGCCCTCTTGGCCACAAGAGCACACTGCTGGCTCATAGTCATTGCTGTCCACCAGGTCGACCAGGACCCCCAGATCCCTTTTTCCTATGCTACTTTGCTGGGGACTGGATTAGATGATCTTTCGAGGTCCCTTCCAGTCCGTAGTGATTCTATGATTCTATGATACTCTCCAACAGGTTAGTCCCCAGCCTATACTGGTACCTGGGGCTGTTCTTGCCCACATGCAAGACTCTACACTTACCCTTGCTATAGCTCATTAGATTTTTCTCTGCCCAGCCCTCCAGCATGCCCAGGTCTTGCTGAATGGCAGCACAGTCTGCAGGGGTGTCGGCGACACCACCCAGCTTTGTGTCATCAGCAAACTTGCTGACAGTGCAGGCCAATCCCTTATCCAAGTCATCAATGACTGGTCTGAACAGGACTGGTCCCAGCNAAAGATGCTGGAGAGTGGCTTAGCAATGACTTCTGCTGTCTCCCTTAGTACACGTGGGTGCATCCCATCTGGGCCCATGGATTTGTGCATGTCCAGTTTGATCAACTAATCCCTAACCCAGTCCTCATCAACCAAGGCAGGCTCCTCTCCTGCCTCAACTTCGTCTGGAGTCACAGCAGTCTTGGGCTTGATATCAAGACAGTCCCCAGATGTATAGAAAGAGGCAGAGAAAGTGTCCAGTATCTCTGCTTTCTCTGCATCCTCTGTCTCCAGGGCACCCATCTCATTCAGCAGGGGGCCTACATTGCCTCCAGTTTTAGTTTTACCTGCTATGTATCTGAAGAAGCCCTTTTTGTTGCCCTTGACCTCTCTTGCAAGGTTTAATTCCAAAGAGGCCTTGGCCTTTCTAGTTGCATCCCTGCATTCTCTCACCAGAGCCTTATAATCACCCCAAGTAGCCATCCCCTCCTTGCATGACCTATAGGCTTTCTTCTTCTTCTTCAGTTTGCCTAGTAGTTCCCTGGTTAACCATGTAGGTCTTTTGGCTCCCTTCCTTGACTTATTCCTTGTTGGGATACTAATTTCTTGCGCTGCAAGGAAGCAGTCTTTGAATGTTAGCCAGCTATCCTGAGCTCCCTTGCCTGCCAGTACCCTGTCCCATGGGATGTCCCCTAGCAATTGCTTGAAAAGACCAAAGTTGTCCTTCCTGAAGTCCAGGGTTGTGATTCTGCTAGCTATTCTGTCCCTACCACACGAGACCCTGAACCTCCACCATCTCAAATGGAGAGAACCCAGGGATTATCTGAGAATGGAGAGAGGTCCCTCTTCAGAAAGATCAATAAAAACCTTTTCAGCTCTCTCTTCCTCCCCAGTTGCACTTATAAAATAGGTTTGCGGCTTTGGAATCTGAGTGCCACGTAGAGGAGGGTGAAGTTAATGATTTATCTAGTAAGGCAACTTTGTTTTGTCATTCACCCCCACACCTTAAAACTTTTTCAATTAAGAAGGGCAGAAAGGGTTATTGTAGTGATTCACTTGAAAGGAACAGGGGGTGCTATCTATAGGCCAGACCCATTCCAAAGGGAGGTTAGTTGCCTCCCTAAGTCTAGGGTTAGAGAAGTTAGAAGGAAACTCCTGGATCTAGTACAACCCACTGATTATTATCTCTTGTTGATTATCCATGAAAATGATGAAATTGCAAGAAGTCCAAAGACAATTAAAAAAGGACTTCAAAGCTCTGAAGAGTCACTTGATGGCTCAGATGCACAGGTGTTTTTTTCATCAGTTCCTCAAATATTATGGAGATACACAGAAGGAGCACGGAAAACATGTCAAATTAGTATGTGGCTCAAAGATCGATGCTGCCGATGTAATTTGGGGTTTTTTGATCATGGGGAGGTTTATGGGACACTTGCTCTGCTGGCAAAAGACAGAGTACATTTATCTCAAAGAGGAAAGAAGATTCTCACACATGAATTATCAGGGCTTCTAGAAAGGGCTTTAAACTGGGCCTGAAAGGGGTGGGGGATATAGCCAAGGTCACAAGAGCTGAGCTTAAACATGGCCTACAGACTGCTGCTCTACTTGAGGAGGATAAGGGTATATGTGACAGTATAAACAGAGTACTTATTAATAGGTTAGCAATCATGGAAGTGATTGGGAGTGGCCACATAACAGGAATTAAACCAAATGGTCTAATCCTGTCTTTGAAGTGTTTATATACCAATGCACAGTATGGGGAATAAGCAGGAGTTGTGGAGATTTGTGACTTAACTGCAATTACTGAATCATGATGGGATAGCTCCCATGTATCACAGTAATGATAAGGTTGGAAAAGACCTTAAAGATCATCCAGTCCAAACTAAATCCAAAAAAACCCAGTAATCCTAACATCTAGATCACGCCACTCAGCACCTCATCCAGCCCAACCTTGAACACCTCCACGGACAGCGACTCAACCACCCCTGTGGGCAGCCCATTCCAAAATCGGATCACTCTTTCAGTGAAAAATTTTTTCCTAAAGTCAAGTCCAAAGCCTCCCCTGATGGAGCTTAAGACTATGACCCCTTGTCTCCAGTAGCCAGGGAGAAAACATCAACCCCTGTCTGACTACAACCACCTTTCAGATAGTNCTGACTACAACCACCTTTCAGATAGTTATAGACAGCGATAAGGTCACCCCTGAGCCTCCTCTTTTCCAGGCTAAACAAACCCAGCTCCCTCAACCTCTCCTCCTTATCTTCCAGCCCCTTAACCAATCAAGTTGCCCTTCTCTGAACTCATTCCAGCACCTCGACATCCTCCTTAAACTGAGAGGCCCAGAACTGAACACAATACT
>VXBP01000934.1:1042610-1118526 GCA_013400115.1 Rhinopomastus cyanomelas | reverse complement strand
CAGCTAACAATAGCAGATACACAGGCAGGCTTTTGGAGATGTGCACAGACACACAAAGCCCCTTGGCTTGGTGAGACAAAGCCATTATATCGTGGGATACTCCAAAGAGATCCCACATCAGGTCCTCCATGATCAGGTCCCTGTAGCAATGACCGATGGGTCTGCTTGGGTGTTTTGGAAATACCAGGCACAGGAAGTCACTTCAACAGTGCAAGTGGAGAGATGCCTGTGAAGTTTTGTACAAAACAAGAGGAAGCTAAGCCAGAAACCCAAGTCCCCTTATCCCCCGTGATTCTCACTACTGAGGTGCAGAGTGCCTTTATCCCCTAAAAACCAAACGCGACAGGCTGATCGATTCCTCACAGCAGTTACAGGAACTACAGTGAAGATGAAGCTGACATTGAACACTAATAGCACACTTAAAAAATAGTGATTTCTTTCCTCCAGTTGGAACAGCTGTTGAATAAGCAGTTTGTAAGGTAAAATAAGGCAAGAACTGAAGTCCATCAGACCTCTGCTCCAGGATATATGGTTTACAGACACTACATAGCAGCCTCACTATCAGCTCAGCATCCACTCAAGCTTGATACAGGTGTGAGCAAGTTATGTGCATGCAGATACCTTCTAGCATCTTTCCAGGTGTGGGCACCAACCATGACTAAGAGTGATGTACCGAGAGCATGGAAACACCGCACAAAGGGTTTGAAAACTGGGCAAAGATTATTAATTGCTGGATATGGATTTCCATTCTGAAAGCAACAGCTGAGCTGTATAGGTTTTCCTGAGTGTGGAGAAGTGCCAGAATCCAATTTGAATCCCAAACAGGATAAATGTGCTCTCACAGAATTACCTGAGACAATTTTAAACTAGGTACAGATGAAAGATTACATCAGCAAGGTCACTTGCATAAGTATCTACTAGGTCTCCACTGAAGGGATTTGTGGATCCCACGAGATCCCACCATTTCATTATTAGCAGTGCAAAACCATTTAGCATTAAGCCAGTCAAGCTTTACATTTGATCTATAGGGCTGCAAAGACAATCAAAGGATGGGGAAGCTGCCATGTGAGTAAAGGCTGAGAGAAGGGTTTGTTCAGCTTAGGGGAGACCTTCTCACTGTGGTCCAATGGTTACGAAGAAGATGGAGACTCCCTTTTTACAAGCAGTTGCACAGAAGACTACGGTAATGGGTACAAGTTACATCTAAGGAGATTCCAACTGGGCACAGAGGAAAACTTTTCACCATNGCACCTCAGTTCAAGGGAGACAGAGGTGCTGGATCAAGTGCAGAGGAGGGCAGTGAAACTGGTTAAAGGCCTGTAGAATAAGTCTTATGAGAGACTGAGAGTTGAGACTGTTTAGTTTGAGGAAGAGGAGGCTTAGAGGAGATCTCATCGCTCTCTACAGCTGTCTGAAAGGACATTGTAGAGATGTTGGTGCTGGTCTCTTCTCACAGGTAGTCAGCAACAGAACCAGAGTGAAGGGCTTCAAGCTCCAAGAGGGCAGGTTTAGATTGGACATAAGGAAAAATTTCTTCACAGAGAGAGCAGTCAGGCACTGGAATAGGCTGCCCAGGGTGGTGGTTGAGTTACCATCCCTGGATGAGTGTAAAAGATGCTTAGATGAAGTGTTGAGGGATCTGGTTCAGGGGTGAACTTGTAGAGTAGGGTTGATGGTTGGACTTGATGATCCCAAGGGTCCTTTCCAACCTGAATGATTCTGAGATTCTATGAAATATGTTATCACAAAGCTGCTACCACCATCACTGCTGGGCTTGGCCAGTTGTGGGTCTGTCTTGTAGGCATCTGGCATTGGCTTGATCTGACAAAGCGGGAGCTTCTAGTAGCTTCTCACAGAAGGCACCCTGATACCAAAACTTTACCATGCAGCCCCAATACAGAAGCACACACCAGCAGGGCAAGGTGATAGCAGGACACAGCCACGTACGTTAGCTGCTGCAGTTGCCCAAAGAAGCCCGAAGCATTTCTGAAAAGTGCATGACTGCACTGCTTAATATTATTAATTCATTTCTTTCTAATTACTGTATTAAAAGCCAAAGAACAAGATACTTTCTTGAGGCAAAAGCAAAATCTCTCACAGAAATCTCCCAGGATTTGTTGCAGGAAGCTACATTTAATACTGCGATTACTGAAGTGCAGTGATGGGCCAACAGCAGGGCAAGAACCAGCGCACACTGGGTACAGCATGGAACACTTGCTGCCGTATGCCAGGGCAGCATGTTTGATGTCTAGGTCAGCTAACAATAGCAGATACATAGGCAGGCTTTTGGAGATGTGCATAGACACACAAAGCCCCTTGGCTTGGTGAGACAAAGCCATTATATCGTGGGATACTCCAAAGAGATCCCACATCAGGTCCTCCATGATCAGGTCCCTGTAGCAATGACCGATGGGTCTGCTTGGGTGTTTTGGAAATACCAGGCACAGGAAGTCACTTCAACAGTGCAAGTGGAGAGATGCCTGTGAAGTTTTGTACAAAACACAAGAGGAAGCTAAGCCAGAAACCCAAGTCCCCTTATCCCCCATGATTCTCACTACTGAGGTGCAGAGTGCCTTTATCCCCTAAAAACCAAACGCGACAGGCTGATCTATTCCTCACAGCAGTTACAAGAACTACAGTGAAGATGAAGCTGACATTGAACACTAATAGCACACTTAAAAAATAGTGATTTCTTTCCTCTAGTTGGAACAGCTGTTGAATAAGCAGTTTGTAAGGTAAAATAAGGCAAGAACTGAAGTCCATCAGACCTCTGCTCCAGGATATATGGTTTACAGACACTACATAGCAGCCTCACTATCAGCTCAGCATCCACTCAAGCTTGATACAGGTGTGAGCAAGTTATGTGCATGCAGATACCTTCTAGCATCTTTCCAGGTGTGGGCACCAACCATGACTAAGAGTGATGTACCGAGAGCATGGAAACACCGCACAAAGGGTTTGAAAACTAGGCAAAGATTATTAATTGCTGGATATGGATTTCCATTCTGAAAGCAACAACTGAGCTGTATAGGTTTTCCTGAGTGTGGAGAAGTGCCAGAATCCAATTTGAATCCCAAACAGGATAAATGTGCTCTCACAGAATTACCTGAGACAATTTTAAACTAGGTACAGATGAAAGATTACATCAGCAAGGTCACTTGCATAAGTATCTACTAGGTCTCCACTGAAGGGATTTGTGGATCCCACGAGATCCCACCATTTCATTATTAGCAGTGCAAAACCATTTAGCATTAAGCCAGTCAAGCTTTACACTTGATCTATAGGGCTGCAAAGACAATTCAAAGGATCGGGAAGCTGCCATGTGAGTAAAGGCTGAGAGAAGGGTTTGTTCAGCTTAGGGGAGACCTTCTCACTGTGGTCCAATGGTTACGAAGAAGATGGAGACTCCCTTTTTACAAGCAGTTGCACAGAAGAAATGGGTACAAGTTACGTCTAAGGAGATTCCAACTGGGCACAGAGGAAAACTTTTCACCATGAGAACAATCAACCATTGGAATAATCTCCCCAGGGAAATGGTGCATTCCCCAACACGGAACACTTTTAAGGTTCAGCTGAGCAGGGCCTGGCCATCTTATCTAGACCACGCTTTTCCCAAGAAAGGTTGGACCAGACGATCTTTGAGGTCCCACCCAACCTGGTACCATATGACTCTGTTACATCTTTCACAGGAGCGTGGCCAACCCGCAACACCTGGGTTTCTATGAAATGAAACAAGAACTTAGTTCTTATTCATGGGGAAGGCTAAAGCAAATCGAAATCTCAAGCTCAATATGCAATCAGATATGGGAGCAAGCAGATACAGACGTCTTTAGTGGCCACGGCCACAGCAGCAATATGTCAAGTAAATCCATCTGCAAAGCTAAAACTACCACCTAAGGATCTGGCAGCTACTGATGAGGCTTCCAGTCACCAAACTAGAAATCTTTGTACTCAAAAAGAGAAACAAAATCTCTGTCACATGCAGCCATAATCTCCAAGCCAACAGCATGGACTGAGCACTGGTGTTGTGCCAAAGCATCTCATGGTGTTGGTCACTGCATCAGGTTGCCTTGGTGAGAGTCTGGTAGCGGGTGCAGGCAGCCCATACCATGAGAGGAGCCCCCAGCTAAGAGCTACATCTGGTTCCTAGCCTTGGGTTGTAAATTCTGTCATGAAATACAGGTGACCTTTAACAAACATATCTTCTTCATATACAGAGTGTTGTTCACAGCAAACCCCTGTTTGGATTGTGGGGTCATGTTGGTCTCCAGCTATTACAGTAATAAACATGATGAACTGCAGCTATAAAACACAATTTCATTCTGACTGATAACCTCACAAAAGGAAAAAAATAAATAAACCAAACAATGGGCTGTAATAAGACATTTTTACATCCCTGTTGGTTTATCATCTACCTCTGGACTGCGACTGTGTTCCACCCCAGGATGCTGTTGGCCTTCTTGGCCACCAGGGCACATTTCTGGCTCATGGTCATCCTGCTGTCCACCAGTACCCCCAAGTCCCTTTCCTCCTACACAGCTTTCCAACAGCAAAGCAGGTTGGGCCCATGCCAGTCTTGCAATCTCAGGTGATAAGTAATATTTGCTGCCTGAACAGAGCTGCAAGGGCTGCAATTAATCCTGAACGTACTTAATCTAAAATCCAGGCTTTTTAGAGGACTCTGAGTGTGTAACTGGACGAACACACCTGATAGGATCTGCATGGAGAGCACAGCCCTGTGCAAACCAGTTCAGTTTTCAGAAAACTCAGACCAAACCAAACTTCAAACATCTCATTTGCTGTTTTCCATTCTTTGTGGACTTTCAATAGCACATGATTTATCTCTTAGATCATCTTGAAGAATTCACTCAACAACAGCTCTCTTAAGGTAGCAGAAAATGCTGCAGCAAGATCCAGTGGCTGAAAGCTTAGGCTCACAATATAAATTGAGATGCATCTTTTTAGCAAGAATAGTTAATTACTAGAACAATTCACCCAAGGATGCAGTGGCTTTTCCAGCTGTGGCCCCACGTTTAGAGGGAAGGCAGGAACTAAGAGCTAATGTGAATGGGTCACACTGGAGCCATTTGCTCTGACCTTGGAGCTTTTTCACTGAGGACAGGATTTTACCCAAGTCTTTTATAGCTCCCATTTACCAAACTCTGTATGCCATCCTCTTAACTTTGCAAACAAAGGTGCCTTTACTGTGTCTTAAATTAAAGGGAAACTTGAATAGACACTTCATACAAAATATTAACAGGTGCATAAATCACCTCAAAGAGGAGATTAGGTGTTTATTAGCAGGAAAACATAAGCTGTAGGAGCATGCTTTGTACCTTCCTTTGTGTTTCTCTCTTGTAAAACATTAAGGGTGTCCTAGGATATGAGGTAATTAGGCAGATAGTGTATTACAGGCAAATAAATGCCACAGACTCCCTCCTCTCTGGACAGCTTGTAAGTCACTGTTTATTTCCTCACTGTGATCAAGTTTTTTTCTGCAAAGACTGCAGTGCTCCGACATTAAAGTTGTAAAAATACTGAAATACCAGGATTTATTCTGCCCAGACCCTTGAAAGGCAAGTGAAGGGATGCAATCAGGGCTGAAGGAGCAAACAAGTGAAATCAGGAATGGGAGCCAGATGAATCTGTCTGTGCTTAGAATGCCTTCAGACTGCCAGGTAAAAAGCAACAGAAAACAGCTGCACATGGCTCACCACCCACATGCTGTTGATAACAGGGGAACAGAAGATTGCACCCTCAGGTTTGTTGGGTGAGGGGACCTGAAACCACCATTCTACATCCCCAACTTGGAGCTGAAATGGTCTCCTGTCATTATTTCTGCACTTCTTAAGAAATGGAGTGCCAAGCATCTGCACATGAACCTTTATTGCTCTCCAAGGCTCTTTCTCATGGACAGCCAGGACAGCTTCCCACAGTCACTATTTGCCCTTCAGCACCAGTTACAAGAGTCCTTGCTTCTCCCATCCAACCAAATGAGCCACAGAGACCAAAGCTGCTTGGAGCAGAGAGGGCAGCTGGGGCAGTGACCCCTTTGCACATACCAGCAAAACCCCTTTCACACGTATTACAGGGCTGTTAGATCAACTGGGAGGCAAAAAGACCTCAGAGAAGATAACAGCTGCATGGCTGAACTAGCGCTGGCAGCTTTGTAGAAATACCTACAGGTGTAAACCCTCCACACGTAAACCTGAGTTGGTCAATTTGTGCACTCAAATATTCAAGACAATTCCAACTAGTCAACACACCAGAGTGGGGTCACTAGTTAAAAGACAGCAATATCTACAAAGCTGCTTTTTTTATTTTCCATTGGGTTACATCAGGACCTCCAAGTGTGGCCACAGCAGAGACCTTCAATGAACCCTTCCAAATTCATTCCATGCTAGTCACACAAGCAATGGCTTAATAACGAGAGGCTGCACCCAGAGCTTTCTCACATCTGTGGAAGAATAGAGAAACTGTCCCACTGGGGATCCATGTTCCTTTGAGGATCTTAAGACCAGAATGGAGTAAATTCAATCAACCAGACAGATCTCCTAACAGAAAACTCTTCTCAGTCAAGAGCTCCCAAGACAAAATGACCAAACCTTTCTTCCACATTGTCTCCAGACAAGCTGCTCCATTTTTAGCTCATAGCATGTATCATAGAATCACTAGGGATTGGAAGGGACAGCAAAAGATCATCTAGTCCAATCTCCCTGCCACAGCAGGATCACTTAGACCAAGTCATTGCCCTGCTGTTATGTTCTGTGTGACCAGACTGACCAGAGTGGTCTCTGCAGACCAGCAGTGGCTGCTGGAAAAAACAGAAATAATATAATGTTTGCAAGACCACCAAGTCTCCTTCTTGGTGGAACTTGGGCCCCTTTTTCAGCTAACAAAATTAATAATTCACATCAGTAACCTCTGCAGGGGCCTCCTGATGACATGGAGCTCCAGGCAAATAGAAGGCAAAGCTTTCAAGAATTCTCTTTACCCAAAGAGCTCAAAGTCTCTTTGAGTAAAGATCCCACATGAAATATTTTTGAGCAATAATTTGGCCCCTTTGAAAACAGCTCCCACAAAAGACCCCAAAAACCAAGTGGCTATTTCAGTGGATCTTACAGACTGCTTTAACCCAAAACATGTATTTTATTTATATTTTCTTATTTCATATCCCCTAAAACTTAAAAATTTGAGCACAATGTGTACAGGTTTTCTGATGCTTTCTCACAGCCCCCAAGATGAGCCTTTCTGGTCTGCACTGCTGGGTGACTTCCTTTAGCTTTCACCTGGGCTTGTCAGCTTGTGAGCATTAAAAATTCAGCTCTAAACACAGAATTACCCCCCTCTTCCTAGACTGTGACAACCTATGCGCCATGTCCTTACAGTAAAACAGTTTTATTATAACAGCTGAATTGTAGTTTTGTCTTTTTCTCTTCCTCAGAGTCCTAAGGGCAATCAAGAAGTGAAGTCAGCTAAGACACAGGGCTAAGATAGATGCTGATTTCGGCCCCCATTTACATCAGAGTGACCCCACACTTCAATTATTTGCATTATCACAACATTTAGGAGCAGCTGGCATGGAGCAGCTGCTACAACACTAAAAAAAGGCTTTTTATTTTGTTTTAAATGTTTCCTCATTTAAAGAATTTATAGCCTGAGACACTGCAAGGGCAGACAGACAGAGCAGAGGAACCAAGAGACAGAGAAACCATTTTCCAGCAGTGAGCTGCCAAAATTGCCAGCTGTCCCTTGTCAGCCCACAGCACCAGTCCCCAGTGCTGCCCAGTCAGACTCAAAGGTAAACTGACTCCATATATCACATCCCTATCAGGCACAGACACTTCTTTCCCAATGAATCTGATTAATTGCTGTTATATTTGCCCGTGAAATCAGGACTTGGGAAGCATCAGCCCTGGAGGCTGTTGTTTCTGATAAGGAAAAGCAGGGACATGGCTTCCTAAGGGCTGAGCCTACAGTGGGACCATAGGTCTGAGGAGATCTTCCTGCTACTGGGTGATGGAAGAGCTGCTCCTCACCTCCTTGTGCCAGTCCCTCCTCTCCACTATTGGGAGCAAGGGCTATGGAATAACTCCCAAACTTTCCTTTGCTCTTCAGGGAGCTAGTAGAAGACAAGCT
The DNA here is from genome assembly GCA_013400115.1 of Rhinopomastus cyanomelas. NCBI lineage: Eukaryota > Metazoa > Chordata > Aves > Bucerotiformes > Rhinopomastidae > Rhinopomastus > Rhinopomastus cyanomelas. The sequence goes on along the minus strand of VXBP01000934.1, from coordinate 1,110,387 downwards.
CAGGTAGGGAGAATGAGCTCAGGCTCATCCTTAATCTCACTCACCTAGGTGAAGCTGGAAGGGACAGCCACGATGTGATCTCTCCACTTGCAGCTTTCAGACAGTAACAGGTCTCCAGCAGGAGGTTCTCTGGGTCACACTCCTGTATGGTGGATGGCAGTGAGCCTGAAGCAAGGGCGCAGAGCAGACTGCGCTTGAGTATTTGTCCTCCACTCCCCAGGCAGCTGAAGCAAATTGCACCCAGAATTGCTGTGCTCAGGTCTGGGTGTCAGTCAGCCCTTTCGAAAGGCCGCTGAAACTCAAGACAGCTGGGTGCATTCCCCGTGTGACTGTGCTGCTTGTTCTGCGTGGAGAGGAGTTCCCTGCCACTGAGCAGGAATTTCACTTTCCAAGTCCTTTCTGATGCAGAATTGCTCGTCATTATCCTCATGGATGTGAGGATAAACCCTAACGACTGCCTCTGCAGTTTCCTTAGTACAGGATCACCGGCAGCCTCATCTTCTTTGCTTTTACATCCACAAAACGGGGAAAACAACTTCAGTACAAAAGGCAACTGTGTAAAGACAGAACAAAAAGGCCACCAAAGGCAAGAGCGGACGTTGAATAGCCTCCACCTGGGAAGCCTTTTCAGCCTAATTGCAGGCTGACCCAGCCCTTATGTTTTCAAAGATTTCTTTCTCTCCATCCAGTCAATTCATCGCACCTGAACTCGGAAGGGGCTGCGCTCACCTTCCTGCAAACCACCACGCACGATCTCGGTCTCTGTAGCAGAACAATTTGGCAGTAGGGGACAGGCCAGGCTTCTCTGGCAGATGCAAATGTTTACACCATGTCACAGGGTCGAAGAACACAGCAGCTGCAACAGCAGCACAAAGCCCATAATGCTCTCTTGGGCTCCAGGTTCACATAATTGATTGAATCAGCAGATAATCAGTTACACTAAACACCCACTAAATCTTCTCTCTGTCAGCAAAGATGCATCTTCTTGTGGAGAGAGACATTTGAAGGATGAGCTAAAGCTATTTCCTGGAGTCATGTGTAAATACAAACCTCATCATTTAAAGGACCCATTGCACACATTTAAACTAGCCACTGTAGCCAGTGGCACAAGGCAGGATGCCTGTAATGTTATTTTCCCCACAAATTGCATTGCATAAAGCAAAGGCAATTTAGTAACACAAGTCAGGCAAGGGATGTTCCCAGCTGAGACACCTGATCCAAGCTGACTGCCTGTTCTCTTAATGGAAGCAGGTGTGTTTAGGTCAGGAACTGCCTCGTCCTATTTTAGCTAAATTGGGATGAGATGAATTGAGTTCTCAAAACATCTGTTTCTCCCCTCTGATAATACAAGTTGTTGAGACAAATAACACACGTGTAAGCATATACATCGCAGAGACTGCACCGACTCAGATGATTTCCCTGCTCCGCATCCAAATGAGCTTCACTACACACTGGTAAAAACCCAACAGAGAAGTTGCCAGGCTTCCAGCTTTGGTCAAACTACTGAACTTCTACAGACACCCTACTCATTTCCCAAGTCTCATTCCACCTGGTTGTCCAAGTTTCAACTAAAAAGCATCACTTTGTGCTAAGCTCCTGAAAGTAGTTGGTAAACTTCCACCTTGCTTATGCATCTTGAGAACTCATTCCTGCCACACTGCCCATAGCAATGCTTGTTGATTTATTCATTAAAAAGCCCCCTTTTGCATTGTTTTTCTCTCCTGACAGCTGCCAAGAAGCAGACAACGTGTGGTCCTGTGGTATGAGATTCCTAGAGCACGCATCACTATTTAAGAGACATCTGGAAGACTTTGAACATCTTTACAATACACAAGTCACAACTGGACCAGTGCTTGTGGCTCTGAGTCTGGGCCATTTTATAGAAGGTTGTGCAGACACCTGGCTCGAGCAGTTTTGCTATGATACTTCTTTGGAGAAGAAGTATCTTAGAATACTTCTGAAGAAGTATCTCTTCAGAAGAAGGCATTGAGTCAAACGGTACCTTTGGGAGCACTCCCAGACAAACAAAGACACATTTTTCATGGCTCTGAAGCACAGTTAAATGCTGGAATTTCTTTTCACCTTCTGAAATAGCTCTGCCCAACTCATAAAGATGGAGCACAAAAAATTCCTTCAAAATGAACGGACTCCTGAGTGGGGAGGGATTGTGGGATTCTGCTTGGCTGGAGACGTGAGCAGAAATTGGACTTTGCATGCAGATCAAGGAGATCACATCCATACAAAGCCATGTGCTTGTACCCAGTTGCCTCTATTTATATTCATAAATATCCCTCAGTCTTCACCTCTCTTCAATATTTATTTGGCTCCTTCTGTTTAAGAGAAGTATTTCTCTGTAAAGCAATATCTTTGTGAGCCTGGATGGAAAGAAAAGGGCATGAAAGACTCTCACTTTGTGACTTCATAGATAACAGAAGGCCCAAACATTTCTTTTGAACATGAATCTGTGCTTCTGCATCCTTTTGCCTTACCTGCAAAATCCCCTGTAGCAAGAAAAACACACTCAGAGATCAGCTGATGCTGGGAAGATGCTTAGAGTTTTGAGGACAGCTTTGCAGGATGCTGTTCCCCTTTAATGCACAACAGCCTCCCCATTAATGATGAAAGTTTCCTTCTTGGAGAGCTAAGGAATAAAGAAATCCAAACTGTGTGGTCCCTTTATTGTTTCAGTGGGAGAAATCATCAATTGATGCTGTCTCACAATATTTTCCTCCTGCTGGCTAATCATTAGAGGGTTTTCAGTAGGAACAATAGTGTAAAGGGACGTCATGTTTAAAAAAAGAAACTCCAGAACTTAAATGTATGGCTCAACATAAATAAGTCATGAGTGCTGGAGCTCATTTGAAATTCATGGAGAGGTAAATGAAAGGAAGGCAGAAGCAAACTCTGCCTTTACGCAATAGGCTTCACATCTCTCTCAGGTGTAAAAGGCCAGTCACTTCAATGGAATTGCACCAGAGATGGGTTTGGGCCCATATATTTGCCTTAAAGGGTTTATCTGGCCCAGAGCAACAGGCTGTCCCTGGGGAACGGTAACAGCTCTGATGTGTGTAATGGGGGAGGTTGGTACCTTGCTGTCTGAATTAACCAAGTAACATGATGCATGAGCAGTGCAGGGGAGGACCGTGGTGGAGGAAGTCTGTCAGAGGGATGCTCTGATATTCAGCTGCAGCCATGAACTGCACTCTCTTGCTATTCTACCTGCAAGTAGAGATGAAACAAGGACAACTGAAATGGAACAGTCTGCAAAATTAAACTGGAGCCCAAATGATTTCTTCTTCTGCCTCAGATCAACTCCTAGTTGGAGGGTGAGATGCCCCTGGGATCACAGAGCTGGCAAGATGTCCCAATATGGCCACACTTACAGTCGTTTTCCAGCCCAGTTTGACAAATCTCTCCCATTTTCTCACTGTTGTCTCTCATCTTTCACATCTTCAGCTTTTCCCACTGTAGCTTCAGTTTATCAAAGCTCCCTGTCCCTTTTGGGGTGTCCAAGACACAGAAGTTTAGGTCAATTTGTCCTTGTTTCAGTCCATGAAGTTTAAATATTTGCTTTCATTATATGTGACAATGGCATTTTGGGGGAAATAGTAAAGGCAAAACTCAACCTCCTATGTGTTTTCTGTAGCACACAGAAGCCACAGACCTGTGTGCATGAGGTACTCACAGAGGAGAAAGCAACTGTTTCTCTGAGAGGGTTAAAAGATAAGTAGAAAGAGATCAATTGATTATAAGAACTGCTGAGAAAAAAGGAAATTCAGCAAAGACCATGCAGGTATCTGAGAGCAGAAATGGAAATTCTTAGAGGGTCCTCTCAGCTTCCTCAGTGGAACATCACCCCTTTGCCAGGAGAATCCTCAGAGCACCAATGTTGTAGTACAGTCCAAAACTGCCCCTCCAGTGACGAGCCACAGGACTGAAAACAACTAAACAACTGCGAAGAGCTAAAGGTAATCTTCTGGTGATGCCAGGTCTCAAGCTCATCAGATGGCATCAAACAGCAAAGGAAATATCTATAGCTGGAAAACATTTGTATTTTAGACTGAGTGCTTTGGACAAAAACCTGCTCTGTATCATAAGGAGGATTCAGTTACTGCACTTAGGCTCTGAATGTGTAAAATCACCTGCCAGAAAAGTCAAATCTGGGGTGCCTGTTTCCACTTCACCTTCTAAGACTTCTCAGGCTCCCCAGGAATCTACTAGAGAGAGTCCAACAAAGAGCTACAAGGGTGATTAAAGGACTAGAACATCTCTTCTATGAAGAAAGGCTGGGACAACTGAGGCTGTTTAGTCTGGGGAAGAGAAGGCTAAGAAAAGATTATATTCATGTCTATAATATCTGAGGAGTGAGTGTCAAGAGGAAGGAGCCAGAATCTTTATGGTGGTACTCAATAATAAGACAAGAAATACTGAGGATAAGCTAGAACATACAAGTTCCACCTCAACATGAGGAGAAACATGTTTACTGTGAGGGTGACGGAGTGCTGGAACAAGCAGCCCAGAGAGTTTGTGGAGTCTCCTGCTCTGAAGAATCCCCTGGACATGTTCCTGTGTGGCCTGACCTAGGGGATCCTAGGTTGGACTAGACGACCTCCAGACTGGGGTGTTGGACTAGATAACCTCCAGAGGTCCCTTCTATCCCCTAACAGTCTATGATTTAGTGATTCCATTACACTGCTTGGAAAGAGGGTAACTCATTACTTAATATACAAAATCACAGATGGAGAAGGAAATAAGATTAGAAATCTGCAGCTGTTTCCTTACACATTAAAGAGAGAAAGCATGCTTTAGAGTGATCCATCTCAATTGGCCTGAAAAGAGGAACCAACAGCGAGAGGAGGAGGAGAGACAGGTCCCAGGCAAAACAGAAAATGGTTCGTAATTACTTAGTGAAAACACAGCAAGCCTAATGAAGTCTGTTGTGATCCTCTAAAGAACACCTTTGTCTCCACAGAAGCATTGAACTGCTTTCTTGGTATTGATTTAGGTCAAAGTGCACAAGCCCTCCAATGGTGCTATAAAGAGGCTTTATCTCAAATGCAGAAGCCTGGAAAAGAGAGTAAATAACTCTTGTACGGCCATAATCAGTCTGGAGATTATCTTATCTTGGTATCAAGATTGAGGTTGAGCTTTTCTTACCTGCCAAAAACCCGCAGCACTGAAACCACTACAAAACTAAGGCTCAACACAGGCTTTTTTCAGTTACTTGAGTTGTCAGTCCTGCTAGTGTTAACAAAAAGGGTTTTAAACTATGGTAGCTCATGAATGAATATATCTTCTGTTTAGGTGTCCAACGCAGGGCTCACATCTCCTGGCAAGGGGCTCTGCCAGTGTAGCAGCCACACTGACCATCCAAGTTGTGTCCACTCACACTTGAGAACAGGACACTTTAGTTCAGTACAGTGATTCAGAAGAGGCTTTAAGGACTGATTTCAAGAGGAATGGTATTCCCTGCCTTTCGCATGAGCAGATAAAGTACCCACCAGTGCATCACTCACTCACTCACTCACTGGAGATCATCCAGTCCAATCCCAAAAGCAGTCTTTTCCTCTGGGATCTTCCTATATGTCTCACTCACACAAGGAATTTGTACTATCAGCTGATGAAGACTATTTGCAGAAGTGGGAGCTTTCTATGAGAGAGCAGCAGCTGGGTCAGGCCCCAGCACATTTACAGGAGATTAGTCCTTAACAGGTAGGAGTGTGTCTTTGAGACTTGAAAAAAAACCAGAATAAATAGCATTTCCCTGAACCAGGATCTCATTTTCAGCCTAAGAACCATGAAAGTGTTTCATAAGACCCTCTAGGACCATAACAAGAACGACTCAGAATACATCCCAGGGACTCTTCCTTGCGAATAAATAAGCCAGATGAACGCGCTGTGCCATACTCCAATTCATAAAGAGAACCAGAGGGCAGACTGTAAACAGAAGGAAACTGCAAGAAGGCCAATAAAACGCAATTCTGATCTCATGCCATCAGCTGGACTAGGCAAAAGGGATAAATAAAGTCACAGACTTCTATATTTATGATCCCTTATTGTCGCGGTGCTCTTCTCACAAGCAAAATGAGCCTGGAAGGGAGGCGGCAGCGCTCCTGTCGAACGGCAGCGTTTAAGAAAGGGGAACCATATGGTTTCGAGTTGGCTCTGTTGTGGCAGCCAGGGAACTAATCCACAGATTTATTAGAGCTGGCATACGTAACGGAGTGGCAATGCTCCTTTCATTTGCTGCCAAGGAGTGCTCTGTGGTGCGGAGCTTTACCTTGAGCAGCAACTGCTTACTGGGCATATGGGTCTTATTTCTGCAAACGGGAGTGGAAGAGAGTCAATTTGCAAATCAAATTGGAATTCTCCTTCTCCTGCTGCTCCAGTTTACTAGGCAGACTTTAGTCATAGTCCAAGGAGTCCAAGGATTCGTGCCTCTTTTTTCTCTAATGAACTTGTTATCTTCATTTAGGACATCCAAATCGGAGGAATATGATGAGGGGAGAAGCTGTCCCTAAATCGTTGTCACTGACCAGATAAAAGTTATTGCAATAAGTACTTTACCTAACAGCTTTCTACCCTGCGCCCACTCGCTGAAAGACCTCCAGCTATTATCATTAGTGCTCCTGACACCCTGATTTTTCTTGAAAAGGTCACACAAAAGTGGAGAATGACAGATCAGAGTCAGCAATCTGCCCAAGGTGCACATGAGCATCTGGTAGGTAGTTTTTCACTTGGGCTATGAAGCGCTGTAGAAAAAAGATCTCAAGTATCCTTTGGGTATTTTCAAAGACGGTTTTTCGGAGTTCCCATGGGCTTACTTGGAAAGAGGTATCAAAGGCTTGACTTCTGAAAAGAGAGAGGGGGCAGGGGGTGAGTGATAGATGAACTGCCACCCTTTACAAGTGCAAATTCAAGCATGACCAGGGTTTGGAATCAGCCCAGTTGATGCTCAACACTGGAGAATTTTAGAGGAAGACAGTCTTAAACCTATTTCAAAGCTTTGCTATAAGCAGCAGCTGGATTCTCCAACAAACTGATATAATTTCTCTGGGAAGTTCTACCTGAAAACTGTGTCGATCTATTTTACAGCAGATACACCCCTACTGCCTTCTCTTCGGTAAAAGATCGTAACAAGGAAACTGGAAGCACTTTGTTAAGTTCAGTATTGGATCATACCACAAACCTACTGTGTTCAGTGTGCTTGACATGAGACACAGATGATGGTAGGACTGACCATGCAGTCTGTAATGGCCAGACTTACCTTCACACTCAGTTCCCGAGGGGTATGTGCCCAGAAACACCAGTGTATCCAGTAGCAGCAATAACCAATGAATACGACCGCTCCATCAGCCCCTGGAGCTAATCAGGAGTCTGCACGGAGTTTGGGGAATAAATCATTGCACTTTCAAAGGTTAACATTTGCCATCTCTCTCTGCAAAATGATTCCTCTGTGAAACCAAGTGTTGCTCTCGACACAAAAATATTATTGAAGAAGTTAAATTGTCCTCCTCAGGCTATGTTAAATCTGAAGATGGCATTCAAATCAATAAAGTACGAGTTCAAAGCAGACGGCAAAGACAGTTCAATCTACAGAGACTCCCATAGGTCACTCAAGCCTGCTGTGACCTTATTTCAATACATCTTTTATAAAATGGGTCAGAACAACACTTGTCTTTAAGAAGTAGTTGAGATATTTACAGTTCATTGTTTTCATTACTTGCTGCAGGTAAAACCCAGAAATACATCCTCTGATGTGAACTCAAAAGAATAGAATCATAGAATCATAGAATCATTACGGACTGGAAGGGACCACGAAAGATCATCTAGTCCAATCCCCCTGCAACAGCAGGATCACCATAGAAATAGATTTACATATAATAGCATGTTTCTATAGTAATATTTATAGTAGCATCTTGCCAGCAAATATATGCTTGAAGCTAGAGGGGTCCAATGTTCAAGCAGGTGTAAAGAGGTGCTTTGATTTCTGTCTGCCAAAGCTACATCACTCAACACATGTAACAACACACAGCACTAATTGCAGACAAACATCCTGGTTTTCATTCTCCCCTTGTGAAGAACAAACTTTGGGCTGACACCTCAGCAGGAGTCAGTTCCCATTTGTGTGACAGGGAACGAAGGGAGATGTATTTTCATACCTGAAGAGTCTCGTTATTGTGCTGAATTGCCACTCGTTAAAACGGCGCATACTTCTCGTTCTGCATATTGAAGAGGCAATAAAGCATCTGCATGCGTGTACGGACAATGAAAAATTAATTACAGGGGAATAATTCTCTATTTTACAACCTTAACTGATTGCTCTGATAGTAAAAATTCTTCATTCTGAAGTAAGCATCTACACACAAATATATTCATCTATATATTTGCATCATTGAACTAAAGTGCCATAAAGGAAAATTTCCGTCACCCACATCATGGAATTGATGTTTCTTTGACTGTATAAGTGGTTCTATTCCAAGAGGGGGGTTTTGAAAGCAAGTATCTAGAAAAGTCACGAGCCCTGTGTGTCTGAATTTGTCTGCAAGTTTCTACTATGACTATTATGAACACTGAATGATAAAAAAAATCAGATATCTGTCAAAATAGTTCTGCTTGCTGTGCAGAAAAGGGGAAGCAGAAAATAGTCAGTTATATCTGTACCGCATCACTGAAATGCAGCACATGAGCTAGCATTGGCCCACAGTAGCCCTAACATCATGTCCTCATCTGAAAGATAAATAACAAAACCAGCCTGATAAATTCAGAAGAAAAGGGGCATCTATTCACCAGTGAAGATGCAGATACTGCTCTGTGTCCTTTGAAGCTGCTTATAGGATGATGTGAACAGACAAGAAGCCTTCACATTCTCAGGCATCAGCTAATACGCCTGCTCTCCCTGACCTAATGAATTAAATCATTTGGAATTCAGAAGGTGATTCTCCCCAAAACAAGATCACCACCTAACGAAAGGAACAAACTGCCTTGTACATGCACACTGTGGGGGTCTCGTTGCTTCTGCTATAAAAGACTGTCCTGCCCCTTCTCAGCCTACACCTGGGGTAAAATTCCCTTTCATTTGTATGGTGTTTCTGAGGTCTGAGGAGTGGCCATTTATTGCCCATATCTAGCCACTGACTGATGGAACTGGCTATTCTCATCACTGCACTCTGTGCCTCTGCTGTGTCTATGGAGGAGTTCATCAGACACAGAGCGCACTCAGCTGGTGGGACACCCTGCCCTAGGAGCCAAGAGGGCTGACTTGGGGGTTTTATATGGACAGTGTCACCAGAAGTCCCCATCAGAGCTGGAAGCTAGTGAGATGAAGAGGAAGGTGAAGGTCTGGCTGCTCAGCTCCAGTCCTACCTCCTGCACTGGTAAGCACTGATTTGCAAAACCTTGAGGACTTCACGTTTAAGCAGACATGGGACTATTCCATCACAAAGAGCTACAGCTTGGCTGTGCTAACTATTTAGCACAGATCCTGCTAAGAATTAAGAAATATTTAGTGCTGGAGACACTAAATATATTACTTTAATTGCAGTCTCTCGAGCTCCCCAAAAATATTAGGCATTGGTTTTGCAAGTGTTGTAGAAAGCAGGTTTCTCTACAATGTGAGTAATAATTTAGACATTTTACATAAACAGGTCTTTTTTGGTTTTTTAGAAGAAGGGCTGTTCACTCAGTTTCAGTTATTTTTAAGTTAAAGATGCTGACTGAAAATAACAACAAAACCCCCCCAAAACTTGAAGATCTTTCTCCTCTGCTCACCCCATGTTCGAAACAAAACAGCTCATTGCAGCTCAGAGCCCGCACTTCTCTCTGTCAGTGAAAGAAACAGTTCCTCGCGGTACCCTCCAGCGCCGCTTGTAATCCATAATCAAAATAAATGACGGATCACAAGGCAGGATTTTTGTTTGCGGATCTCTGGAATCAGTGAGCGTATCTTAACACCCCTCATCTGTATCACTTTGTCCCCGGACCTGTTTGCTTGTTACAGAGGCCTGAACACCCTGATTTAACGGATTGCTGAGCGCTCCCGTTCACTTCTCTGTTCATTAATCTTCATGAAATAATATGGCAATGAGAACTGCTGGAGTTCTCCCTGTGCTACCTGCTGCACTCTGGGCTCTGGTGAGTAAGTGGAGAGTGTCTAACATGTGGAGAGGAAGGTTTAAGTCTGTCCTCCTTTATGCATTGGAGTGCCTACAGCCTCTGTCCCAGTGGGAACGTAAAGCCTTGTGTAGCCTGACTTGCTATGCGGTGCACATCCAGCAGATCCCTCTGCAGGCACGTTGTAGAGCAGGAAAAACAATGAGAGAAGTTACAGGTAACACAGAAACCAGCCTGCGTCTCGTGGTGAAATTGTGCTTTTTGTGGACAACATTCACATTCAATCTATTTCTCCAGACCTTAAAAACGGGGTCGTTCCAGAGCTTAGGGACATGGTTTTAGCAGGGGGTTTGGTAGAGTTAGGTTAATGGTTGGACTCAATCTTAAAGTTCTTTTTTAACTAAGTGATTCTATGATTTTTAGGGTAATGAAAAGAGTGTCCCATTCAGTCTTTTGCTGCAGCAAAGGTATCTACAGTCTGCACAACCTGTTCCTGACCACAGACACATCACATTTGACGTGCATTGAGAGTTTCACCCCTAGCTGGAAGCCCAGAAGGAACTGGTGAGACCACACCTAGAGAATTGTGTCCAGTTGCCTAATCCAGCCCAGGAGGCTGCTGTCCTGCTTTGCTGCAGGGACACACTGCTAACACACCAGCATCCTCATGCGGACGCTGCCCTTCTCCACAAAGCTGCTTTCCAGCTGTTTGGCTGGAACTTGCTCTGGCACACGGGGTTATTCTTACTTCATTTGCAGGGCTTTGCATTTCTCTTGGCTGAGTGTCACGGTGCTCCTATCAGCCTCTCCAAGCTGTTGAGCTCTCACTGAATGGCAGCAAAACCCACTTGGGGTATTGACTACTCCTTCCAGTTTTGCGCTGTTTAATTTTGAAGACCACTTTCAAACCTCAAGAGCGCCAAATCAGAAAGCACTGCTGTCTGTAAAAAAACCCTGACACCTCACTCTTGGTACTATCTCATGTGTTTTGCATCTTTACGAGTGGGTGAAGGTCCGTTTGTACGGGGTGAGACAGAGATTCAATGAACCTGAAGTGCTCAGAAGAGGCTGGTAAAATGTGACTACACTAGGGGTGTAGGGGATATTCCAACAGTGTCATGGTGTTAAAACTGATATGTCTTTTGTCCTAGTTCAGGGAGAGCAGTCTTCACACACAAAGCCAGATACAGACTTTTTCACATGGGAAATATTGTTCTGTCACATAAATAATATTGACTCTACATATTGTCAGGAGGTAACAAGATACTTGAAAAAACATAGACTAGTACTTCCTAGCTCAAGAGAAATTACATATTGAACAGTATTGGCTGTGTCCTAGATGGTAGGCAGATAAAGATGACATGCATTCATCAAACTACTCCCACACTCCCATGAGCAAATGGCTGCTATTTAGCTTCCCTTTCAATTGGAAATACAACTTCAAATTTATTTCATCCTTAACAGACACAATAAAGGGCTGACCCATGCTCCAAAGTGATTACTCTGCACTGTGTGTCAAGAGAGGCCAGAGGAGCCAGTTCAGATTGAGGCAACTAAGATTAGAGAGAATAGAACAGCTGATACTTCACAGAGTCACAGAACATTAGGGATTGGAAGGGACCTCGGAAGATCATCTAGTCCAATCCCCCTGACACAGCAGGATCACCTAGACCAAGTCACACAGGAACACATCCAGGTGTGTTTTAAATGTTTCCAGAGAAGGAGACTCCACAACCACCCTGGGCAGCCCCTTCCAGTGCTTTGTCACCCTCACAGTGAAGAAGTTCCTTCTGATACTTATATGGAACCTCCTGTGTTCCAGCTTACACCCATTGCCCCTCTGTCCTATCACTAGATTACATTGAGAAGAGCCTGGCTCCATCCTCCTGACACCCACCCCTCACATATTTATAGACATTAATGAGGTCACCTCTCACAAGGGGCAATGGGTGTCAGCTGGAATATAGGAGGTTCCACATCAATATGAGAAGGAACTTCTTCACAGTGAGGATGATGGGGCATTGGAAGGGGCTGCCCAGGGGGGCTGTGGAGTCTCCTTCTCTGGAAATGTTTAAAACACACCTGGATATGTTCCTGTGTGACTTGGTCTAGGGGATCCTGCTGTGTCAGGAGGATTGGACTAGATGATCTTTCGAGGTCCCTTCCAATCCCTAATGTTCTGTGATTCTGTGATTCTATTATTCCCTCACAACACTTCATCTCTCGTAGAACTGCATTTACTCCACACCTTCTTCAGGTTACACCTCACTTGTCTGAACAGGTTCAATTAGCAAATGTCACTAAGTAGGCTTGTGCTCACTGCAACAACCTGTCATCGCTGGGATTTCCTTGGGGCATTAATGTGCTTGGTATGAGAAGAGCAAAAAGTTTTAAGCACTTAAATATGAAGATTGGGGAAATGGATCTGAAATTTTGGGATACATCAAGATTTTCTTTCTGGGAAAGATGTAGTTTTATGAACTGTCTTCATGTGTTTTTGTTGTCAAGGTCTGTTGTAATTCTAAGCTCAAATCAGAAGAGCACTTAATGGCTGTGGCTGTGCTGCGACCAAATGAAAAACCAAGCCTTTTTGGAAGGATCTGATTGTGGGAGAAGTAGTCATTATGTTTTCTCCACACCCTGTGAAGCAATAGGAATTTCTTTATGCAGAACAAAAGATGACTGAAGATTTAGAATGGACTTACAAAAGAAGAAAGCAAAAGCAGAGACACACAGAGCTTTGTGGTTTTTTACAAAAACCACGAGTTTTTGTAGCTAAGTGGTAGATTGGAGGGGATTCTGCTTGGGGGTTCAAACTAAGAAGTAGACACCAAAAATTCCTGTGCCACCAAAGAGGATCCAGGATAAATGGCCAAAACATGCCAGAGGGAAGATGGAGGGGAAGTCACGGAAACATGTGGAAGTCTTCTTTCTTTAGCTCGGTCTCTGCCATGCCTCTGTATGATGAGTAGAAAAGAGAGGCCGTTGTAGAGTCCTTGCCAATGCAATGCAAGACTCCTGCACTGATGTTTGCAGGAATATTTGTATCATGCTCCAAACAAAATAATTTAGACCCCAGATGAGCACAGAGAGCAACACAACTAGATCTTGGGACCACTGTTTATGACCTCATGGTGATGGAGGATTTCTGCCCCAAGAAAGAAGAGCACAACGTGCTGCACAAGGGAGAGAGTTAGGACATTGATGTTGAGGCATTTAAAGCTCCTTCTTTTCACCCACACAGCACCCATCAGAGCCTTGGAGTAAATGGACACAGTTAATGGGATGCTCAGCTGATCTTTTGCTGGAGATGGGCCAAAGCAAGTGAAGTGACTTGTGCACATGGGTGACTTGTACGTTTGTGCTGCTCTAGCAACAAAACCCCAGCACATGCCTTGTCTCCAAATCAGGGCTTGGACATTCAATAGCCTGAGTTTGGGGAGGTAAAAAAGCAAATGCTGAGGGTGTGAATGAAAGCTTCATTTCAACCACAGCTTTTTGATATCAAATATCACAGACAAGGGGGGAAAAGGAGAAAGAAAGAGAAAGGAGGGCAGAAGAAAAGAGAGGATTGGATAAAATCTTGATGTGAATTTTACAGCTGAAAAGCATCGTTCAAGCACTTGCCTGACCTGACATTTATGACAAAGCATGTGGCAGGATGATAGGGTCTGTTCCTGCTGTTTTAACCTGCACCCACTGCCCAGGGAATGCATCTTATGTCAAAGGTTACCCATAAATGCCAAAATTGCCTTTGAGAGAGACCAGTAGGTTGCAGGAGAATATCAGCAGCACAGAGCCAGTCAAGACCCTCTCAGAAGGGTCCTGATCCTCCTCCCTTAGGTCTGATCCATGGTCTCTTAGACCATGGGCTGTGTTTCACCCTCAGTGCTGTACACAAAGTTACTGCAAGACCAGAACAGCCCTTCTTTTTGCTGATGGACCTTAGAGACATTTTATCCATCATGCAGCTCAAAAAACACTTTCTCCAGTGAAACCAGACTGGTCTGGCAGTAAAACTGCAGCACACTACCCTTTAGAGAACAGCCAGGAACTGCATCATCCCATTTACTCCTTTATCCCTGCCTTGGCTTTGTTGCAGTTAAGATGCTCAGAAGTAACCCCATGTTGTCTTCTGACTTGCAGAGTTTTTCAACTGAAAAACATTAAAATCTTCCAAATTCTTTATGTCTACTAAAGGGTAGGGGCAAGGCTGGGTATGAGCCGGCAATGTACCTTTGCAGCCCAGAAGATAAACCACATCCTGGGCTGCATCAAAAAAACGTGGCTAGCAGGCCAAGGGCAGTGATCTTTTCCCCCTCTGCTGTGCACTGGTGAAACCCACCTGGAGTGCTGGGTTCAGTTTTCAACACAAGAAGGACATGAGCCTTTTGGAGTGGGTCCAGAGGAGGTCACAAAAATCATCAGAGGGCTGGAGTGGGGCCTCTCTTAGTATGAGGATAGACTGCAAGGGTTGAGTTGTTCAGCCTAGAGAAAAGGCACCTGGAGGAGATCTTATTGCAGCCTTTCACTGCTTAAAGGGAGTCTGTATGAAAGATGAGGATGGACATTTCAGTAGGGCCTGCTGTGACAGGACAAGGGGTGATGGCTTTAAACTAAAAGATATTAGAGTCAGATTAGATACGATGATGAAGTTTTTTACAGTGAATGTGGTGAGACACTGGAACAGGTTGACCACAGAGGTTGTGGAGGCCCCGTCCCTTGGGACATTCAAGGTCAGGCTGGATGATGCTCTGAGCTACCTCATCTAGTTGAAGATGTCCCTGTTCACTGTGGGGAGGTTGAACGAGATGACCTTTTAAAGATCCCTTCCAACCCAACATGTTGTGTGATTATAAGAAAGGAAAATTGTATTTTCATATATTTGAGGTAAAAATTACTCATTTTTCTATTTGAATATTGGTAACTTTGGTGTTTTCTGAAATCCTGGCTCCTGATAAACAGAAATGATCATTTTTCCCCTTCAATGAAAACCAAGAAGGGGTTTTTTTGCTCTAGTTGACAGAGGACTTTTCCAGGTGTGAAGCTCTTGGTGAGAAATCATCTCTAAATTTGATAACTAACAAGGTCAAAAGCCTTGGCAGGTGCATATTGAGAAGGTTTCATGAGATTCAAACTAGTTATCTTGCTGTATGGTAGCAGAGGACATGAATTAAGTCCTTGAAGGGGAAAAATTGCACTTTGAAATGACTGCGAGATCTACTCGAGCTGTCTATAAATTAAGAGACCTTCTCTCAACTCACAAATAGAACAAATCTTTTAACAAGTGTTAAAAATTAATAGGAAGAGGAGAGAAGGAGATCAAAGCTATGGTAGGTGCTTCAGAAAACTGTCAAAGCATCGACAGAAGAAATCTTTCAGCTTTAGTTCACAAGAAAAGCCCAGAAAAGCATTTCCCCTTTGGTGAAATGAAATGGGTTTAAATCAAATATAAGAGAATTCAAAATGAAATGTCTGTAAGGGAAGAAGCATCTTAATTCTTCTCCTACTGGGGAAAACTGGACTGAAATCTGAAGCTGACACCTAGTTGCCCTCACTAGTGAAGAGAGAGGGCACATGATGTCCTTTAGAACAAGATGCACACTCTCACATGCAGAGCGTGCACTTAGAATTATCCCACCGGGATCAAAGGATTTTGGAAAGAAGTTATCCTGGCTGCAGGTCCCTCTTTCCACGCTCCTCAAAGCAGATTTTCACGGTGTTTATTCCAGAATAAAATCTGCTACGGAGAGGTCACGCGCTTTTTGTTACTCATCTTGATTTATTCGGCTCCTGGCATTGCTGGGCGATGGGTGCCATGACCCATTCATGAACAGCCATCACTACTTCTGGGTAAAGTTCCCTTCTTGTCGTCTTCAAAGAAAAGGAACCTCAGAGAGTGGGTCAGGTCAGCAATTCTTGGAGATAGACTGACTGTGAGTGTGAAGTACTTTGAACAGTCTAACTCAGGCTTCAGAAATACAAGGAGGAAGAGGCAGAAATTCTTCATTCCTTCAAAGCTCACCTCTGCCAACTCTCAGAAATCCAAGGATGTGCAAAACAACATCTTGCTGATGCTGGAGCTACATGTCATGTAACACCAACCACCAAGACAGAAACTTTTGTGAGAGCTGAGGAGAGTTCAGAGATTCTATCTGTGTCAGAGAGGGATTAGTAGAGTTCAACCACATTTGCAGTCCTACAGAAGTCCAGATGCTAGGTGGTGTTCTCAGGTAGCCATCTGGGCTTATACTACAGTTGGAAAGAAGCTGATGTCCCCAGTGAGACATTTGCCCTTCTCTCCCTTAGGCAGAGTCCTCTGTCAAACCGAAGTCAGACTCTTAACTACTGGGAACCTGACACTGGAACAGAGGAATCTCACCCCGCACAAATTGCTTGCCCAAGGTCACACAAGCAGTTCCGTGCAGAGATGGTTCCTAAATTCAAGTTGAGCTTAGGCACTTCTTTGTCACTGTTCCCTGGCAACAAGATAAGACAAAGCTTCAGAGCTTGTGTTTGGCCTTGCATCTCTTGCACGCACGGCTAGCAGAGACCCACGCAGCCTGTGATGAGCCTTGCAGCATGCACGCAAGCCGGAGAAAGATACAGGCAGGTCACAGAACGCCTCTATAACTGCTTTAAGGAATAAGAACTACAAAGGATTAAGAAAAAAAGACGGCTCATCTAAACCTTTCACAGCTCTCGGTAGAGCAACGAGATAGTTTATTTTAGGTCCCTCCTACCAACAAGTATCATTTTGATTTGTATGAGCAAAATGGAGACGATTAAGCTTTCAGAACTTGGCAAAACCAGCCAAGGCTTTGTTTAGCAATGAACAGTACTTTCAAAGAACTGTTTTAGTTTCCATCCACCAGGGTGGATGGACACTTCCAGGTTTTCTGCCACTTTTTTTCTGACTTTTTTCTATTTTGAGACAACTACGGAAAAGAAAATGACAGGGAGCTGAGAGTTGTCCAACAGCTTTCAAGAGGAGGTAAGAGTTACTGTCCCTCTCCAACCAAGCACCAATGAAATACTGCACAGCCTGTGGCTCTTGGACAGTTTGACACCATCTAACTCTGCTGAACTGCTGCTGATTTACGCCAGCATTAAGAAGGGCAGGACGAGAAAAGAGTCTGACACCATAAATCTTTTCATTGAGTGACACTTTGAAGGGCTCGTATATCTCTTTTGAAACTAAGATCTGGACTCAAAATACAGGTGACCTAAAGAAAGGCTTATATGTCCCAAAGCCTCTTCTCTTTCCTCAGATATCGTTTGCTTTAATAGAAAATATTAACTCGTCCTACAGAGCCTGTCTCCATGGACTCACAAAGGCATTTACAAGCCAAAGTCCCATTGACTGCAAGGCTAACACCTCCAGGATATTTACTTAATATAACCTACTGATATCAAAGGGACAACATTTTCATGAGTTACACAGCAATTTAGCAGCCAGATTTTCTTTCAGTGTCGAGGGAATAAGGTTTCTAAATCATTTGTGAAAGCATCAGCCTTTATAGTTCATTACTGATATTGCAAAAAATGAAACGAGAGTTGGCAGGCCATGATCTGACCACGCAAAGACACAGCTCTGAGCATTAGAGGAGATGTTCATCATCGTGTGCTCACTGGCTCTGCCAGGGTCTTTGAGCAAGGCACAAGATGAAGCTGTATTTTACTCCATGCAGCATATCCCCCTTCCTGTTGTGCTGGAGACAGAGTAATAAAGCAGGTGTGGGTCCATCCTGCCCCAGTACATGCATTTTTCATACGACGCTATCAGACTCTTGCATTTGCCACACGCACCTTCCTCCAGCTTAGCAGTTCAGACAGATCAGCAAATGAAAGCAGCACCTCAGCGAGGTGGCTTCTCCAGATCTCTGTTTCCCAGTGTTGATTCAAAATGATTGAGACACTCTCATAGGACTCCCTGGGTTGCAGGAAGGTGCTGAGCATCACCCCATTTAGCAGCGCTGCAGAAGACCTCAATTTTGAATATGCTTTTAGAGAGAGTTCATTCTTCCTTGAGGCCTTTAGCATCTGGACAGGTCAAATGGATCCCATTATGGAAAGACAGAAAGGTGCAGGACCACTTTCAGCTGAACACAAGGACTACTACAGTGTTAAGCTGTGCTGTAATGATGTGCAGTTTTAATGAGTTAATGGTGGCGCAAGATCTTTAACTCAGGTAATCTTATCTATGATAGGATCTGTGTCACTTCAGATTACACACCCACAGTGAAGCTCTGAGCATCTAACAAATTGTCTGAAACTCTCATTATAGCATTTGGAGTCTAGTAAGCAGAGGTTGTGGTGCAACCCATCCAGCCAAAGACAGGCTGCACTGACAAGAGCCTCCGTTTGAACAGACCTATTTCTACTACAAAGGGAACCTAAACTCACTCAGTTCATGTCCTGCAGAGCAGTACTTCAGATGAATCCCAGCCAAGCATTCCAAACAACTACAGTCTGATTTATTACATACAGGAAAGGATTAAAATTACCCAGCTTGAACGACTCAGATCAAGGTGTGGAAAGTGTTCTCAATCACAATAGACCTCAACTACACAAGGACATACAGCTTTATATCCAGAACAATCCACCAGTTTACAAGTACCAGCCTGACCAGCAGGCAGTTTGCCTACAGATCTCCACACAAGTGTGGAGACTTCTCAAGTCAGAATGAGACTGGAAGTGTCCATTACCTCCACCTCAGACACACTACACTTGACCACATGTCATAGTCAAACTCACAAGTTTTACCTAGCAGTGATGACAAAACTGGGGATCTGCTGGTGACAATTTTACTCATCCTTAAAACTGCATTAGCAATTAGCCTACCAAAATATTAAAGACAATAGTCACAGCTTCAACACGACACACATGGTGATTCAGAAACTGGAAGTGTAACTAATTATAGATGGAATTTTGCAGCAAATACATCGCTAGGGCTTGAGACAGTATTTAAAGGCATGTGTGGGCAGTTACAAAATACTTCCAGAAACCTGAACAAAGGACTTTGCAGCAGATTATAAAACTAATAGAGCTTTGAAGAGCAGAAGGAGCAGGTTAGCCATGTCCTTTCCTCAAACCGTATTACTACACTGTCACTCACTTAGCAATGGATTAAAGTCTTTGTACTGGAATCCTATTAGAGGCTAACACCAACACAATACAGATTCTGTGTCTTGGAGGTGCAATGTTGCAGCTGTGTCCTACATTGGTAGAGGTAGCAGGAAAATTTCATCTCAATAGTGCAATGAAGTTAGAATAGAACATCTCTGCACAATTTTTTATGTATCTGTTGCTATCGTTCCCCTGCCTTCATATGTTTCTCTTTTCAAAGCTAATAAGCACACATATATTAAAGTATTAATAATTCCAGGAAAGAGGGCAGAGAGGGGCATTTGTACTTGTGCACAAAGGCTGGATTATGTTGTGTGCTCCAACCTCCCATCCTCCCAAAGGAAGGATTAACATCCAGTTGCCCTGCTGCAGTAGAGCACTAAAGCGTAGCCCCATCACCTTATCCACTGCTTTTTCCCTTAGTTGTAAATTGCATCCTTTGTCCCCACAGTCCATAATTTCTTCATCCCACTCACTCCTGTATATAGAAGAACAAGAAAATATCAGCAAAGTAATCATTATTCAATCAGTCTAAACTGCAGCAGAACTGCCCTGTGTGGATGCACAAAGCCAAGGTGCAGTCTTGCCTGAGTTATTGCAAGGACGCAGAGGTGTGTGTCGATATTGATCTCACACAATGGCTCTAATATCTTTCCCTGAACACCAGGATGGACTCCAGCTGTGCAGAGGGGAAGTTCAAATGATAGAGTAGTTTAGATTGGAAGGGACATTAGGAAAACTTGTATAGCAGTTGTGTAGATAAGGACAGGCTTAAGGCTTAAAGTTTAGAAGTAGGCTGGATACAGCAGGGTTAATGGTTTAACTTAATGATCTTGAAGATCTTTTCCAACTGAAATGATTCTACGGAGAGCTGAGCTCCAGCCCTGACTAAAAGTCAAGGCTGATGCAGATATGCACCTGCAGACCCTTCAGTGCCTAGGCAAGAGCAAATTAAAGCCAGCAAACTCACACTTCAGAAGATGTCCTCAAAGCCTATGTTGTTTTGGTTACGAGCAAGACTAAGGCTTTTCAGCTCCCATTTTTAACATACAGTAACCCTCTGCATTGTATCCTAGGTCACATCCACTAGACACAAGTGGATGGATACCTTGGATATAAGTCACCCCAATCTGGACAGATTGCTGAACCTCACCCACTGTACATTAATCAATACAATTGGCAGGGACCCAGCTCCATCTAAAGAAGACGTCTCCTGTTTGGGCCATCTCTCAGTTCCACTGCCTAGATCTCTACTAAGGGTAATAACATAAAGCTGTACTGTGTATACATACTGTGTATACATAACCTAAGGGAACATCTAAATATATGGATCCCTTCTCAAATGGGACTTAACATGATCTCTGCTAAACAATTTTTCAATTATCTTTAGATTTCAGTGTTCAGTAGATGTGGGGGGTTTTTGCTTGGCCTAACTTGCCAGCGATTTATTTCTCCCCAAAATTTTACATTCTCTTTAAACAGTACTAAATCTCATGCAAACCAGGGGAGTGCCCAGGTAGTCCAAGAAGTTTCTGCACACCACACAGAATCACACAGAATCACGGAGCATTAGGGCTTAGAAGGGACCTTGAAAGATCATCTAGTCCAATCCCCCCGCCACAGCAGGATCACCTAGACCAAGTCACACAAGAACATATGCAGGTGGATTTTAAATGTCTCCAGAGAAGGAGACTCCACCCCCACCCCCCCCGGGCAGCTTGTTCCATATAGAACTAAAGTTCAAATCAATCTATATATTACAGCGGATGCACCTCAAATGCATCCTCAGGAGGCTGACAGACAACCTCACTAAGCACAGCAAGGCCACAGGCACATTCACTTACAAATCTGAACCAAGCCCTTCTGCCAAGGAGGTCTCAGAAGGAACAGAAGGAGGTGAAGTCCTCAGCATCTCAGCACGTCAATTGCTCCAAAATGAGGTGAACCCTTTACTACAGAGAAGGTGCAGCTTGCCACAGCAACGACTTTTCTATAGCACAACGGAACATCTTACTGACTGACGCTAGAATACGGGTCATACCAGGAGTGCCTATGAACCTCACTTCCTTTGGGAGCTCATCTATGGGAATCTTCTTAAAACCACCCAAGCAAAGCCATTCTGCATACCTTGCTTAGATTTCTGGCATTATTTCTCTGCTTCAGGCTTGTCAAAGTAGATTTTTTAAAAACAAAGCCTCCAAGAATCATGTCAATACTAATGGCAATTTCTGTTAAGAGTCGCCCAGATTACTGTTTCATTTTATCCAGAAAATAGTTTATACAGTCTCTTCCTCAGTAGAACTGTCTAGGAGCTAATGCAGACAATCTTTGATAACTTGTCTCTCTGCCATGACAACATCTCTTGTCCAGTTTCCATTTATTAATGTTTATTGTTGTTGGTTTTAGGCTCTTCGCAGCAAAACACTGTGTTATAAAGAGATTGAAAGTGCCATAACAGACACAGGTGACTTTATGAAGAGCAAAACAGCTCTACATTTCCAAGCAAAATTCTACATGGTGCACAGCAAAACCTGATGGACTTGCATTTCTCAGGTAATAGCGTCAGTGCTCACAGTCCCAAGTGTCATTGTTTTATTTCATATTTAGAATATTGTTTGTAGAGACTCTAAAGATGAGCCTCTGGGGATAAACCTCTCTTCTGTTTGTCTGATAATATAAACTTCAAACAGGTTTGCAAACAAGACCTAGCTGAATCATCAGGATGTGCTGCTTGGTCTTTTCATTAGATTGCAAGATCAGGCATTTTGGTCTATTTTTTAAAAGTCACAAATTTTACCTCAATGAAGGTTCTTCTTTTCCTAATTATCATTGGTTTATGTATGCACCCATACATGAGACTAGTGTGGTTCCTCATCAACTGGAGCCATGCTGAAGCCTGAGGATATACTTTGGGGAGATCATGTCTTTGTGACCAGTAGGAGCCCACTGGATTTAGTGGTTAAGAACTCTGTTGCCTAAAATATACATAAGGTCAGACTGCATTGCTGTGCAGATGTTGAGCCTTGTCCTCCAGGAGTGAATGCTAGAACTCAGATAGCACTGTAAGTAAAGCAGTTTGCTGCTTCTGTAGGAACACACCTCTACCAAAGTGTGTTGGGGACAGGCCATGGGTCACACTGTCCCAGTTTAGGTCTGTCACCCCATGACACACACCCCAAAATCACTAGAAATGGATTAATCTCTTTAGCTCCATTCCTTACATTCCCTTTATGGTTCAGAAAAGGAAAACGTATACTTCAGTGTCACTATCTGTCCAGTTTCACACATCTGCTTTCTCCAAAACAGGTCAGTGCCCTAGACATAGCCATTTGCCTTCTTCGGCTTTCACTAGCCAGCTGAATCCAACCCTGTGTACAATTTCTCTACACAGTGTTAAGTGGTGTTCGTAGCCCAAACTCTGATCCACCCAGGAAACTTCATTCCCTGTTCTGGACCAGCTGGGACACAGAAGAACAGATTTTTCCAGAGAATTAGGCTCCTATTTAAGTAGACAACAAGAAGGAATTCTCAATTATCTGTTTCTGCTCAACAGAACTCAGTACCTTCACACTCAACAAAAAAGCAATCAGAGAATGGCTGCTGGAAGATTTGGTGGAAGTCCATCTGAAAATGCAATAAAACAGGAAAAAAAAGCTTTTCTTTTTCTTGTAACAGGTTATGAAAACCTTTTCAATGCTAGGGGCTTGGCAATTCGTCTCACCCTACAACTACCTCCAGTTGTGAATAAGGGTAGCAAAGGTAGTTCATAGTGAGAGGTGCCCCTGCCCATGGCAAGGGACTTGGAATGAGATGATCTTTTAGGTCACTTCCAACCCAACCCATTCTATGATTAACTGATTCTGTGACTTATAAGTGGACAACTGTGTGGAGCATTTTAGGAGGAGTGCAATGATTGTACTGATCTCGTAACTTGAATAAATAATAAAGACCTGTGACAACTGCAGAGTAAAATTCAGGACAGAAGTTCATGACTAAATGACTAACTGTGCATGTTTGTTGTTTAATCTAAGTCATAATTCTGTTTAAAAATTAAAGCCTAGATCATTAGCTGGTAAACCACATTTTACTTCCACCTAATTTATAAGTCTTGAGGTGTTTGGACAGGGCTGAACATGAGCAAAAAATAATGCAGCCTCCTTTCATTTGCTTTTGGTGTGGTACATGAAGTGTTCTCTTCATTTTAGAAAGGTTTTTCTTTGTGAATCAACATCATTAGCAATCAAAGAAACAGCTATGAGCATTGAATGCAAATGTTTGAACTATAATTTGCATGTCATTAAAAAGCAGGCTGGCAGAGTTTGGTCATAAAGTTTACTTTGAAATTTCCTGTTGCTGTTACAGCCCGAGTCATGGCAGCAACGGTGAGGTTCTCAATTCCACCCCGGCTTTAGGGAGGTAGGGGTCACATTGAGCACCAGGAAGGCAGCCTGGGTCTTGCATAAACCTCTGCTCACACAAGTCTCCCTTGGTGAGGAGGTAGAATTTGGATCCACTCCAGCAAGTTCTCCATTTTTCACTCTGTGTTCATCTTTGTGCACTGGTCAGAGCTCCATTTTGTTTCTCCCCTCTCTCGTTACTGCGTAACTGGACTGCCAAGGCACCTCACACACTGAAGATGCTCAAAAGGCTCTTGCAAAGAGGGCATTGAGCTGATGTACAAATCCAGGAGATACCAAAAGGTGCCATAGAATCATAGAATCATTAGGGATTGGAAGGGACCTCGAAAGATCATCCAGTCCAACCCCCCTTCCACAGCAGCATCACCTAGACCAAGTCACACAGGAACACATCCGGGTGGGTGATGGAGACTACCCAAGAGTGTGCAGAAAATGCTCTCCAGTGCCTGCAAACAAGTCCTCAAAATGCAAGTCAAGTATCCAGAGGCTTAGAAACCAAGGAATAGCAATAGGCAGCTCTCACTGACTCGGTAGATTGTCTTGAGGAAGTGTAATTGCCTTGTACAATAAAGAGACACACAAAACCCAAAATCAAATAGCAAGTCAA
This sequence comes from Rhinopomastus cyanomelas, assembly GCA_013400115.1. Lineage (NCBI taxonomy): Eukaryota > Metazoa > Chordata > Aves > Bucerotiformes > Rhinopomastidae > Rhinopomastus > Rhinopomastus cyanomelas. The sequence goes on along the minus strand of VXBP01000934.1, from coordinate 1,086,120 downwards.
ACAAAACTGGTTACCTCGGCTAGTCAGGTTTTCTACATCTCAACTTCATTATCTGGGTGGTTATTTTCATCATCTCAGTGAGTCGCAATAATCAGCAGAGTCATGAACCAAACCAACAGCTGGGGAAAATAACTGATCTCTTTGATTAAAAATAATCAATAATGCAATGTGAGAGGCTCCAGCGGAGAGGAAGGGCTGACGACTCAGGGGGCACGATGAAAAAGGCAAAGTGAGCAAAATGCAGAGCAGCCTTCCCCCTCCATCTCCTGGGGCTGCAGGCGGGTGGAGCAGGGATGCGGCTGCGGCTCGCAGGCAGGTGCAATAACTCTGTTGAATATTGCAATCTATAGTTCACTGACCCCAAATGATTACTGCACTCCTCTCATGCGTTCAGTCATTTTCTGTCCTGATATTCAGAGGGATTCAAGTGGGCAACCTGAAAGAAGTGAAACTCTTTAGCTCTGCTTAGAAAAATTAATAAAAAGGTGAAATTCCATCCCTCTGAGTCCTCTTGTAATTTTTTAATGTCATATTGGAGAGTTGGCTCTGAAGTCTTTTTCAGATCTAGCCACTGGAGAAGCCAGCTGACAGATTCACTGTGAAAGGCCTCGTGACTAGGGAGAGTTTGGGACAACACTCAGAACAACCTGCCAGCAGACAACCTCAGGGTACGCCTGTGCTCCTGCTCAGAAAGGTGCGGAGGGACAGGCTGAGCCCCTGAGATCACTCTCATGCTCCCACACTTTGCAGAAGCCCAAAAATCCCCACTGTGGTCAAGCAATCAGCTTGATGACTATTGTCAATTGACTAATTGCCTAAGGACAAATGACAGGAATTTCTTCAAAGAGAATAAATCCCCAGAAGAACGAGAGCACCAGGAGTGCAGGATTAATCGTAGGATTTGATGATTCCAACACAAACAATTCAGTGATTCTGCGAATTTGCACAGGCAGGATTTTTCTGATGAATCAGGCAAAGTTGAAATTGCATTGTTTTTCCCTCTTTTTCATTTCAGGAGAAAAAGGATAGGTTTTGAGGCAACTGATGTCTCTTTGGTCATCACGACCATCCCTGGAGTGGAACAGCAGAGAAGAGACAGGTTTCCTGGTTGTCCTGGACCACCTTGTGCGGTCCAGTGTGTAAGCTACTCCAAAATGGTAGAGATGCCTGAGCCTCTGGATGAAGGGGGCTTCTCAGGTGCTACTCTGTCCTCTAGGCTTGCTGATCTTCCCATCTGTTCCAGTGTGATCCCATAGGTACCAGTCAGCTGGCAGCTGACAAACAGCACCATCCTCAATCCAACCACCTAGCTTATCCCGAGGCCAGAATGCAAAGTGAACAGACTGTTAATTGTTCAAATATTCACCGTGTGAAGCAGTTTCTTCTGTGAATATTTCATACGGGCAATTTTTAAGTAAATTGCTACTCACTCCTGAATCTGCTCTGCCCAAAAGATGCCACCTGTGCTGGCCCCTACAAATCACACAAACACTGGTTTTCCCAGTGAGGTCTTTAGTTTGAAGAAGAGACTGAGAGGAGACCTCATCACTCTCTACAACTACCTGAAAGGACGTCGTGGACAGGTTGGTGCTGGTGTGAGAACAAGCAGTTGTTGATAGAACAAGGGGGAATGGGTTCAGGTTACAACAAGGGAGGTTTAGACTTGATGTTAGGGAAAATTTTTTCACAGAAATGGTGGTCCAGCACTGGAATGGGCTTTCCAGTGGGAGGTGGTTGAGTTGCCATCTCTGGATGTGTTTAAAGATAGTTTGGCTGAGGTGTTGAGGGATCTGGTTTAGGGGTGAACTTATAAGGTAGGGTAGATGGTGAAACTCGATGATCCCAGGGGTCTTTTCTGTCCAGTGTGATTCTGTCATTCACAATACAAGGTGGACAGCTTATCTGTAGCTTTGTATTCCCTCCTACTTTTATGGCAGGCTGCGGCACTTTCTGTTGTTGACACTGCAGTCCAGAAGAGCTTTAACTGTGCACAGCTCCACAAGCATGTGCTCCTCCAGTAGTCAGCAGCTAAAGCAAAGCAGAGTCAACTGGTATAAACATCAAATGCAGCCCACACAGCTGAAGTGCACAAAAACGTTTGGCACAGTACAAAATTTACAGCAAGGCTCCTAGCACAAGATGCACCACAGCAAAATCTTTGTCTGACCAAGTGTTTGATATTCTCATGCAGCTGTTACCGCTAACAGAATTCATAAGTCACATTCCTTCAGCAAATGTAACTTGAAAGGGGACCATTCACTTCGTATTTACATCTTATATAAACTTTCCCAGGAGAAACCCTGTAGAGGATGCAGCCATCCTTGCCAGCCAAGGGAGACAAAAGCCCGCTTGACAGTGGTCTAAAAGATTTGGGCTGAAGGATGCAAAGGAAATATTAACGTTTTTTCACCATGTTTGCCAAGTTTCCACTGCAATCAAGCTCTGTCGGGAACCTAGGTGCCACTCTAAAGCAAACGCAGTAGCAGCGTGACAGCATCTGGATGTACAACTGTGACCAAGGGAATAAGACTTAGAGGATCCCAGCTGATGATCAGGATGTGCGAAGGGAGATAGCAGGGGATTCCTAGCAGGATGCCAGCTGCTGGCCATACGGGGAAAAGAAAGCAAATCCATCTGACACTGCCAGTGCCACCCCATCCTGTGCTACAAAACTCCTTCACCTTCAGAAAATGACATTTCTGTTTTCTTAGATGGCTGTATGAGCAGCACAATGGGGAATCATAAGACCACCCCAACTATTAGATTTGAAACAGCTGAGGTTATTGCTCTTCAGCTGACACCCAGGAGTTAAATTTTATCTGCTGCAAAGCAAAAGAAAATCAGTTTGTGGAGACTGTCTAGGGAGAGTACAAAGAGCAGAGTGGGGGCATCCATGAGGGCAGCTAATGCATCTCAGCCGGGATGCTGCCACCACCTACACTGTCCTGATCCTTTGGATGGCAAGGGGATGTCACGCCTCATTCCCTGTGGGCTTAATTTTCAGCTACAGTTATCTCAGCTTCTGTCCTGCAAAAACTTCTTTCCTCACAGCTAGAAGATATTACTTTTAAGCAAGACAGACCTCCTGAGAGAGAGCCATCACTTTCTGCTTCCCAGCAAAGCCCTCCAAGCTCCTAAGGGAAACTTCTGATAGGAAACATTCCTCAGAACTGGGGAAGACAACGTTAATGTGTAGAAGCAAAAATTAGATTTGTTCTAGCAGAGGTGTGAATCTCGAGACACTTTGCGTTAGGTTTTAGATGACAATATTGACAAAACTTGACTTAACCCAAGGAGGGATTTAAAGATCTAATACTACCTCTCTTGTAGTCACCAATTTAGGACTCGGCACAGCTCGTACTTGCTGCTTACCAGCAGGACACCTCAAGGTAATTTGATTCTGTCAATAATGTAAGACTTTTTCTAATCACAGCAGACTCCCTCACCAGATGTTGTGCTCTGGAAGCCCTCACTGTGGTTTCTCTCACTGTGCTGCCTTTGTAAACGATGCAGCTCATAGCTGCCATGTACAGCGCCGCATGTTAAAAATGAAGACATTTTATATGAAGCTTTGAACACTTCTCTGAGGGGAAGCTGCTGCCTTATTTAGACTGCCAAAACCAGGATTGAATCTAATAAAGCTGCAGTGAAAGAAATGTGGAGGAGAGAAAACTTGTTTCTTCCCACAAGGAGGTCCTTCCAGCCCACTGCCTGGAGGAGACAGGGACTAGTCCCTTAGGATTGCTCATGTGCTTTTGGAGATTCAGTGGGAATCACAAGTGGCAGGGTTTTGTCACAGAAAACAAGCTGAGCAGTGCTGCAGAGAGCCAAACAGCTTTAAAGGTTTCTGACAAGTGTATATTGTCATCTGCATTCAGAGGAACAAGGTGTCACTAGAGCTGCTACTGGCAGCTTCTGTCTGAGCGACTGGAAGGTGCTGTTAACCAGTCAAATTCATTACTTTGCTCTCTGTAGAGATTTTGCCTTCAGAGAAGGAACTCTCCATCACTAACACTCCTAAGCCTGCTGGGGGCAGGGGAGTGGGTTGGGGTGATGTCCATATCTAAAGGTCCCAAAACACCCTCCCCTCTCCTGTCAGGACCACAAGGAAAGGAAGCATCCAGAAGGTGAATCTTTCAGCTGAACTTGTCCCTAATCTCCTGGTTTGGAGAGCACTCATTTGAGTGTCAGGAGTCCTGTGGTCCCTAATCTCCACTTCTTGGATGAGTTCTCCTCTCCTTCTATCACCTGTTCTGTACAAACACAAATGTGCTGCAGGAACTGCAGCCAGACTCCCCTCTGCACTCCCAATCCCAGTTGGGTACCACAGTCTCTTTCTCCCATTGCTGCTGAAAGGAAAGCAGTTCAGGTCGTTTTCAGGCATTGCAAAGCTGATGGGCATCCAATTGATTTTGGCCTTTTTATTTGAATAAAAGTTTACATTTGTCATTGAAGTTGCATTAAAAGCCTGTGAATTAAACAGCGATAGAAAATCCATTTTGTTGACACTTTGCATTAACAGGGGCTGAACACTTCAGCCAGTCAGTGATTAATATTAAAGATTACTTTCTCTCTGGCTGATTTATTTGTCTGCTGTACAGTGCAATTAAGAGAATAAAGCATTTTTCAGCTGAGAGAGAAGCAAGGAGATAACCATGCTGCTGTGTTAGCAGCACCTCTATCGGATCAGACCTACATCACAGGTAGATGCTCAACCTGCTCCTCACAAGATCTGGGTTCCCAGCTTCGTGATGCCTCCATATCTGTGCAAGGTCCAGCTGTCTTTAATCACAGCCTGCTCCCCTCCACATATGCTTCTCTATCAGGCTGTCTCTTAAGAAGTTTTTTTGCTTCCCAACATGCTCCAGGCCCATCCCAGGCACAACCCCACCTGTGTTGTGAGACTGCAACCTCCTCCTTCATATGTCATATTGTCAGTAAGTGTAAACCAAACCCAAGGATGAATATTTATGCAACAAGCATATCCAAAATTTGTTACACAAATCAGAGAATGGAAATAAAAAAGAAACCCTAAAGTAAATTAAAATCCACAAGAACACACAAGTAACAGTGTGAAATATCTTTTCTCCAGATCACAGAACATTAGGGACTCGAAAGATCATCCAGTCCAAATTCCCCACCACAGCAGCATCACCTAGATCCAGTTGCACAGGAACATATCCAGGAGGGTTTTAAATGTCTCCAGAGAAGGAGACTCCATCACCACCCTGGGCAGCCTCTTCCAGTGCTCTGTCACCCTCATTGTGAACAAGTTCCTTCTCATATTGATGTGGAACATCCTATGTTCCAGCTCTCACACATTGCCCCTTGTCCTATCATTACATGACATTGAGAAGAGCCTGTTCCCATCCTCCTGACACCCATCCTTCATATATTTATAAATATTAATGAGGTCACCCCTCAGTCTCCTTTTCTCCAGGCTACAGACACCCAGCTCCTTCAGCCTCCCCTCATCAGGGAGATGTTTCGCTCCCTTCATCATTTTTGTTGCTCTGCTCTGGACTCTCTCAAGCAGTTCTGTCCCCTTCTTGAACTGAAGGGCCCAGAACTGGACACAATATTACAGATGTGGTCTCACCAGTGCAGAGTAGAGGGGGAGGAGAACCTCTCTCAATCTGCTAACCACCCCCCTTCTGATCCACCCCAGGATGCTGTCTTTTACACAAGGGCACACTGCTGGCTCATGGTCATCCTGCTGTCCACCAGGATCCCCAGATCCCTTTCTTCCACACTGGTCTCCAACAGGTCAGTCCCCAAGCTAATGTTGTCACCTCTCCACTGTAAAAAGACCTACTAGACCTCAGCAGGAAGTCACAGAGACAAAATGAACCACACTGCATTTTTGTGTTTATCATAGAACATCCTGCACGACAGCAACTAAAAGTCTGATGGAGAAAAGCTGTTCCTATACCAAATGTTCAACAGCTCTAACAAAGATTTATGGCTTCTCCTGTATTGGTGCTGTTTCTCTTAACTCAGCTGAGTTTCCTCAATCACCAATAGAGATCTGAAAGAAAATGTAAGCAGAACCAGGCTGGTCTGCAGCAGACTGCACCTCATTTCACAGAACCACATCTCCTTAGACTCAACACCATATCCCTTCCCCAATACCCCACTGCATTTTGTGTTTTCCTCCTGCAGCATCCTTAGCACCTCACTTGGTCCTTCTTACACAGCCACCCGAGTTAGGTAGCGTAAGCACCAGCCATGATGCCCTTCATGTGCAATTAGACTCTTACCAGTAGATAAGCTGAAATATGAAAGCAAGTGTACGGCCTTGGGAAGACACTTGAGATCCTTTTAAATTGCCATGTTCAGGCAACAGCTTGTGACAAGGGAAGAAGGTGCAACACAACGGACCTGGGTTTCACTGAGCGCTCAGAGACCTGACTTTTCCCGCAAGCCAGGAACCGGCTTCAGAAATGATTTCTCCAAATGCCACTTGCCACAAAGCCAGATGCAGATCCTATAGCACCAATCTTGCGTTTCTTTGAAGCTGGATGCAAAGCCCTGGACAACCACTGCAGCTTCATAGGCAGTTTAACTAATGTGATAAAGAGCCACGAGTGTCAACAAGAAGGGCAGCAACATAAAATAGAGTCAATGACTTCCTACAGTGGAAGTTACTGCTCACATCTGCTTTTATTTCAACACACACAGATTCAGGTCTAGAATATTCTCAGGAGAATCTTTGAAGCTAGTCATAGGGTAAAATTAACACCTACTGATCCATCCAGATTTCCACAATTGCATTTTCTAAAAATATTGACAGCGCAAACAACCCCACCCCAAAAGCAGCACATCTCTGCCTTTCCTTCTGTTCAGAATTTCACCTCTGTGGTTTCTGTCTCTGCTTTTTATTTAGAGCCTTTGCCCTAGAGAAAATAGTTCTTCTGATGTTACAGTTGACCTTTTGGGTTTACTCAATGTAAAATATTTCCCCTGAAGAAGGTTCCTGTCTTTTCAAAAAAGAAGGGAAAAATAAATCCAAGTATTTTCCTAGCCACATCCTACATTTACATCAGTGTGCCGAGGTAACCAGATTTGAGACTGGCATCTGAAGTTCTCCTAAGAAGCCTTCCTATACTACTCCATGATTCTACAAGAACAACCCACACCTTTTGGAAGCACTTCTTTCTTTGTTGCTTGCTGGCTTCCTGTAAGAGTTCGGCTCAGCTAACTGTAAATTATCTTTTAATGAATCCACCTCCCGAGTAGCAGGGACGGCAGTGATCCTTGTGGTAGGGAACACGTGAGGAGGAACATTCTCACATGGGTATTTAGGATCATACTGTATAAACAATTACAGCATTCAATGTCTGCAGAAAATCAAGTGGCAAATCAGCAGCGAATATCAATTATACATCTGCTGCATCGCAGAGGCAGATGGCACTTTAATTGTACATCCAAAACATTATGGACAATTTTCCACAGCCCAGCCTCATTGAAATAGTGGCTTTAACACCTAAAAATATCAAGGCAGGGTATGTGAGCAATGACTCATCTAAGAATTAATTTCAGTTTGAAAATAAATATTCCACTAGTAAACCAATAATAATCTCCAGGATTCATCACTCACAGGCAGCAACCAGGGGATCTTGATCTAGGCAAAAAGTTTGAACGATGATAAGCCATAGGGTGACTGCACCGGTCACACCGCTCGGCTCAGAGTGTGAAATTGTCGAAGAGCTGGAAGATCAATGAGGCAAATTCTTTTGACTACATCTGTGGAGATTGGAAATGTCACAGAGATAAGTAAAATAGTATGAATTTACACTCTCCTCCCAGCTTGAAGAGCTTCCATCCCAGAAGAAGAAAGATCAAGTCTTTCTCCCTGGGAGAGGAACACTTGTCAGAGATGGGGGAAGTTTTATGGGACGTAAACAGACTCAGCTACAGCTACTGACCATGGAGAAATCAACTGACACCAGCCTATGCAAGAAAGGATGACTCTGGCTACCCTGAGAGTTATGTTAATGTGTAAATACCAGAAGTGTTCTGGATATTTACTTAATTAAAGATTATTAAAAATAAATACTGACACCTCTCTCACTCGGAGCTGGCTATACAGTGTCGTGTTTTTGTTTAGCATCCTTGGTATCCCCTAGTTTACTACATACTGTCAATAACACAGATCTCAAACAGGACTTGTTTCTTACTACCACTGTGCACCAAACTGCTGGGATTTCATCTGTCCACCTGGTCACACAGCCTTAAAGTATCCAGAACCTCTCTGGCATCAGTCTACATTTCAACATGCAACTGAATAGCACTCACTTCCTCCTCCCCTTCCCAAATGTATTCAAGGCCAGCCACAGCCTGTGTTTGCAACGTGAGCACGGATGCACTTTCTTAGGAGAGAAGTAGAAAGTTAATGACAGGGCCTTGCATTTGAAGGTGGTGTTTAGGTAAATCACTGAATTGAGACAAACCAAATAGGAACGCTGCAAACAGGATCTGCGTCCAAGATCCCGTCAGGCACCTGAGGACTTTGAAGCTGAGGTTTAATTCCTGCTGGTGAATCAAAACTCTCAGGGAAATGTCACCTGGATGATTATTTAAGTGTTCAAATGTAAATGCTGCATCTGGAAATGAGAAATTCCCTAAAATTACCAAAGCACTACTAAAACAAAGAAATCTAGTCGCAAAACCTTGATGAAAAAATGGGTGCAAATACTACCACAAGTCAAAAATATTTGTGTTGGAAGCAATGTAGGCTGCATGTTTAGTTTTATTTTTCTTCCAAGGTGGTGGATGGCACAGACTGCATCTGATATTAGAGAGAAGAAACCCAAGTCCATCAGTGGAGGACTCTGAGCAGAATCATAAAACCATTAAAGATTGGAAGGGACCTCAAAAGATCATCTAGTCCAATCCCCCTGACACAGCAGGATCACTTAGATCCAGTCTCACAGGAATACATCCAGGTGAGTTTTAAAATGTCTCCAGAGAAGGAGACTCCACAACCACCCCCCTGGGCAGCTCCTTCCAATGCTACATCACGCTCATTGTGAAGAAGTTTATTCTGCTATTTATATGAAACCTCCTATGTTCCAGCTTACACCCATTGTCCCTTGTCCTATCACTAGATGACATTGAGAAGAGCCTGGCTCCATCCTCCTGGCACCGACCCCTCACATATTTATAGACATCAATGAAGTCTCAGTCTCCTCTTCTCCAGACTAAAGAGACCCAGCTCCCTCAGCCTTTTGCCATAAGGGAGGTGCTCCACTTCCTTCATCATCCTTGTTGCTCTACACTGGACACCCTCCAGCAGCTCCATGTCCTTCTTGAACTGAGGGGCCCACAACTGGACACAATACTCCAGATGTGGTCTCACCAGTGCAGAGTGTAGAGGAAGAAGAACCTCTCTCGATCTGCTAACCACCCCCCTTCTGATCCATCCCAGGATGCTGTTTGCCCTCTTGGCCACAAGAGCACATTACTCTAAGTCTTTGCTTATACAAATTGCTTATGCATTAAGGATGGTGTCAGAATGAGTTTCTACATCGATCAAGATATCAACACATGACTCTTCATATGGAATTATTTTACTCCCAACTCCAACACAAAGTTCCAAAGTGTGGAAAAAACCTCACCACAGGAACCTTAGCAAGGTTACAAAATTTCCCATCATTTCTCTTGTGCCATCACTGTATTTTCTGGGGTCTGTAATTTTGTCTATTTAGAGCTGAAGTGCTTCCTTGCAATCTCATTAATGCTCAGCAGTCTCAGAGTACTGATTCAAGGACTTTTGCCTGCGTGAAATGCCCTATTTTAAACACATGATTAGAGAAAACAGCATAACAACACAGTAAATAAGTGCTATTTTTGGTAGTATCTTGTTAAAAGAAGGTACTAAAAATATTCTTCATTATTCTTTCGGCTTCATTAGCACTTTCATTGTCTTTAACTAGAAAATAAGGAAATCTTAACCCCCCAGTCTGCCATGGAAGGAAACAATATAAATCTTTCTCAGAAGTACCTTTTTTGACTTTTATTTTTGGCAGAAATACCACCCTTCAGGACAGCAGAAAAGCAAATCACAGTCCTGATCTGGAAGTTAGAAGTCCCATTTTCTCCACAGCCACCTACCCAGGGTCCATACTTTGCTGCTAAGGAGCCAACAGGAGGGTCAGGTGAGATTTTGCTCAGTCACTGTCCAGTCCCCTCAGATTGCCAGTAAGAACTCAACCTGCATCAGTCCTTTGGCAAGGACAACAATTTTGGCCACTTAAAGGTAGGTGGACATCCCCTCAAAAACCTCACTGGATTGGTCTATGTTTTAACCCTAATTCCCGGAAAATCAACATAAATGCAGAATAATTGACACAATCTTTGCTCCCAGATCTATGAAATGAGTCCAGGCTCAGAAAATGGGGTTTAGGAAAGCTCAAGACAACCTTTTTCTATTACAATAGCTTATACAACATCAGTAGTAATGACCTTCACTAGACATTTCCTTGAGTGCTAATGACCCAGGGTTAATGGCCTGAGGCAGTTTTATGCACTGAACTATCACAACCAGCAATTAATTACCAGGAAATACAATGTGCTTTGACCACTATGGCTCAATTTACCTTATATTACTCAAAAATCAAAAACATTTCACTCTTGTTTCCTGTGAAGCTGTCCTGAATTTTGTTCTAGCATGTTAGACTTTTTAAAACTTGAACCTATATTAAGCCAAACGTATGTTCTACAACAGCCCTTCATTAACTTCTCACAAATTATGGAGAGCCAAAGCTGAGCGTCGCGCAATATGAGGATCATCACACCCTGCCCACAGACAGAAAAATATTGTCAAGCAAGGCTTTGTGTGAGTTCTGCCTCTGTGGTAGCAAAACCTCCCTAAAATTATGTTCAGCTCTCTGGTGGCTGTAAATTGATTGAGAGAAAGGAGGACGGCAAAGGACAAGCTGCAGAGAGGAACTCTTCCTTGGCAAGAGGCTGGCAGCCTGTGTTTGGGTAAGGACAGGATGGGGAAAGGATATTTTGGTTTTAGCAAAGTGCATAGTGCTCCAATATCTCTGTCAATGAGTTACAAAGAACACTGGGGGGAGATTACTGCTGCACCCAGTTTTATGCTCTTGTGGTTTATCAACCCTTTACTCATTACGCTCTATCATTTCTGCAAGGCTTTTGCAATATGCCCTAAGAAAGAAGAACCTCAGGCTCAAGTCTCATTGTTCCTGATCACCTGTTGGCATTTCAGCATTCACACTAGCTTTTGGAGACCTGGAAAGCTAGAACTAGCACTAGAAGGATTTAATTTGGGGATTACCAGCTTCAAACCCATGAAGAATGGGTTTAAGGAAGATTGTGAAAAACTGATGAACTGTCGTGTGCAGATCCATTCCACTAAATAGATGTCTGGCTTCTTGTGGCTTGGTTGGCCACAAGAGCACATTGTTCTAAGTCTCCACTTTTGTTTCCATGAATCACAGATGGGAATTTCTGTTGGTCTCTCCACGTGAGGGAGGAGTCTCAAGAAAGATCTGGCACCACACTGCTTTTCCAGTGAGATAGTGGCCATGGAAAGAGTCCAAAACTCAGTCCAGTCCCTCTGACTGACCCCAAATCCATGATGGTGACTTCTGTTTTCAGCAAGACGCCAAACAAAGCAGTCATTGATGGTGCTGGCAGAGTCTCTGAGCATCTGCAGGACTAGTCACCTGAGTACAACATGCATCAAGTCACGAAAATCTTCATTTTCACGGGACATCTCAAGGAAAGATCCACTCTTTTTTACATCTCCTAGCCCCGGTGGTCTAAGCACATCAGTGGGGCTAGGTCACTGGCAGGCTGAGAAGCTACAAATACAGAAGTCTGATATTCATAACCAGAAAGCAAAGACACGAAAACCTGCAATCACCCAATGTTATATGTCCTTTCTATGTATCCGTAGCCATTCACAGCCCTGCATTTTAATTGTGGCAATTGTGGCATTTTAAGCATTTTACTTTGGTTTAGGGGTATCAGTCAAGTTTTGCAGTGTGTTTTATGATTAAAAGGTCAGTGACATTACTCCTTCATATGCTGTCAATGGGAGTTGCCATATCTAGTCATCTTTTCAATCTACTAGTGTCACTTTCCTCCTATTTGCAAAAAGACTCCAATTAATTATAATGATAATTTATTCAAGTGCCTACTAATTTTCTTCTACAATGAGCAATGTCCTATAGCATTACAACAATAAATAAAAATCAATGGGCGCATCTCCAGTGAGATCACTTTATCAGTCATTCAGAGGGAGAAGCTGGAATAGAAAGCAAAAGGCATATTGGTAATAAAAAATCTATTAAAAGCCAGCAATCCCTTTTACTCCTGTTTTAAAGCACAGTGATAAATGGAAGACTTCTGATGTGCAAACATTATGGTCTGCATGTTCTACAGCAAGTTCATGCAGAGAGACCAGGAGAAGAAAATCCGTGGCACACACTAGAGCAGAATGGAAGGGATAACGATTTCATAGTCCATGAGCTCAGATGGGTGACATCCACCACAGGGAAGCCAGGAGTAATCCCAAGGAGTGATTAGTGTCATTCAGCTGCATTAAAAAATCACTGCTTTTGAAGTCTTACTGCAAGTTTCCAGAGGTATAAAGTTCAGATACTACTAAATTTCAGTGCTGCAGGAGAATTTATCAACAACAAATGGCTAAATTCCTCGTCCACTGTTGCAAGCAGACACAAAGCACCGAGTGGGAATCTGCTGCTCTCACCCCATTCACTAAAAGAGGAATCAGCATAGGTCAGCTATTTGCTGCTCATGAAAGCCATTAGCAAATTACTGCCTGGCTGGAGCAAGGAGGGAGCAAGGAAGGAGCCAGAGAGGAAGGGAGATTCCTGCTGGCACGACTCCTCCCCAGTGACCTCTGGGTGCCTTGACGCATTATCATCTCCTGCTCAGACCTCCTGAGAAAGCTGTGGGTGAAGTCCATACACCTGCACAGTGGAAATATCTGCAAGAGAAGCACGGAAAGGGCTGCAAAATCCCCTCCCCTCACTGTGCAAATGTCCCCACAGACCTGACGCTGGGCATGAAGCCGAAGCGGGTCAGATGTCAGTGGTGCAGCCGATTCCTGGGGGAGGGTGTTGTTCATTCCCAAGCAATGCTGCTTACACCCTGAGCTGTGCGTGGGTCATGCACTGCTGACACGTCACACTGCCTCAACATCAGATGAAAACTGCATTAACCTCTACAACACACAAAGGCAACGAGCGAGTGGGTTTTGTCTTCTGAGTGTGCCAAGCGTGGCTTGTCTTTCAGGTCAATGTGGTCTGTAGGTGAGGTCACAGCAAGGAGGTTTGAATGTCAAGGGCTTTTTCCTGTTGTCAGTGTAGAGATAATTTAAGCCTGAGATAAGAGAAGCAGAAAATGACCTCATCCCTACACTGTAAGCTTGCTGTTCCCAAAGGCTTTAATATGATTCTCCAAGCCAAGATGTGCTGCTGCAATCTGTCTAGGGGTTTGAATGGGAAAGAACAGAGCTTTATGGTCACTCTAGGTCTAAATGGAGCTCAGAAGCTCTCTGTCTTTTCAGTTAGCTACCAAATTTCACAAGGGAAAATTTCAGACATAAAAAGATACCAGTTAAACATGAAATAATTAATGGAATGTCCAGCATGTTGTCAGGTCCAACACCTCAGGAGCCAACCAAGCAGGGCAGAGCCTTTGCAGCATTCAGTAAGGATACAGTTAAATCTCTGAGTGTGTTGTAAGGGTGATCCTACATAGTTCAGTGCTGTGTTTCAGAAGAATGATCAGATCAAGGAGATTCACACTGTTTTGAGGGACAGGATTGTTCATGACAACCCTATTCAAAAGGAGAACTGGAAACACAGCAGTAAACTGTGATTTTCAGTGAACAGTGATACTCCCATGCCAGCTATGTATGCTAAGGTTTAGAACCAGAGCAGTTTTCACGTCTTCCTGTCACAAGTGTCTGTCTTAGACATCCATTGCAATGCCTTCAGCCCCGATGATGGGCTAGCCAGCCACTTTCTCTGTGTTCACCTTGGACATTGTGAACACCGCAACCTGAGTTAACACTCCAAACTCTCTGCTGGCAGCCCTTCTCCTCTTGAACTATAGGTAACTGAGTCCCCTGTAATGAAGGGCACCTAGGAGGTCACATGTGCACCTCTATTCCAGCCTCAGTTTGAAGGCAACTCAGACACAAAGGGTGTAATATTAGAGTGTGGAAGTATCACACAGTGCCCTGAAATGAAGGATGTTGTTCCAAACACAATCGCTTTGTATTTGCAAGTGTACTTGTTCCTTCAAGGAAAGCATTTACACATACACACCAGGGACAGCAAAGCTGCATTATGAATACGGGGAAAAACCTGCGGTTTGATGGAGTAGGTGAGAGGAGCTTGCTGGATCTGGCTCTTCTGGAAAGAGAAAACAGTTCTCCTCTTCCCTATCACTTTAAGATAATTTTAAATGAATTGGTATTCACTGAGCTATATGCTTTGCTCATCTGAACCTCCATTGTCATTTAGCACAGATTAATTAGTGCTAGCATTGCAACCTATGGCAGTTTGAAGGTCAAGTCCCTAAGATCTGTTTTCATGAGACGCAGTAATGCAGCCTCAGGAGACACCAGGTATCATAACTTACAGTGCTGAAACTCGGTGCAATCAATATGTCTGCAGCTTTAAAATTTTACAATATACTAATAAGACAGACATAAAATCCTACTGGTATTGCACTTAACTCCTATCAGCATTAATGATCTGAACACAGCAGGTGTTATCATTCCTAACAAGACATGCGTGGTGTTTGCTATTTCATGCTTAGATGCTCCCTCCTCTTGGTTCGCAGAAGCTCAGGAAGCTCTGTTTTAATGAACTGATAATGCTACAGGCAGAGCTGCTTTGGGCACAGTTCAGCCCAGTTTCCTCCGTGCTGAACAAGGCAATGTCCCTCATCTGCTGTGATCTCTGGAGCAAGGGAAAGGCAGAAGTCCTACAGACCAGGCACACTTCAGAGTCATTTACCAGAGTGGACAGGTTGCTGTTATATTTGCAGATATCAGTCGTGGTGTGGGAACAGTATCTTTCTCTTTAAGGCTGAAAATTTCCTTCACTGAACCCTTTTCTGGCCTGAGTGAAAAAATCAAAACCAGTTAACTCTACCTGAGTATTAAACTAGCTAGAAGAAAGGATCAAGCCAAAACCAGATTAACTTCAGATTAGTTCATTGCACGGTAAACATTTTTCCCCTAAACTGAAGTAGGATCTGTCCACCTAAGGCTGCAGGTTTAGTGAGGGTCTCCAGTGTGCTAATGGCTGCATGAGCAATGTGCAGCTTCCTGATGACCTGATGTCTGAGAGATGCTTTAGGCCATGTCAGTTCCATGTCCTAGATACCATTTGCCAGGCACGGGTGGGTCATGATGAGCTGTCATCATAGATGGCATCCTGAAGAGCCATGTTCTCCCATGTGCAGCTCCCTGCTGGGGCATACTGGTGCTAAGATATCTATGTCTTAGTGATGGTTCTCCTACAGGAGTGAAACGTCATACCCTGTCTTTCTTAATTGGCCAAAGGAGTTGAGGATAAGCAGGCTTCTAATTTGGATTGCTTAATTCAGTGCATCAGTCTCCAGGGTGGTCCACTAATGGCTCTGTACCTTGGTTTCTTTACCTGCAAGACAAACAGCTTTGAGGTACCCCATTGAGAAGGAGATATTTTCAGACTGGGTATGATGCAGCACTTCCAAATGCTGCTGATGATTAAGTCTCATAAATAGTGGATTGTTGGATGCACATTCTGCATCCTGTTGTAGGGGAAATGCAGTACTGGAACACTCCTCATTGCTAAAAAAAACCCCTCTCAGTGGAGGAAACCTATCAAAGTGTTAAAAGGTACTTCTGCTGACTTCCCAAAGGCATCTAATCCTTTAGTCTCCAGAGAATAGCTGTTTTAGAAGAGATGCCATTATAGCTGCTCATTGTGGGATGAATTATGCAAGAATTTATTATTGATTCAAGGGGAGCCTGCTCAAGCCTCCCAATGCAATCAAAGCCATTGCAGAGCAGAGAGGAAAGGACGAGGTTTCGATAGGTAGCTGAACTGATTCACAACAACATCTGAGGCAAAAGAAATACAGAGTGGAGCACTTTGTGTACCAAATTGTCTTTCTCACACCCATAATCAGCCTCTAGTATCAGACCAACCCAGACCAGAGCCTGAAGAGTTACATGACTCCTCTCACAACCCAGACCACCAGCACCCCAACCATCCAGGGGGACAAAGGCACAGGCCCTTTGGCTATAGACCCCAAACCTAGCCCAAGCATTCAGAGTTGGGAGACAACAGCCATGCCCAGAGCTGTGTTGAAGGTGAGGAGACCTGAGGGATCTAGGCTATGGGCCAGAGCTGCAGAACCTCCCAGTCCATCTCAGAATGGCAACTGAGGCAAGTCCATGTAGCTGCAGAAAGTGATGTTTTAAAAGAAAAAGAATTGTGGGCAGTTGGCTCCATACCAAGGTTTTACAAGGTCTGTTCAAGGGTTTCAGAGATCAGAGAGGGAGAAGCTTAACTTGAAAATTAACAGGATACTGAAATGAAAAGCTTATGCATCCCAAACAATGACAGGGGCGACACAGGTACCCATCAGTTTATCTTCGGAAGAGGCAAGAGAGAGGCCATTTAAAAAGCCAGGAAGGCCAGAGGTAAGCAAGAGGAAACAGAATGAGCTTACACAGCAAGTCAGTCACCGGCAAACATAAAGCAAACCATGCGGACACTTAATAGCATGTTTAGCATTTTGGGTAATGGACAGAAAATTTGCTTTTCTCAATTTGACCTTTATTAACAACCTGAGGCACTACCCACTATTTTTCTGCAGCATTGTTTTTTCTAGACTCATCACATCTCTGAGTGCCAGGGACCATTTCCTAACACGATCAGAAGAGAGATCAGTAATAATAATTATATAAATACATACACAGGGCATCTGTGTCTATGCATTCGCACACACGTGCGCTCACTCATGCTCTTTGCTTATAATAACTCTCCAGAGGAAACATTCCAGTGACATTTAGTGCAGAAAAACATCCAGCAGAGATCTTACACTAAAACCATCCTTGATGCTGCTGCATAGAAAATGGAAACAAGAGCAGGAGAGAGGGGAAAAAGATATTCAAATCTGTAAAGCTAAACAACTGTCTAATACCCCATCGAAAAGGTTTATTTTAATTGCAGCAGGACAGTGACATGTTTCTGAGCTCAGCCACGTGCTTTGCTCAATAATCTTCTTTATAATATTATAAATATGCAGAACTTTGAGAAGTAGGTCAGTGGCTCAACATGTAGCAAATAGCTCAGATAAATGCTAGTCATTACCCTGGGATGTGCAGTCAGTGGCCAGGTCTGACACACTCTGCAGATAGTCAAACAAGGATTCACTGCACCAGAGGACCATTCCCCAAATGATACCACATGTCAATACCTAACTGGTACCTAACAGGTCACGGCTAACAACATGCCTCTCAACCCACAGAAAAACCGAGCTCTCCCTCTCATCACTTAAGTTGTCTCACAACCAGCAAGGGCAAAAGCAGGAGAAAGCAGAAGGACATGAGAATTCGAGACACTGATATACTGAACAAAACGAAAAGCTGCAGCCCAGGCTACACCCTGAGAGCAAGTGTCAGCTCTGCCAGAAAGGTGACTTCAGAATCCTGCTTTGAACATTGGTCCTGATGCACTAAAACCCATCATTTCTGTGTGAGCACCAGATGAGCCATTTCAAAGTTCCCCAGGACCTGTAAAAGCCAAATGGTGACTCCTGCAAAATCCCTCTGTGGATTTAGTACCCTGGGTGTGTGTGGTGCAGCTTCCCTTGCCTACCCCCCTTCCCAAACGGATTTCAGCGAGCACTTACCATCAGCAGGCTCAGAGCAGACTCGGGAGCACGCTGCACAGCCATCTCCTCTCTTCCTACATACAAATCCTCCCCACGACTCAGGCAGCCCTCGGCCCTCCGTCACAGAGAAGCATCCACAGAGCCCACAGCTAACTGCAGGGAGAGAAACCCCAAATCAAGGTCGGAGAGCATTTGCGAGAGGAGGAGAGGATGGATGAGGGGGTGGGGAGGAGAGAAGGGAAGGAAATAACCTTCTCAGCCAGGGAAAGAAGCTTAAGCTAGGCCAAATTTTACACTAGAGAGAGGAGGAAAATGAAATGGAGAGCCTGCTGGAGAAGCAAGATATCGAGAACTGCAAGATATTTAAAGCTCAGGCGCACGCTGCTATGGTGAGCAGCAGCCACACAGGACACGCATCAAACACCTACATGACAGGGTAGGTCCAAGTTATCCTCCCCCTGCCCCAGCACATGGACTGTAATTAACTGCTCTTAATTGCAATTGTCCTTTCTCTACCTAAAGAAACGCCTGGGCAGCTTAAAACTGCAATGCCCCTGACTCTGCCCCTTCCTCCCTGCCCCGGTGATGCTAGCACAGAACCAGCATCAAATAGCACAACGTACCGCTTCCATCAGGGTCAAACCTCTTCTCTCTTCTCATAAAACCCTGCTCCGCCTGGCTGTGAGAGCAGCCGCCTGCACAGCGCAGACCTGAGCAACGAGGGAGAGGAGCCAGAGCTGGGAAGCACCCAGCCTTCACTCGAGAGCAACAATTACCTTTATCCCGTCGGAGCGAGAGATGGGTTACGCACTGACCCTTTTCACCTTAACCCCCCGCTTCCCAAAAGAAAGTCTCTTCCTTCTCCTTCTCCTCCTCCTCCTCCTCCCCAAATGGACTCAGCTCCCTGTGGAGCTCACACACTTCCTAGAAACATGTAATTACACCGGCTGTTGTGCGAGCGCTCAGCCCGCGCTGCTGCACCGCATGGGAACGGCAGCCAGGCAGCCCCCTCTGCCCTCCCTTCTCAGGGAGACATCATGCAGCACCCCCGCCGAGCATCCGCGGCTCCCGGGACGGAGGAGGCTAATTGGGAAAATGTGTCCGGTCAAGCCACAAAGACAAATTAGCCTTGAAAATAAGCCCCTCATTTAAATGTTACCTGTTTTCTGACAGCCTGCACAAGTATGCAGCGTCCTGCTAGGAAGGCCAACGCTCTCGTGTAGATGTGCCCCACCAGGACTCTGTAGGACTCCTAGTTTGTAGGGCTCAAACCCTCCTGGACTTCAGAGAAACAACTTTTGCATCTCTCCTCTGAACAAGCAGAACTTTGGCTTTATTTCCTAAACTGTTAGGCTTCATGTAATGACAGTGTCTGTTCAGTTCCAACACCCACCTGCACTCCCCACCCCCAGCATTTTGGAGCCCAATTAAAAGTTTCAGACAAATTCAGCCAGAGCTGGATTCTCTGACACATGTAATTCCTGCAACTTTTATAATAGTTGGCATGAGGATGGAAAGACAATCAAATTAGTGTCTCCATCAAGGCAGGGAGCAGTAATTCAGACTATGTGCCTATATGCTACGTGTGGCAGGTCAGCTGTGCTCTGTACCACACTCCAGAATGTATTTGCCCAACATCTTATTGCTCACTTGAGGTCATGTTTTAACAAAGGGGACACAAGGGCAGACACTGCCCTAGGAAAATGCTGCTCTTAAGCCACGGAACCACTCTTCTTGTAAGGCAAGTGCAGCACATGACACATAGAGAAGCTTATTTTTTTCATGTGAACACTTAGACCAGTGAAGTCCTCCCCATGATGCAGCCCCAAGTCTGGATGTTACATGGTGATGGTTAAGCTTCCTTCCCCCACTGAGTTGTCCACTGAGAGGTGTGGGATGTGGGAGCCATCTGTACACCTCTCAAGAGAGTGTAGACTCACTCATCAATACACAGCAAGGCAATTCCTGAGGTTCCCTCTCCTTGGTTTTGAGTTACAGATGTCGACACTCAAGAAGAATCCATTGTGTCACAATTGGGGGTGGCATTTACTGTGGTTTTTCTGAGACCTGGTCTCCTTCATTACAGTGAGATTATCTCCTGTGAAAACACCTTAAAACCAGCAGCCACTTGCATCTCCACTCTTGGATGTGAGTCATCTCAGCTGATGGAGAATGGGTTCCCAGCTTCTCAAATGCATTAAGGTACGGAGCACCAAAGAGTTCTGTGCTTCAATTTTCTTCAATCAGACCAGATTGCTGAAGTAGTTTGACAGTGCTTTCTAACCATAGGGCCCATCTTGGCTGTCTGCAGTGGGTTATTCTTCACTTCACAGTCATCTGAAGCTATGAGCTATCGTACAATGTGATCTGTTCCCTTCCCTACAAACAGATTTGTCTTTAAAATGAGCAGGTTGGTGACTATTCTAAGGAGTGGGGAATCAAGCTGCTTAAATGTCTCTTGGAAGGGGAAAATATGCAGAATAAAAGATGAAGGTAAGTTTTAAAAAACACCTCAAGGCATCAAATGATAAAATATTTAAATAAATCTTTTTCAACGGTACCATGACAAATACCCTAAGGCTTTTGCCTTTTTCCCTTCCTTAACCCAGTCTCAAGTCCTGCAGGGAGCTGTCTGCAGAGACAGCACGTTCAGTACCTCTTGAGTCTGACAAGCAAATTCTCTTCTTTGCCAAGTGATTTTAAGGCACCAGCCTATCCCTACATTTTTGGACTCAACTACAGTGAAGAATCTGGAAGCGTGGATGCCTCTCCTACATCTAGCCCCTGGATTCACTCTACAGTAGAGCAGAGCAAAGTGCCAGTCAAACACTAGGAGCCAGTTATGATTTGTGGTGTCCTTGAAAAAATTCTAGGTTTTCCCTGAGCTCTGCAAGTCTCAAGGTCATGATCATATGGAGGGAACCATCTGTGCACGAGTGTATGATCTATGGCATCAAGGTTCACTTCCAAATTTACCTGCTGCAGGCTTGCCACTTTCTACTGTTCAGGTGAATAAATTTTGTAGTGCAAATGGGAAAAGAAACCCAAATTATTCACTGCCAGTTGTCAAGAGATAAGGAGAACAATTTTTAAAAGGAACTTATTGTATAGGTGGATAAAAATACAGACCTGTGGTTTTTGTTTCAAGGCTTAAAGCTGTAACAGTAGAAAAAGAAAAGATTATTAGCTGCCTATTTTTTTTCTCCCTTATGCGTTGAAATGGGTTCTACAGCTGATTAATAAAGTAAATGCTTACAATCACACAAAGAAAACCTGTTGTGGCAAATTCTGGATTAATAGAATATTGATACCAGTAAGAAGACATAAAGCACTTGCATGGTGGTATATGCAGAGAGGTCCTCCAGTTACAGTGTGATTGCTGGCATTCTTTTGGCAGGAGTAACGTAAGCGTAGATCTGCCTTGCCATGGTGGGTCACCATCGTTACAGCTGGTGGTTGCTAGGGCTGTGATTTAAGGTTGTAGTAATTCAGTGTGGTAGGAAAACATCCTGCTAAATACACATGATGTTGAATGTCCATGGACATGCAGGTTGGGATTGGGGTGGGGGGGATTGGCACAGGGGAGGGGGATAGCACAAGGGAATGGGATTGGCACAGAGGTGATGGGATTGGGGTGGTGGAATTTGCATGGGGGTGCCTAACATACAGAGCCTGTTAGGCAGGCACTTAAAGTTCTCAAAAGCAGATATGGGTTTGGAGACCAAGAAGAAGGTGGCATTATTAATGGCATGAAAAACACAACACAAAGCTCAGCAAGACTTGATTTCAGCTGCTTTAGAGCTTATATTTCCTATTCAACTTCTTTCCTAGGCTTTTGCTCAGTGAGCAAACAGGAACTCTGATTTTCAATGACGTAAAAGCAAGTTTGTATTGCTACCCTGTGTATTTTAACCGCTAAAAATAAGAGTTCCTCTTCCAAACACCCATGGCATTTGTGAGATCAAAATCCTGATGTGTATTTTGGCTGCATTCTTGGATCAAGGATGTGTGTTGTCTAGTGATATGACAACTGCCAGGAGGTCACTTATTTAAGCAAAGTTATATACAAAGAAAATTGTTTGATCAAGAGGAGGTAAGTCTTTACCTAATTTACAAGGACTGAAAAAAATGTTTTGGCAGGAAAATAGTCAATTACAGTTGATGGTACTACCATAATGAATGATGTGAACAAAATCTTACCCATTTACAAGATCACAGAATCACAGAACATCAGTGTTTGGAATAGACCTTGAAAGATCATCTAATCTAATGTCCCTGCCACAGCAGGATCACCTAGACCAAGTAGCACCTGGAACACATCCAGGTGGGTTTTAAACATCTCCAGAGAAGGAGACTCCATAACCACCCTGGGCAGCCTCTTCCAGTGCTCTGTAACCCTCACTTGGAAGAAGTTCCTTCTGGTATTTATATGGAACCTTCACACTCATTAACCCTTCTCCTGTCACTAGATGACACTGACAAGAGCCTGGCTCCATCCTCCTGACACCCACCCCTCACATATTTATAGACATTAATGAGGTCACCCCTCAGTCTCCTCTTCTCCAATCTAAAGAGACCCAGCTCCCTCAGCCTTTCCCCATAAAGGAGGTGTTCTACAATCCTCACTCATCCAAGAAACTAATGGAGACCAGCAAGCAGCTCTAGAACTTATTATATATTATCAATATTTATTCAATGCATTTACATTTTTTACCTTAAATTTGAAGATCAATGAGCTTTCAGTGATGTGAAAAGAACAGATGATGTAAGAGTGTGAAAAGCTGTCTGAATTGTCAAATAACCTTCAGCCATTCGCATGTTCTTCAGGTATCTCAGCTGTTTGCTGGAACCCAGGTGGCTAGTTTCAATTATGTGTTAGTCACGGAGCGCAAATTTGCGTTATGAATGGCCATGGCAGAATTGCTTCATTTTTAATCTACAAAAGAGGAACCACTTCATACAACACACTACCACAAAGCAACAACTTGAGGGGCTGAGTTGCCCGACCAGGAACTACATAAAAAGAAATATTCACATAAGTCAAAGAGACCAATTTGAGGACCAGCATTTCCCTTGTAGCATATCCTCAAAGAAGTAAAAAGCCTGATGCTAACAAGTAAATAATTAATTCTGAATTGTTCGCTCAGCTTCCAGAAAGATCTGGAAGGAACCAGCTACAATAGCTCTTCGCTTTACTTTCCTGTGCTCCTTTCCATCAACCCAATTGCTCTGAAAATCACTTG
Source organism: Rhinopomastus cyanomelas (assembly GCA_013400115.1). NCBI lineage: Eukaryota > Metazoa > Chordata > Aves > Bucerotiformes > Rhinopomastidae > Rhinopomastus > Rhinopomastus cyanomelas. The sequence continues at coordinate 1,062,973 of VXBP01000934.1, read as the reverse complement.
CCATGGCCCACAAACAGAAACCAGCAGGGTTGGGACTGTTACTTATGAACACTGTCTTAGAAGCTTTTGATAATTAGAATGGTAGTGATAAGGATGATCCTCCACAGTGCTAAAGAAATGCTATATAGGAAGAGCAGCTTTGCTCCTGGCTGTCAAAGGAAGCCACCATGTGTTGACATGTGAGGGGAAAGGTCTCTGACCAGCCTCTGCCTCCACCACCACTGTCTCTGGAGTGGAAAGATAGCTAAAGGTTCCCTACCAAGTGTTTGGGAAAGTATTTTCACATGTTCCTCAGCAAGGAGGTAGGACGGGAAGTGCTGCTAGAAGTGTATCCAGGTTAGGTGACACCTAGATGATGACGCAGGCTAAGAGTAGGATTAATCTCAAACTCATCTCTAATTTGCAGCTGTTGATTGGCACATTTTATTTGCCTTGATTTTTTGTTTTGGCAGCTGTTCACTAAGAAAACACTACTATTCATGAGCAGTAGAAACCAGAAGTTCTGCCTCTATCCAAGAGCTGAGTGTTTCCCTGATAGAACCACCCTGGATCATTTGACTTTGGAGCTGTGCAAGGAACCTACAGGCTGCTCATTGCTAAGCAGTCCCACCCCCAAGATGACTTATGTGTGAACATTAATTAAGTCTGCTAGGCACTGCTTTGGAATAGTCCTGGAAATACAGTCCTATGGTAAGGACGAGATAGCAGAGAGATTTCCTGATATACCTGATATATCTAGAGGCAGATATCTATTTCCTGATATATCTAGAGGCAGAAATAAGGTATGGTCCCTCAGAAGGCGCTTATTCATGCTGTTGCTACCACTGGAGAGCAAAGATCCTCTTGAGAAAAGATCATTGCAAACCCCATCCTGGGCCAGGAAGAGAATGGAGGTTTCCTGTGGTCTCTGTTCCAACCACGAGGCAATGCCCAGCCTTTGACCAATTTCAAGAGGCTTAAGCAGGCCAGAAAAAGCTTTGGTACATGAGAACTGGAGTACAGAGAGTTATGCCAGTAGTAAGAGTTTAGAGTAGCAGGCTTACAGAAGTTTATAATAGTCACATACAAGAATCACAGGACATGAGGGATTGGAAGGGACCTTGAAAGACCATCTAGTCCAATCCCCCTTCCAGAGCAGGATCACCCAGAGCAAGTCACACAGGAAAGAAACCTGTATTGGAAGTGGGGTCACTTCCTACCAGAGGCAATGAATGGACTGATGTATGATCAGACTTACTGCTCTTGTACCAGCTGCCACAGGTACTACTGCCTCTCTCAATTTTGAGATGAGGTTGGTCTACTTTTTTCTGCCTCTCAGTGTGAGAAAGACTCCTGTCTTGCAGGTCCCCATTCAGCCTGCTGGTGTGTGAGATTTCAGAAACTGGGGAGGTCTGGGAGGAAAAGCATCTCCCGCTGAGCTCTGATCGGTGGGATTTCCACTTCAATTTCCACCCATCAGCACCACCTTTCTGGTCTGAACTCACAAGAATCTGGGCAGGGCAGATGTAAACAGACACAGCATCTCCTATCCCCCATTGCTGAGCTGACCTATAACTTCTTGTCACTCACACAGCACAGACCTATCTACACATCTTGTCTGAGCTCCCATTCCCTAGCATATCCCCACCCAGTTAACACAGCCCACATCAGGCCAGTCAGAGGAGCCCAGTTCCCAGCAAAAGTCTGAATTTCATGAAACAGCTTGTGACATTAAATCTGTTACAATAAAAGATGTAGATTGAAAGGAAAAAAAACCCTAACTCAGAAGTACTCCAAAGGCTGACCTCCAATGTTCTTCCAGTTTATATTCTATTTGATTTATTGCATGAGAACACCGACGGTGCACTGGGACAGCCCTCATTTAAAAAACCAGAAGGTTAACAACCAGAAAAAAAAGTCATAACTCAAAGCACGAGTTAATAGTGGCACAGTAATTAACATTCAATAACCATCTTACTCAATTTGAAAAGCCTTGGTTTTCGTATTATGATTGTTTAATATTAATTTGACATTTATATGACGATGGATTCAGCAGACTCTGGTATCATGAGTCCAGCTGAACACAGAGGCACAGCCCAGGTTGTGGAGTCTCCAAGTGTGCATCACTGCTGCAGTTACATGTCTTCTGAAAATTATCCCTCTAGTGCTGTCACAGGATCTGTTGGGCTATACTTGTGTCACCTAACCTGATTGCCACCTTGGCAAGTGCAGTCCTGGTGAAATAAAGCAGCTCTTTTCAAATTACTTGATTGTCAACTTTTCAATTTCTTTTTCTTCTGTTCATTGGAAAGAGCCTGAGGAACAGTGATCTCTTATCAACAAGACTAGTTCTTCTACAGTCATCCTCTGCACAGTTGTGTGGAAAAACTTATCCAGGTTTGTTTTTTACTGCATATTTTTAACTTTCCGTCTACATTTATTCATAACCAGTTCTGAATCTTCATGTTGATGCTGTATGTCAACTGAAGCAGCTCTGTCTCCTGATGACTAATCTCTAGATGTATCTGAGATACCCACATTACTTCTGAGCCTTTGTTTTGCCCTCTATGGGTTTTTTCTAGCAGTCTGCCATGGAAGAAGCTGTCTCCATTAGAAATCCTTTGGTACCCAATGCTCGCTAGAATTTCTTTCCTCTGAACAGCGCTGACCAACAGCATTTCCGTTATTCCAGATGAGATCTGACACCTCCTCTACACTGTGCCACACACTTGTACGTATGGTGAAATTGCCTTTTCCTCTGGGCAAAGCTTGAGCATTCAAATCCTTTTCTTCCCAATGCATCTCATGCACCCTTTCACCTCTTAAATGTGTTCAAGTTAATGCATTACACCCATCTGCAGGTCCATCCAAGTCCCTTTGAAAAAGTCACACCATAGGCAGATAGTGTATCTGTGGAAGACAGGCCAGGGGCCACGGAAGGTCTGGGACTTCCCATCTTTGCCTCATGCAATGTTCTTGGGTCTGAAAGCCGAATGTGACATTTGGAAAGTTCTCTAACAAAATCTTCAGCACATTAAGTAGACCCATCCTCAATGTCTTGAAGGTGAAGGCTTGAAGGCTCTACACTTTGAATTTAAGCCCTGTGGATCCTTTTAGAGCAGTGCTGCAAGACTTTCTTGTATGCTTAAAGAGAACTTGTAATGCAACAAAGGGCTGGATGTCCATTGCTTCAGCCCCACCTATGCCTCTACCCTGTGAAACCCATTTTTTCTCCTCACGGAGCTGCTTCATAACAGCTTCTGTACAATGTGGACTTCACACAGACTTTGGCTGAATGTTAAGTGACTTCTGCTACATAAGGCTTTAGGGCAGAAAGACAGACAAGTTAAAGAAAAAAATACCTACCTGAGTGCAAGTGTCACTGAGAGCTGACTGTTCTCATCTTCTGTCCTCAGACTCAGCGCAGTGAAAACAGTTTCTGAGTAAGATGTCTAAACAAAGATAGCCAATTAAGGCTCCTTCACCAGTCAAGGGACTAAAGCATGCAGCTCCAGAGGGTAAGTTACACATCCCATTAATCTTCAGACGGGATTAGTACTCTCTGGAGAGTCTGAACTGTCTCTGTTGTCTACTACAGAACCCTAAATGACTATTTAACACTGTCAGCAAATCTCAGCTTGAGCATCAGACTTGGAAACTATAACCAGCTACCAGTTGTACTGGCTGTGTGTGTAGGAAGCATCTCGGCTCAGGTCTTCCAGCCTGAATGAGGAAGCACCACTCCAGTGCTGGGTGTGCATTTGAGGATGCAAACCATGGGTTCAGAGTGAATCCTAGGTCCTGAAGGCTCCTGACCACTTCGTATTGTAACAGCACCAATCTCTTCTTCCAGAGGTTGCCTGCCTTCCCTTAGCTTTCCATCTCCTTCTGCCAGGACTTGAGTTAAACTCCAAAACAGACAAAAGTGTCTCTTAAGAGTGTCCCCTCACATGATCAGGAAAACCATACTGAGAGTTGTTGCAAGGATTGGGCTAAGAAATAAAAAACAGCACAGGCTCACAAGTGAAAGTCATCACGAACATCCACTCTTGATCTCGTTGCCAAAATCATTTGTTGGTACCACAACTGCATTTTGAATATCCATCAGAGATTTATAGGTGATCCTGCTCTGGCAGGGAGATTGGACTAGATGATCTTTCAGGGTCCCTTCCAATACCTAATGATTCTATGATTCAATGATTCTATGATTCAATGATTCCACGATTCTATGATGTGGTGCTGGGCATTGTAACCAGGTTTGTTACCATCACCTAATCTCTACCGCTCCCATATCAAAGCAAAATATCAGTGCTCCTCTGCTTCAGAGCAAAGTCTGGCCTTGAAGAGGGAAGTGACGACTGCTGTCACAATCTATACACCTGGCTTCCAGCACAGTACCATAACCTCTCAAACCACCGTGGCTGTCTCAGCAGTGTTTGCTGAGTGCATTGCTCACACTGAAGAGTTCACCATCAGCCAACTGCCAGTTGACAGCGAGATGAACTAGCAATGGTTTAAGAAGAGAAGAAAAATAAAGTTACACTGGCAGCTGTGAGATGCAAAGACTTTCTGCATTTAGAATATTTACAGCAATTCATATATTGGTGCTTGCCAGAGCTTATCAAAGTGTTGAGTTTATCACTCTGTTAAATTCAGACTGCATTTCTTAATGTATTCTGAGCAAGTGCCGTATTTAACAGAATTACATTTTAACATACAAAAAGGAAAATTAGTTTTATTCACTTATGATTTATTGTTACAAGTAACTAATTTATAAGAATAGTAATAAAAGCAGAACTGTGTTCACTAGGTAATGGCTACAGTACTGGGGGAGTATGGCCATTAATAAAAAGAGGTGAGTGCAGAATTTTAAGTACCCTCCCTCAGTCCAGAAATATGTTCTGTGAAAACCTCACATAAGGGAGTGAGCAATTCGGCTCAGTCCATTAATTGCCCTAAATATCGTGGCTGGTAATCTGAAAATTAGATTATAAAACCTCATTGCATATAAACAAATGCTAAGATAGATTGCTTCTGCTTTCTTGGCAATTAGTTTGCACAACAGTTACTGTATTTTATGGTTAACAGTATTAAAGAGCCAACAGTGATTTCACAGTAAAGCAGCCCCATAATGAATATTGGTTTTGTGAATCCTAAGTCCAGTTACGCGTTTATGGTTGCCCATATAACTCCATTTTTGAAAGATACTTCTTGTCTCCATTTCATCTAATTGGGTCATCCCAACAACCTGTCTGGGTAACCAGGAGCTGGGGCTTCAGGCTGTGTACAGACGTTTGATGCCCAGTTTTCCCCTAAATGTGCTGTTTTTTCCTTGCCAAGAGCGTAAACTGGTAGGATATTGAGAAGTTAGCACATCAGCCAGGGAGTTCTGGACATCTGGTGTCTCTGACAAGTGAAGCAGACAGATAATAGCTCTGTCTGGGATGCTCTACACCTGGAATCCAGAGGTGACCATCGTCACATTACTCACAGTAACTTCCACATTTTAGGGGAAGAGTTAAAAGTATTTAAATACCTTTCTGCACTATAGTAATTAACAACTAGGTCCACTGAGTGGTCATCCCTTCAGATCTGGTGTGAAGGCAGTGACACAGGCCTGGGTACAAAGCTGTTCCTCACCATTTCCCATTTACTGGTAATGAGTGTGACACCTGAATGAGTTTTCATTTTAGGAGAGAGCCAAATAGATCAAGTTCATACCACTGGAGAAATTGTCACTGGTGCCAGTCTGCAAGTGGAAAGGCCAATTCCCAGCCCTCCTGCAGCTGTAGTTTATGCAAGAGAAGTACTTTCCCCCCATCCTCGTGTTGGGCTTTGCCCAAAGCAGCTTATGAAGCTCCTCTTCCTCACCATCTCTCATCCACCAGTTACAGGATCCTGCCACAGATGTGGACCAGAGAGATGACAGCTATTAAAGTCTTATGCAGGGATGACAACAGGGGTCTCAACAGCTCCAACCACCTAAGCACAGGAGACATAAGGATGAATATATGGTCTCTCCCAAGAGCCTGGGACTCTGAAATTCAGGGCCAGCAAACCCCACAATGCTGAGAAGTGAGGAGATGTGAAGTTCTTCTGTCTCCTTGTCCTCAGAGGTTTTGGCACCCAGACAAACTGATGTGGTACCAGAGGAGTCTGTAACTTAAAGGCCCTAGCTGGACTCAGGCGTCCTGGCTGCTCTTTCACACCGCTCAAAGATGAGAGAAACTCAAAGGGCAATTGCTCCTGTTGAGCATAAAGAAGGTACGATATCGCCAAACAATGTGGGTTGCCCTAGCCTAGTGCCCACAGATGGCCAACAGAGTCCAAACTCCTGTAAGTGTGTGGTAACAAGGTTGTGTTGTCTGCAGGACTTGCACTTCTTGGCAATGTTAATGCACCCACAGCTACCTGGAGATGTTGTGTCATGCTGCCTAGCAGAGCATGGATACATCATCTTGTAGGTGCAGCCCCAAGGGACTCATCTGGATTGCAACAGCCACACAACAATAAAGAGATTTTCTCCAGTGTGAGAAGAGCCTGGCTCCATCCTCCTGACACCCACCCTTCAAATATGAATAGACACTGATGAGGTCACCCCTCAATCTCCTTTTTTCCAAGCTAAAGAGACCCAGCTCCCTCAGCCTCTCCTCATAAGAGAGGTGCTCCACCTCCTTCACCATCCTCGTTGCCCTACACTGGACTCCCTCCAGCATCTCCACATCCCTCTTGAACTGAGGATGAACATCTTGAATATGTTTAAAAGCAACAAAAATGTGGAGACAGGAGATCTGCACTTCACCCTCCTAAAGCAAACGTGGCAGAACACACACTTCGAGAGATGCTGACCCAACACCTGCCTCCGCACAAACCCCTGTAGCCATGATGTTCTATTGCATTCTTGTTTCCTTAATTTTCTGGATTCAAACACAGTAGTCACAGACCAAGTTCTCCCTCCTCTCACACAGCGCTGGTTAATCTGCAAAGTGTTATAAAATTTTGTGAACACACCACTTGGCTCACAGAGACAGCTGAGAAGCCTTGCTTCATCCCTTCCAAAGAAAAGTAATGTTATAATTTATTCTGTGTTTTCAGCTACACTGGGTGTCTAAATTAGACCGTTGAGCTCGATAGATTTTCTTATTGAAATTAAGGAGGACTTAGATCAGCTTCTCACTGAGACAGTACATTTCAGCTCTTGTTCACACATGCAAGTAGCCAGTGGCTCAGGGATGTGCTCTGTGCCTAGAGTGCCTTTCCTTGGGTAAGCAAAAGCCTGTTAATTTCTGGAACATGGTGCCACTCAGAGAAGTACAAGCTTGAGCTGAGGGCAGAGTTGTCTCTGCGACATTGCACGCTCCCAGCACTACAACACTTGCCTGCTCAGATACGCAAAGGCCACGCTGAGAGGCAACATTCAGACCGTGAATTCTACACCACTACCTCAACTTGACAGCTCTCATTTCCCCAGTGTACTCAGCAGAACATCAAGTGGCACAGGTAGGAGAGCAGAGGAGCAGTGCCTTTGGAGTGGTAGTTAACAAAACACACGGTCAAAGCTTAAAAAACCCATGGTGCTAGCTTGGGTCTGTGTCACTAGGGAGTGACCCCCCCATTTGCATGATTAATATATGGGGTTTTAGAAATAAAAGAGGAATATTTGTCATTGTGTTGCTTCAGCACATGACCTCCTTCCAAGGACCTCAGCACATGTCTCAGGAGATCCCAGTGGGACTCAGAATTGCCAGTGCTCTCCCTTACCAGGGAGAGTCTACACCTCTGCTTTTGTCCTCAACATGGCCTTTAGGGCCACACTCCCCTCTTGGTTCTTGTAATGAATGAGATCAAGGTGAATTCAGGATCATGGGCAACAGCCCAATTCACCTCACATTCTCTTGAGCAAGACATGTCTCCTGCTCCTCAAGTTGGATGTGTTTTGATTATCGTATTTGAGTTTAGTGAGAGACACATTCTCTGGGCCAGTATTGCTTGTCAGTGTGAGCAGACAGTACACAAGTCATGTACGACCACATGTTGGGTTCCCCTATTTGAGCTTTTTGTGGTTCCAAGCATGAGCCACTGCAGAGACAAGAAATCAGGGAAGACCCTTTCAGGTCTAATTTACAGCTTTTCATAACCTGTTAAAAACCAACCAAAGAAACAAGCAAACCCACACACGCCAAGTTCATTTGGCTTCAACAACACTTTCCTTGGTCAGAAAGTTTTATCTTCCCAAATGAAGAAAGGGAAACCCCACAACCTGAAAATTAGGAGTCAAGCAGATGAAGTTCAGCTGTGAAACCTACACCACCTCTCTCCTCACCAGGCACAAGCTTATATTCTGCAACCCATTCAAGTCCTTGCTTCAGGGTGTTAGATTTTCCATACTAATACCGGTTTCCCACCTTATACCAAAAGAAAGCTATTTCCAAGGCAAACAGGGTGGTAGAAACCTCACTGCTACACTTGATAATATACCCTTCCCTCTTCCCAGAAACCAGACCAATTACCTGTCTCCACACTCTCTTAATCCTCTATTGAAAACCTCCAAAAGATTTTATAATCATTGGCTCAGTCTCATCTGGGAGGCACCTAGACAAGCACAGGAAGCCATGCTCAACCGCCACCAAGGCACCAAACATCTCCTGAGAGTGAGAAATTGCTGGGCAGCAATTTTCCTTGGAGCTTGAGACGATACTAAGGCATTTTTCTACAGGATGTGCAAACATCAGGCAGGATCCCTGTACACATGGCTGCAGAAGGTCTCATTCTCTGCACTGACTGAACATAATTAGAGCCAGACCAACACACTGGGTTGATGCAGCACCCTGGTGCTGCACCCTATTTCTTAATAGATGGACTTGTCTTTGCTTGGGAAGCAGTATTTAAACAGAGAGCACCATGCAGAGAGGAAATAGTCCCTTTCCCTTTGGGAAGTGGGTTTAAGAAGAGACAGGTAGTGTCAGTGAAGAGAGTAGGGAATTCTGATGTCTTGCATCAGAAACAAGTGGTGCCAGAAAGGGGTGCTGCTTCAAGCTAAGGACAAGGACATTCCCACTGCTCACCAACTGGTTCTTCATGAGTGAGGCCACTGGGAGACCACTGAAATCAGTGCCTCATTTGACTTCTCCTCAAGTAAATCTGGCACTGAGTTTGATGGCAAAAGCATCTCAACAGCTATTCCTGGATGCAGTTAGTCACTGGTAATTATTTTCTCGAAGGCATGAAGATTCCCATATCTCTGCTCTGTAGCTAGTGAGCCTCAAACAAGTGGGACATCTGAAAGTACTCAGATGGGTTCCAATGAACATAGAGGAATGCAGCTACATCAAGAGAAGATGCCAAAACCCCACAGAAGCAGTTTGACTGAGGCTGCTCACAAACTATAGTCACATTTGGCATTTAGTGACCAGCGGAAAATAAATGAGAAGAAAGTAAAACTGAAAGAAAATGTTCTATTTCGGTAAATTCCATGCCTCGGAATGAGGTTATATTTAGACAAGCAGCTGTTACTATATCCCCATCATAAAGATGTACGTGTTTTGTTTGAGAAAAAAATAGGTGTTTTGTTTGACTCGGACAACTGTTAATGACATTTATAAAATTACATTTGCTTTAAGTTGATCCGAAATGTTCCTTCTCCCTCTGAATCTAATCAAACAAACAGCAAACCAAAATGTCAATTATGTGCTAAGCCTTGTGAGTGACACACAACACAGAAACAGGCAATTGCACTTCAGCCTCTCAGACTTATCTTTCCATCTACCCTTTCTGCAGAGACAAAGAACACTGACTGTTTTCATTAAAATACAGTTAAACAGTCCAATTCCACTAACACAAATCTTTCCAAGCATATTTTGCAGTTTGGGGAGATCTGCTTATGAGCATGTGACCTTTTGTTTTGCCATATCTAAGCAAAATGAAAACAGGTCTCTTTGCAGTCACTGGGAATAGCTCCTTGTGAATTAGATAATGACAATTTCCTTTAAAACATCAGATTAACTTAAAATCAACTTAGTGCTCCCAGCCTGCGTTACGACTCCAGCACTCGCAGGCGAGCCGTACCCAGACAGCATATTTAATGCTGTGTTTACTGCAAATGGCATAAATAGAAGCCTGTATAGCTCATATTAGGCAGAGATGTTTGTTAAACAAAAACATGATGTATTTGTTTTATGTTCTGGGAATACATCTACAAAGCAATTTGTAGCCTCGATATTACCGATGGCTGAGTGATTGCTGCACAAGTGTAAGTGCTGTGTGCCTTTTAACAAATAATGAGCCACAATGCCTTTATTGCTCAGCTAATTAATACAAAGTTTAGTTCAAGGCTTTAATTTAGCATGAGATGTCATGCATTTCCTTGGCACAGCAGTGCCTGAGCTTCCCTTATTGTGCTGTAAAGGGGGGAATATAATTCCTACATACATTTCTAGGATACTCCATGGAAATCAATAACTTGGCTCAAATTTTCTGCTCTGTTTTATCACAGACTGTGAAATGCTAAAAGTGAAATGGGGGAGTCATGTCACTGCTGTTTCTACCAGAGGCGCTTAATAAGGCCAACACAAAACCCACAAGAACAAAAGAGAACCCAAAGAGTGGAAGGGAAAAGACAAAGAAAAATCAGATAAAAAAACAGTTAAAGGAAATATTTGACAAGACTGTGTCAAAAGAGTGAAAAAAGGCTTTGAAAGAACAAAGGGTGAAAAGGATTTTAACAAAAAAATAGATAGGTTTTGGCTGTTGTTTCATCCACAGACTTCCTTTCAAATCAGCAGCACCAGTAAGTCACTCTGGACTCAGCTGACACTAGTCAGCATGTTTTGAAGGAATTACAACAACTTATGTGTTTGTGTCTGCCAGAGCTGTAGGAAGAGGGACAAGAAGAAAAATAAAATGAACTCCAGGAGATCAATAAAAGCTAACCCTTTGACCTTGTAAACCATCCCTATTCATTTCTCAAAATTAGGTGATAAAATCAGTAGAGTATAAGGTTTAATCTGGCTGTTACTGCTACCTTGCATGTGTGAACTTGTGCAGTCACTTGCACACAGACCTATTTTTAAGCGTCGATATAGTGACTCCAGAGAAGAAACCAAAATCCCAATCAGTGTTAAAACTGGCTCTGGTAAATTGAATGTTTTTGAGAACAGTTACTGTTCTCAAAGCTTGTCTCAGGAAAAGAGAGGGCTCCGTCTTCTCTGCTACGGAAAAAAAAAATAGCCAAGCTAACAAGAAACAGAGCAGATGGAGTAAATTTTCAAAGCTGTGTGTGGGAGTTGAGCGTTCAGATCCCATTAACTAATACTGGAGTCGGAGGATCAGACTCCTACTCAACAGGCTTCGAAAACAACAGGTTCACATTTCTACAGCTTCACTTGCTTCTTATGTGTCCATGACGCCGTCCTGGCTCCTCTCGAGCAGGCTGACATTTATACAACAGCACAGGGCCAAATGTGTCTTTGCACTTGGGGCAGGGCCTCTCAGCCACCACAGAGAAATGGAAATATATGAAGTCAAGATTTGAGCTGATGTATGCACCAAGCGTTATTGTTGATGTGGTGCAGAGCCGGACACAAAACGTGCAGTGGCTGCACCCCACAACCAGAAACAAGCCACGCTTCATTGGTACTTTGGTACAGATACACCTAGCAGCCATAGTTTACTCCTTAAGGATAAATGAGGAATGAAAAGCAGGTAGATACAGCTGGTGCGCATGTTCAGTGGTGTCCCAAGGTCTGTTAAATAAGATCTGACACCAACCATGCAAGCCCTTAATCATGAAAGATGTGCTGTTTAGGTCAGTGCAATGTTCTCTGGGAGTGAATACATCCAGCGCCAACCTCTAGCACAGGAGGAGCTAATTAGCACAGTTTGGCCATTTCTGTCCATCTCCCACATGCTGTGCTGGGACTGGAGTAGTCCCACATATTCAACTGGGATGGGCAGACTCATCTTATCCCCTAGGTCATCCCCAGAGTTTTCTATTATGGGACTAGACATCCATTTCTGCAAAACCAGGTCCTCTGTCTTTGATGGCTAATGAGCAGTAACCGTCTTCAGCACTCCTGTATCTTAGCACTGTAGCTTTGTTCTTAAATGACATTAATCACCCAATTATTAAGAGTGACACAGCACTTACACCCTATTGTTACAATTGAATTAGGTTCCGATCCTATAAATCAATCTTGTACATCAAGTGTGTAGTATCTGTGGGCTGAACATCTCATTTGCTCCACAGGGACACTCAGCAGCACTGCTTATGAGCAAAAGGCAGTGCAAGAGGAGGACAAAGCAGTTATTGAACAAAGAGGCACTCTCATCCTTCCCTCCTGCTGAGCTTAAACACCTCTGCATGGGCAGCAAAGGCACACTCATCCTGTCCCTGCTCAGGGCACCTCAAAACACTGTTCTGCCACAGACATCTGTGAGGGAAGCAGGAACATTCCTGGGATTGCCATTCACTTGCCCCGTTTCTCTGTGTATAGAGGATTCAGCAAAGGAGACACAGACTCACATTTTGATGACTTGCACTGCAGGGCTGAGGGCTATGAGATGAGGCCTCTTGACATGTGTGTGGTGCAGGGACATGATGGGTCCTGGTCCTCTTCACTCTGAACCAAGAAGAGACCTGGTGTCACACTTTCAGCTAATCACACTTTCAACCTCATCCTCAGAAGTAATGTCTTTGAGAGCAGCATCCAAAAAGTCCTACAGGTATTCTACAGGCTTAGCCACAGATTTATTTGCAAAAGCACAGACCAGCATATTATTCTGGAAGATTCACAGACTCCCAGAACATTAGGGATTGGGAGGGATCATCCAGTCCAATCCCCCTGCCACAGCAGGATCATTTAGACCAAGTCACACAGGAACACATCCAGGCGGGTTTTAAATGTCTCCAGAGAAGGAGACATTTCCACACATCTCCACAACTCACCCAGACAGCCCCTTCCAGTGCTCTGTCACCCTCAACGTGAAGAAGTTTCTTCCCATATTGATGTGGAACCTGCTATGTTCCAGCTCACACCCATTGCCCCTTCTCCTATCACTAGGTGCCATTGAGAAGAGCCTAGCACCTACCCTTCACATATTTATAGACATTAATTATGTCACCCCTCAGTCTCCTTTTCTCCAAGCTCAAGAGACCCAGGTCCCTCAGCCTTTCCCCATAAGGGAGGTCTTCTACTTCCTTCATCATCTTTGTTGTTCTGCACCGGACTCTCTCCAGCAGTTCTGTGTCCTCCTTGAACTGAGGGGCCCAGAACTGCACACAATATTCCAGATGTCTCTTTATAAAAGGTATCCTGGTGATACTCCGGGTCCAGGCTCTTTCCTCACACCAAAGGCTCTTCTGCACACTCCTGGTTATCGCTTCTACTTCCTGACAGTGGTGGGGTCATGTATGAGAGATGTGTTGTGACTTTGTCTGCAGCCAGAAATCTCCTTTATCTTGCATTAAAGAGAAAACAAATACCTTTGTTTGCACACGTAAATACACACACAGTTGTTATCAATGTTCTTAAGATATCCAGGTTGAATAAATGAAACAACACATTTGAACCATCTGGTTACAGGGAGGTTAATTCTGCCTGGTCTCTCTGCTTCTCCCACGGCATTCCAGCGACCTGCTGCATGCACTGTCCCGGCACATTCTTTGTCAGGGGTCCAGGCTGGGCTGCGTCCTTTGGAGAACCTGTCCGTGGTTGATGGCACTGGATTTTATAGATCATTTCCTTTTTGTAGCCTTCAGGAGTCTCTGGCCAGATTTACTTTCTCCTGTTGAAAGATGTTTCTTTCTAACATCTCCAGAAAAAAAAACCCTAAGCCCTGATGTGGCTTTAATAACAACGAGCATTGTTCCACTTCCTTGGAGACGCAAGCGCAGCCTTGCCGGTGCAGATGTCACATACTTAACAGTCCTTGACTCACTGAGGGGGAAAATTTCCCCTCCCTCCCTCATTTCAGTATGAAGTGCATCCACAGCCTGAACCTGATTTCTTACATTCAGCTGCGCAACAGCAAACACAGCGTCAACATTTGTAATGCAGTGAGAAAGGTGACTGGCTACAAAAAGCCTTCTAGGACTCTCGTTAATGCAGATCAACAACCCCTGCATTAAAACATGGAAATTGCAAAGGAGGAGGGGGCTTTGACTCAGTCTGGTGAGGCAAGCAAATGCCATGGGGTTCAACAAAATCTGTGCAACACGAGGCTCCTGCTCCACAAGAACCAGGCTCTGATCTCGTCCCTAGAGGAAGGTGGTCACTGGATGTTGCAAGTAGAGCATAATCAGCAGGCAGGAAACCCATCTGAGGACCAAAGCTGAAGTATTTCTCAGTGTGACTGCATCTTCACACCCTCAGCCTGAAGTATTACGCATGTGGGTGTAGGAACATTTATCTGCTGCTGCACCATGCTGCAGTGCAGCTCAGAGCTTCCTGTGCCAGCCCGTGGTGGCTGCATTGCTGCCAGCTTGCTCACCCCAGTCACATCCAATGAAACGTGATGGTCTCAGTGAAATGTGTTTTGCTTCCCTTGACTAGATGATCAGTGCTCCTAGCAAATCTGACAGTTTCAACCATCATCAATTAGTGCTCTCATTAAGCAGTGGCTCTTTCTGTGTCACATTTTCTATTACAGAGACCTCTGAAATCTGTTTGATTTAAAATAAATAGAACTAAACCAGGAAAGCTCAAAGTGATTCCTCTTTTCAAACCAGTCTCCTACTAAAAATACTGCACCTCGATAGTAAGAACTTAATGACAGCCTCACCTGATGTGGGAATTCTTCCTCAAAATGTTGGCAGCCTGCCTGTGGAAAAGCTGTTCTCAGAAATGTAGGGCTGTCACCCATGTCACTTTGTTCTTTATATCTACAGGTTCACTGCCAAGTGGAATGAAGCCACCTAAGCAAGACCTTTGCTTGCAGAAATACCCAAGTCTTACGTTCACGCTTCATGTTCATTGTTCTCTGGGTCCCTCCACAGCAGACCCGTGCTGCTCTCTTGAGGGCAGAGGTTTTGCAAGGTGACTGAGTAAGAAGTGACTGCCAGGCATGGACAAATACTGCTACATCTCCATCCTGCATGTTTGGAGTGAACGACTTACAGGGTCCCACCTTCCCACCATGCAGATACCCTCCACACAGGGTCACTTTCTCAGGAGTGTTGATGTGAAAGGTGGCTGAAGGGCTGGTTTCTCCCAGGACATGCCTGAAGGAGTTGGCCATTTCTCGCTTCTCCACACCTCCATTCCAGGAACAACCACTGCAGTAAACTGTGACGGCAAGGTCAGTAAATGTGCCAAGAATGCAGCAAACCACCCTGAGAGGATGCATCAGCAGCATGGTAGGATTATCTGCATCACAACTGCTCTGTGGGAAGCAAAAGAGCTTCACTCCTGGGAAATAAGCATTTGCTCACTTCAAACAACAAAATCAATCAATAAAGCACCAAGCTGGAGCATATGCACAGATCAGAACCCTTGGCTGAACTGGCTGAGCTGAATTAGGCTTCAGAAAACCTGAGCTCAATTCCTAGCAGAGCCGCTGGTCTCTGAGTGACCTAGAACAGTTGTTTTTCTGCTCTCTGCCTCGGTTTCTTCTCCTGCGAAACGGGGCCAGTGGCACTGAATTGATGTAATATCTACTGGCGAAAAACCTTATACAAGAGCTAGTACTGTTATTATTTTTCCCCACCCAAACACAAGCCATGCTGATTTTTTTTTTTAATATCCTTAGCAATGAGGAAAACACAATCTTGTTCACTGCGTGTAGGTCTGAGTGAAAGCATTTCACAAGTTTTTTTCCTTTAGAGTGATGCAAAGCACCGGGGTCTTCTAAGGAAAGTGGTTTCCTTCTCCTTAATTTCCTGCTTAGGATTCCTTAGAGTAGCAGTGTTATGTTCTTTCCATATGCAACAATGAGCTACCAGCTACTTCAGCCAGGGTGACCTTTATATTTCCTTACAGGGAGAACAAAACAGAAGCCAACCAGGAGTGTCTACCATGCAGGACACTGGGTGTCACTGCCCTCAGCAGCTGAGCGGAACTGGTGGCTGCCTCCCAGCCACAGAAAGTGCAGCACACCAAAGCCCTCGTGCAAAACCAGCAAAGGGGGATGAGGGCCACAATAAATTACTTTAAAGTCCTCATTCAGATCATTAAAGATATAAATGAAGGAACCCTTTAAGCCATAACACTTTCCGTGGAAGTGGCAGCTCACGGCTAGACCCCTACCTGCCATCCGCAGGGATACTTCCGTGCTGTGGTTGGCATTGCCTTTGCACATGGGAACATCTTTCAAACGTTGTAAAACTCCATAATTGGGCAACCTCAAAGCTTTGGATACTCTGTGGCCCAAACCTGTCTGAGTCCAGGTTACCACAGGAGGTTAGAGTGAACACACCCAGGTGCCTGTGTTGCCTGATGCATGCAGAGCAGAAATCACCTCATGGCTCCCAGGGCTTCAGGTGCTCCACAAGTCTCCACGTAACCTAATCAGAGTGCAGCAGTATTCCACTTGTCAACAGTCCGGGAGGAACTGACAGATCCTGCTCTGACTATTTGACTCTGCCAGGGGTAATAAGTTCTCTCATGCATTAAATTAAAAATGACGCTTGAAAATAAGCACATTATGGACCAAATGCAGCACACAAATATGGGGGGGGGGGGCACAGATTTAAGCTGCTGCCTGGTGGAGAATTGCCAGTGAAGCAATATGCATCCCATTACCTGGACTTACTCAGAGCACATCCACCAAGAAGGCCCTTTGCATATAGATGTAATAGCTGTGGGCAAATGCCTGCTAACAGCACGGACAAACACGACCGTTTATTTTCTGCTGCAACAAGGTTTGAGTTAAAAAAGCTGCCAGTGGCTCCTGATGGTGGACAAACTCTGGAGGAGGCAGCTCCTGCTCACCCTCGGCCCCCAAGTTTTCCTCTTTGGAACCCATGATGTCTTTGCAGAACTGTCCTTCCAGGGAAGGTCATGGAACACATCATCTCAAGTGCCTTCATGCTTCACATACAGGGCAACCAGGGTATTAGGCCCAGTCAACATGGGTTTATTAAAGGCCTGACGAGCCTGATCTCCTTCTATGACAGGATGACCTGACTATCGGAAAAGGGAAAGCTGTGGATATTGTTTACCTGGACTTTCACAAAGCCTCTGACACTGTTCCCCATGGAATTCTCCTTGATAAGCTGGCTGCTCGTGGCTTGGATGAGCACACAGGCTGCTGGATAAACACCAGCTGAACGCCCAGGCCCAAAGAGCGGCAGTTAATGGAGTTAAATCCAGCTGGCGGCCTGTCACCAGTGCTGGGCCTCAGGGCCTGGTGTTGGGACCATCTCCATTTAACGTCTTTATTGATGATCTTGATAAGGACACAGAGTGTGTCATTAGAAGGTTGCAGATGACACCAAGTTAGGTGGGAGTGTTCATCTGACAGAGGGTAGGAAGGCTCTTCAGAGAGACTTGGATAGACTGGAGCACTGGGCCGATGTTAATGGCAGGAGCTTCAATAAGGCCAGGTGCCAGGCCCTGCACTTGGGCCACAACAACCCCCCACAATGCTACAGGCCTGGGGAGCAGTCTGGCAGAGAGGGACCTGGGGGTTCTAATAGACAGTAACACCAATATGAGCCACCAGTGTGCTCAGGTAGCCAAGAAGGCAAACAGCATCCTGGCTTATATTAGAAATAGTGTAGCCAGCAGGAGTAGGGAGGTTACTGTCCCCCTGTACTCAGCACTGGTGAGGCTGCATCTTGAGTATTGTGTCCAGTTTTGGGCACCTCAACACAAGAGAGATGTGGAGGTGCTGGAGCAGGTGCAGAGGAGGGCAACTAAGCTGGTGAAGGGCCTGCAGAATAAATGTTTTGAGGAAAGACTGAAAGGGCTGGGGCTCTTTAGTTTGAAGAAGGGGAGGCTGAGAGAAGACCTCATCATTCTCTGCAACTACCTGAAAGGACCTTATGGAGAGGCTGGTGCTGGTCTCACAAGCAGTTAGTGATAGAACAAGAGGGAATGGGTTCATGTTACAACAGGGGAGGTTTAGACTTGTTATTAGGAAGAACTTTTTCGCAGAAAGGGTGGTCAAGCACTGGAATGGGCTTCCCAGGGAGGTGGTTGAGTCGCCATCCCTGGATGTGTTTAAAGATTGTTTGGATGAGACATTGAGAATTATGGTGAACTTGTAAGGTAGGGTAGATGGTTGGACTTGATGATCCCAGGGGTCTTTTCCAGCCAGAGTGATTCTCTGATTCTGCCACAGTCTGAATAAGGAAGAGCCGTTAAGCTGGCAAAGAAATACTTAACTGACAGCAGAAGCAATGGTATGCACAAAGGCAGATTTTACCTGTAAGTGCAGTGTTTTCCTTTCAGAGGGAAGGAAATTTCTTTTAGAGCTTTCTGTTCAATATTCTTGAGTTATACCAGTTGCTTCCACCGTCACTGAGATGTCTCTTTCTTTTTCTTTTGCAGCAGTGTCATCCATGCAGCTGCAGTTTCCCTCACAAATACACAGCTATTCACTCCTAGATCTGGAGCGTGTTTCCAGTCAATTGACAGGCATTTGGGGTGGGGATTGTGCCTCCTCAATCAAAGATATTCTCCTTGATAGTCAATGGAGAGTTGCAGGAATTTGAAAGGAACAATTGATCCAATCTTTCTGAATGAAATTAATTACCCATCCAGTAAGTAGGTCTTACAAGCTGAATCACTCCACACGTTTCCAGGTTGCCAAAGAGCAGTAGGAAGGGAGGACTGCTCCAGAAAAGACTGCTGACAGTCTATCCAGCTGTCTTAGGTTTAGTCATCTATGTGCAGACATCTGAAGCTAGGCAAGAGGAATCCCCCTACATAAGTTATTCTTCTAAGTGAGAAGACACTTCAGAAAGAATGTTTGTTGTGAAGAACATGTGAAATGCTCAGCTATAAAACATCAGGAAAAAGGAGGTGTGATAAAGACTCATGTCTACCAAAAGCTGAGGGTCAGGAGCTGGAATTGGGAGCATTCAAGGACCAGTTTTCATAGACAGGTTGGTAGCTGTGATAAAAGATGTAGGTGTACACACCTACATGATATATACACTTTTATATACCTTCTGTGTCAGGATGCATGTGTAGTGAATTGCTTAGGAACAGCAGACAGAAAGCAAACCCCTACAGACAGGAGTGTGAAAGGGTGTCCAGAAAGCTTGCCCTTTATATGTACTGCACGCCGTCTCTTCTGGGAGAAGGAGAGAATAATCACCAACAAGTTATTCCTGCAACTGCTGCTGGCTTCAAGCCTTGCATGTCCTCCCATAATAGCTTTGTGTCTTGCACGTCCTTTGAGAAATAGTCACAATTTCTAAAAGGTTGTAAACTGATTAAAAACATTCTATTGAAAATCTATCCCCTGGTAGAGGATATTGAAAATATTCTGCTGGAAATGTGTTCTCTAGTAAGTGATGGAGATTGTAGAACAAAATTCTTATTGATTGGGTACCTTTTCGAAACCAAGGTAAAAATAAAAGGAATTACTGTAATGAAAGCAATCCTAATCAAAGCATCCATTACACTGAGGTTGAAAAGAGATATTGGGAAATGTGTTTTCACCAAATGTCCACTGAAACTAGGAGAAAGACATATATGAATGGTTTTGCAGACAGAACCTGCAGGTTATGTCAGGTGGGTGAAGATATCAATATATAGAAGAAATAAAGACTTTTATTCCCAGAACAACTTAGAAATGAAATATTTTAAAAATAGGAATTCAGTTAGGGTCCACAGACAGGGTTTTGAAGTCTCCCTCCTGAGACTATAAAAACAAAACCTGACAGAACATGGGAAAGGTGAAAATCAACAAAACTTTGGTGCCCATCCATATTAAATGTCAAACAAAGCAAACCCCACCTTGTTTTCATCCTCTTGGATTCTCCACATAGAATCACAGAATCATCAGGGATTGGAAGGGACTTCAGAAGACCATCTAGTCCAATCCCCCTGCCAGAGCAGGATCACCTAGGCGAAGTCACACAGGAATCAAATATTTGTGGCAGTCATTCCCTATCCTGCAAACTTAGAATGATTGAATCATAGAATATCACAGAATCACAAAACATTAGGTATTGGAAGGGACCTCGAAAGATCATCTAGTCCAATCCCTCTGCCAGAGCAGGATCACCTAGACCAAGTCGCAAAGGAACACATCCAGGTGGGTTTTAAATGTCTCCAGAGAAGGAAACTCTGCAACCCCCCTGGGCAGCCTGTTCCAGTGCTCAGTCGCCTTCTACCAGGGCAGTGAGCGTTTAAGAGAAAGCTGAAGCACCCTGAAAACTGAGTCCTCTTCCTCTAGAAACAGAGGGAAGCACCTAAAAACCCCACTACCCCCCC